>JARHVA010003097.1:1310000-1910000 GCA_037957365.1 Torreya grandis | reverse complement strand
AATGGAGATTTGGATGAGATTGTGATCCAAAATGAGCTCATGAGAAATCACTTCCAAAAAAACACAAACACCGACGTCGATCAGGTAGGAACCAATGTTGTTCAGATAGGTTAGATAGAAACTGACATTGATCATGTAAGAAACTAACATCGGTCAGACAGGAACTGAATGTCAGTCGGGTGGAACCAACGTTGGTCAGGTACAGACCTAGAGATGACTGAGATCGGTCACTGACAGAGAATTTGGGTGGATAGCAAGTAGTGAATGAGTCTTAAACGCCCTTGAGGAGGTTAGAAAGGGTAAGTAAACCTCCAATTCAATATTCCCCTTTATTATTCTACTTATTGCTCACTGATAGTGGAGAACCAAAGAGTTTTGATGAAGCAATGCAGGTAGAAACCCAAAAACAGTGGGAGCTTGGCATGAATGAGGAGATTGATTCCTTGAGAAAAGAACCAAACATGGGATTTGGTTGAGTTGCCAGTGGGTAAGAGAGCACTGAAAAACAAATGGGTTTACAGGTTAAAGGAAGGTGAGAATGGACAAATGAGACACAAGGCCAGGTTGGTAGTAAAGGTATTTGCATAGAAACTAGGTATTGATTTTAGTGAAATTTTTTCTCCTGTAGTAAAAATGACTTCTATTCGAACTGTATTGTCTTTATTTGCTATTGAGGATTTTCATCTTGAGAAGCTTGATGTTAAGACAACATTTCTTTATGGAGATTTGGATGAAGAAATATATATGGATCAGCCAGAAGGGTTTGAGGTCAAAGGTAAGGAGAAGCTTGTGTACAGGTTGAAGAAGAGCTTATATGGTCTTAAGCAAGCTCCTAGATAATGGTATTTGAGATTTGACAGGTTTATGACTGAGCATGGTTTCAGTAGATGTCAATCTAACCATTTTGTTTATTTTAAGAGATTAGATAATGGTAGATATATTATTTTGTTGCTATATGTAGATGATATGCTTGTTGCAGGTTCACACATGCAAAATATTTTTGAGCTTAAGGTAAAATTAGCTCACACATTTTCCATGAAGGATTTAGGAGCAGCAAATAAAATCTTTGGCATGAGTATTAAGAGAGATATGAAAAATCATAGGTTATTTTGTCTCAAGAGGATTATGTGAACAAGGTGTTAGAGAGGTTTAATATGCAGGCTGCAAAACTAGTAGGCACACCTATGGCTGGACACTTCAAGTTGAGTAAAGAATAGTGTCCTAAATCACATGATGAGGTAGAGTACATGAGTAGAGTTCCATATGCTTCCACAGTTGGGAGTTTGATGTATGTAATGGTATGTACTAGACCTGATATTGCCCAAGTAGTGGGAGTTGTCAGTAAGTTTATGGTCAATCCAGGGAAGGAACACTGGAAAGCAGTTCAGTAGATTCTCAGATATCTGAGAGGGACCAGCAGTAGGCATTTATGCTATGGAGGGTCAAACACTTCTCTACATGGTTATGTAGATTCAGATATGGAAGGTGACTTGGATGGCAGGAGAAGCACCACAGGTTATGTTTTCACTAATGGTGGAACAACGGTTAGCTGGATTTCAAAGTCACAGAAGGTTGTTGCCTTGTCTACTACAGAGGTAGAATACATTGCAGTCACAGAGGCTAGCAAAGAGATGATATGGATGACTCGATTCATGGAAGAGCTGGGAAAGGAGCAAGAGAGTTGTAGATTATACAGTGATAGTCAGAGTGCAATTCATTTGGCTAAGAACTTAGCCTTTCATTCAAGAACCAAACATATACAGCTTAGGTACCACTTCATTAGACAGGTATTGGAGGATGGTGAGTTGAAGCTGGAAAAGATCCATATAGATGAGAACCCTGCATGGATATGTTAACAAAGCCAGGTAACAAAGGAGAAGTTGAATCTTCATTCAAATTTTGTTGGTCTTCAAGATTGAGCTTGAAGATGGAGAAGCTAGAAGATGTTGCATGTACAGGTATAGGTGCAGTTGTTGTATCTCCAATCTCCATAGTGGGAGATTGTTGAGGTGTGGAGCTAAAAGCTTCATGAGATGAGAAAATGCAAAGTTACAAGATTTACACAGTCATCGACATCGGTCAGGGATCAACTGGAGGCTACCGATGTCGGTTATGGATCGATTGCTAAGCGTTGGTCATATGCAGGCAAATAGGGACTGACATGTTCGGTCACCTATGCGTTTTAGAATTCTATTTTCGTGGGATGAACGGATTGTTTGCATGATAAGATTAATTGTTAGTCTTAAGTCCGCATCTCTATCTTTAGTAGGACTATTTTAAGCCTTAGATTAGGAGGTGTATCTAATGGTTGATATTGCATAGCTCATGATCCCTAATTCTATATATAGGGATAGATCTTCATATCTTGTAAGTTGTAAGATGTAAGATAGGCAATTCAAGTAGCTGAATTGTGTTTGTAATTGTGAAGAGAGAACTCTTGATGGGAAAGAGATTTGTACATTTGAGAGAGGTGTGAAAGAAAGAGATATTTCTTCTTGACTTTGGAATACTGTATAAGAAGTCAATTGTATTTCCAAGAGTTTTCAATACAAGTTTTCGTTGTTTCTTGTATCTCTTATTTCTTTGTTGATTTTGATTTCTAGTTACTTTCAATTCTAGTTAATTCCATGTTTAGTTGCTTGCAAAAGCAATCAATTGTTCTTGTTAAGATCCTGACAGCCAAGAGATGACAAAAGACAAAATTAGGAAAAGACAAAGTTGGGAAAGGATAAAATTCAAGAGTGAACTCAGTGACCTGCCAAAAAGGGAGCCCAAAGAGCCAAGCATAGAAACAAACAAAATAGTCCAAGTGGTAAAAGAAGGTGTCAGCACAAGGAGTTATTATAATGGTTGAAACAATCTCTGCTAAGTGGTCATCAAGGAGCACAAATAGTAAACAACATGGCCTATTTTTCCTCATTTTGCATTAATGAGCAAATAACTACATGAATCTCTTTAAGAAGTGGTCTTGTTTGCAGACAAAAGAGACAGCCTTGTCATTAAAAAAATTGGGTGACTCATGCTTTTATAATAGCATTTAATACATTTTAAGCACTAAATTCAAGACTAGTGACTACACATCATAGTTCTAGCAGGCCATTTCTAGAAGGATGATATCAGCAATAACAACTTCCTCTTCCGAAGGCTTTTAGCATAGCATGGGTCATTTATTTTCCAAAAAGTGCCAAAGTCTTTTCCAAAAGGCTATATATTTGTAACTTCTCATTTGAGAAAGATAGATCTCTCAGCTTGTAAGGTGGAGCTCTACCGAAATTTACCTTGAATTAAAAAGAAGCATTTTTGCCTCCATTTGAGCTTGCACTTTTGCATATGTCTATGGCTTTGTCTTGTGTTAAGTCATTTTCCTTCATGCTTTCATAGAATGATTCCAGCATATCTAGTGTATTGTGAGTTCTTTTGCAGGTTAGCTAGAAGTGTCCATAATAAAGTATAGGTGCATGTGAATAGGCTTCCATAGTGTGTCTTAGAACACCTCTGGTAGTTTTTCCTCCCTGTATCTCTAGAGGATTCCTAACTCACTGATGCAGAAGAATTTCTCATATCAAATGAAGTGTATATCAGCTTGTTCTTGTTGGAAAGTGTATGTTCAATCTAAGTCAATCAACCATTTTTGGTGCATCACCATTTAGTTAAGGTTTTATTTTTAGTAACCCTTCTCTCTTTTCAACCCCCCCTTTTATATATTAGTAGTAATGAAATAATACAGAGATGCATCAAAGGGAGCTACCCCTTATCTAGATATTCTCCCCTTAGTTTTTCCAGACCCACAGGAAAGAGAGGAGTCTCCATTGTGTTGCATGGAAGAGAGAAGACCAACCTTCTCTCAAGGGTGCAATCCACAGAATCAACAATTACCTCTTCATTCCCAAAAGTATATAGGTTAAATTCTTTGGATAAGTTAGGACTTACAAGAGTAGGAGCTTGGGCAATGGCTTGCTTGATTTCCTCAAAACTTTCTTTCCTCCTTCTTGTCCAAGTGAATATCTCATCCCTCCTTAGCATGGAGGTCAATGGATTGACTAGGTTAACAAAATTAAGAATAAAACTCCTAATGAAATTTATCTTACCAAAGAGGATTTGCAAACCTTTCTTATGCTTAGGCAAAGATAATGCCAAGATGACACTTACCCTTTTAGGATTGATAGATACACCTTTCTTATAAAAAATGTGGCTTAAGAGTTTGCCTTCATGAACAAAAAAAAACAAACTTATTTGGGTTTTGAGAGATCACAAACTCTCTACACCTCTCAAAAATCTGTCTTAGGTGATTCAAATGATCTTTCACTTCTTTGGAGAAAACTATCACATCATCAAGATATACTGATACAATGTCATTGATTAATCCTTGAAAATCCATATCCATTACACATTGAAAAGTAGTTCCAACATTTGACAATAAAAATGGCATCTTCCTATAGGCATATGTGCCCCATTTGGTGGTGAAGGTTATTTTGTATTGGTCACTTTCACCAAAATCTGATTATACCTGAAATAACCATCTAAGAGGGAAAACCTCTCACTACCTTACACCACTTGCAAAATTTTCTCCATATAAGGGAGGGGATAATGATCTCTCAAATAAACTCTATTCAAGTCCCTAAATTCCACACACAACCTAATCTCCCCATTCTTCTTTCTAACAAGGACTAAGTTGGCCAACCAAGAAGAAAGATTGATAGGAAAAATGATTCTAAACTCAATCAGCTTAGTGGGCTCTTTCCTCATAAGAGGCTAAATCTTGGGATTGATTGGCCTTTGTATCTACTTGATGGGTTTGGCATTTTCATCTAGATCTATGGTGTGTTGAGCCAAGCTTGGGTCAAAACCCTTTAAATCTCCATACTTCTTGCATAGTTCAATGAAATCATGCCTCTCTTGACTAGTGCATACCTTCCCAAGTGTAAGTAGCTTATCTTTAAATATTTATACACTTTCATAGTTCTCTTGCTTAGTGGACATACCTACCTTTTCCTCCTTGATCTATTCATCTTTGTTTAAAATGCTCTCAAGAGTCACTAAGCCTTTAAGAAGCTTATTAGACTTTAGTTAGATAATCTACCCTCTATATTGTTATTATAGCTTAGACTGATTTTTGGTAGAGAACTTAGCTTTTTCTTGTAGGAAAAGTTCTATTTATTGATCACTATAAAATACCTACCAATTGATGACATTATCTGGTATAGAAGGTCTCACAATCACCTTTAGATGAGGTTGATTCTTATTTTCTCTTATGCCTTTTGGAACATCAAATTGAGCACTGATAGATGCCAACCTATCAATAAGATTATTATCTTCCCTTGAAATAGAAGTGATATTGAATGCCATGAAATATTCTACAAGTTCCCAAACTCTATGCTTATAGGACTTGAGCAAGGAGTTCTTGGTCAAATTTTGCCCTCTAACTTGACTGACAATAAGTTCACTATCACCAAACACATGCAAATCTTTGACACCTCTTTTCCTTGCCCATTATAGGATATGAATGAGGGCCTCATATTTATCTACATTAAAAGTACAAGAAAATTGAAATCTAAAAGTTGAAAAATACCTTTCCTTTGAAGGTGAAACCAACATAGCTCCACCACCTACCCCAATCTTGATTCTAGACCCATCAAAGAAGAGATACCAAAAGCCATTCACATCCTCACTTGATTTCATCAAATTAGGCATGAAAGAGTTTTTCTCATGCATATAATAGACTCTAAGACCAGATTCTTCTTTAAAATTGTAAGGATCATGCTCATAGTTGTTATCTCCCCACTCATCTAGTAACAAATTAGAAATTCCTTCAAGGGAAGATGATGGGGATTGGTCAATGTAAAACTCCTCTTCATCAATAATAGCATAGTTAACATTTGATACCTTAGGTGATTATGGTTCCCAGTGATCTCTATGGATAGGTTTTGACTCAATCTTCACTTTAGTACCATATTTTGTTCTAAACACCATGTAGGACCAATTAGCTACCAGATATCCACCTATCTTGGATGTAAAGTCTCTTGACAAGCAAAGAGAAAAATAGGAAGGTAGATCTACTACAACCACATAATGAGGAATTGAAAAGGTATGAAAATCATGAAAGATCAAGTTCAAACCTTTCACAACCCCTAAAGTCTTGGATGGTGATCCATCCAATTACAAAACTCCTTTAGTCATTGGCTCATATTTGAGGCCTAGCTTATTTGCTATGCATTTAGGCATAAATAATGTGCTTTCTCCACTATCTATGATGAAATTATGAACCATGAAATCACCAATAACTAGAGATATTTATAAAGGAGGAGTCTTCTCATCTTTATTCACTTTACCATCTATGGATTGAGTTCCATTGACCAAAACCACATTGTCATTTCTATATGAGCTAGCCTATTTGCCCAATCCATATAATTCCTTTTGAATTATATCTTTATGACCTGGTAATGTTAGAGAATACCAAAATTAAATATTCATATGAAGCTTTTTCATCTGGTCCACTACATTGATGGAAGGATTAATCACCTTGGGGTTCTCTTTATGACCATTAACACTTTGTGATGTAGCATGTTTAGGTAGAGTTGTGGTAGCTGGTCTAAAATTTAGAATCCTCTAATTTTATTGAAATTTAGGAGATTTTTTAGACCCACTTACCATAAGAGATTATTTAGGTGTCATAATATGTCCTTGATTAGTTCCTTGAGTTTCTTCAATAGCCCTCCTTTTGGACCTAGTATTAGAGGCAACACTAGTATTCTGATTGCTTGTATTTCCCATGTAATTAATGGCATAAAACTCACCCTCCAAATTATTCATCAGAGTGGAATCAGACTAAACCTATCTATTCTCCATATTTAATTGTGTTTTGATCTCAAAATTTTAAAATTGAGATGTTTGATCACCTTGTGTAGTCATGCCTTGATTTTGCATCTCATTGACATAAACAACTTGTTCTTGACCATGTTCAAAAGATGGATAGTGGGGTTGTTCTTGGAATAAATTGTTTTAAGTGGGGATAAGGGATTTGGAAGATTAAGGAACATTAGTATTATGTATTTTATAAGGATTGAAAAGGGTTATTTTGTCTTTTCCTTGTGCATTACTTTGAAAAGGAGGATTGTTTGTTTGTCCAAACTAATTGTAGGATCAATATGGCCTATAACCTTGGTTTGTTGCATTTTGAGAGAAAATAGTTCATTAGTAACACTTTGGAGAATTTTTTTGACTTCATGTATTTCATTGGTAGTGGCAATGGTATACCTTTCTTGATTAGGCAAAGGGGCTAAAGTGGGCAATGCAGCTTGACTAGGAGAATGCAAATCAGGGAATAATGGTATTAGAGGCCTATGAGCTATCTTTCCTACTTGGAAAAGATAATTATAAATATTTATGGCTAATTCATAGGTATTAGGAAATGTGTTTACACCCATAAATTGAATCATCATGGTAATGTCACTATTCAATGCTTTCAAGTAGTACAAAAATGCATAGTTTGTGGTTGGCCTCTCAAAAATTATGATTCTATCCCAAGTTATTTAGAACCTAGTACTAAAATATTGCATGAATTCATGTGGTGACATATTTATTATGGTTAATTTCTCAGCTAAAGATAGGTGATCACTCTTTTCCCCAAACCTATCAGTCAATAGAGTCCCCAATTCATCCCATGAGCCAATAGAATTTATAGGTAGGGTCTCATACTAGTCTAAAAATTTTACATTGAAAGACAAGGCCAACAACCTAATAGATAAATTTTATTGGGTAATTTATGGATATTATTATTTTTTCTATATTCCAAATGTGTTTAATGGTAGTAATTGGACCACCTCCACTAAAATATGGGACACTTTTGAGGGCTGCTCCTAGAATTTGATCATATTGGGTAATATGTAAGGGAGATGCCTGGGTGAAAGGCATAAAAGGTTGTCTTCTAGACATTTTGGAATGATAAGTATGGGTGTTATGGATGGAATGTAACACAAAATTTGAAGCTTTAAAAATAAAATCTCTTTTATAAGGATGAGTGTTGACAAACTTGAATCTTTTGGTGAAATATGGAGGTAATTCCACAAACTCAAAGGGTACACCTTTAGTATTAGACCTAGTGGTCATCTTTAGCATGGAAAACAGGACTAATCATCAACCAAAGTCTTGAATTCTCTTAATGGAGCACTAGGTACTAAATGTAGATGTTTCTTTTTCTTCAATGTTAAGACCAACACAAATCTTGAACAATCTTATAGGACTTAGAGTTCCCACTGGGTGTGCCAAAAACTATTGACACTTGGATTTGTACCCTTGAAGAGATGTTCATCTCTCCTCATCCAAGCAACTAAATGGAATCATATCTCTTGCTATGGGTGACAATTTCATTGAGATGAATCTCTAGATTAGGGGCTAGTTGTCCTTGATGCATTTTTAAAACTCTGTCCAATATATCAATTATGTATTAAAAGAGGCAAGGAAAATAATCAAGAAAAAATAATAGTGATGCACCAATATATATTATCCTCCTATTTAACTTAAAATCCACTACTTAAAGGTAAACAAGGATGTTTCACACAAACTCACAATAAAAAGACATTGCTACATTAGTATTTCATAAGTTAGATTTAGGAAGGTACTTGACACTTAGGAGTGTGATGAATTATTCCATGAAGAGAATAAACATATACCACTTCTAAGAATCTTATACACTTAGTAAATAATACTAATAGAGACCAACAACAACATCCCTTTTGTACATTCATAAGTGACCATAGATTGACACACTAGAAAAGTAACTCTTTCTCTAGTCATTATCAATAAGATTTAAACTTATACTTAATAGTACAATGTGTGAATGGTGAAATCACTTTTATATTTCTTCAAGAGTACTATAAGTAAAAAACTAGCCAAAGTTTCTCCAATAACTAGTGGAAGTTGTCAATTGAACCAAGAGAATGCATATATATAGCCTTTGAGAGTGGTCGAGCAAAGGAAGTTCAAGGGTCACTTGGACATGTGACACCCTGAGAATAGTAATAGTTATGTTACATCCTATAAGATGTTTTCCCCATGGTTACATCAATGGAATCAAGATATTCCAAACTACATTTTGTTATAGATGGGTCCATTTGTTGAAATTTTATTTCAATGCTAGTTATTCTTTATTAGCTCATCAAGATATGTAATGGTGTAACAACTTGAACCATCAACCTACTTATTTATGCTTGCTATGCACTAGATGCTTGAGATCCTACCATTTATCATTTATACATTTATCTTTAGTTTCCTACCAAACTTCTTCAACTCTAATAGCTAGTTCTTGTAGTTTGAAATTGATGTTCTATGGGCCATCACCTTTTGGGTATTTCTTTCAGACAATTTATTTTGACCTTTTTTCCTAAAGGAAATCTATTCCTTGGATATATTTTCTCATGGAAAATTCTCCTGAATAGTCCCTTCGAACTTTTTGTTTCACCCCTCAGATTTTTTGAAGTGGGCCTTCAAAATTTTGGAATGACCCTTCGACAATTTGCAAGTGTCCCTTTGGAATTTTTGTTTGGTCCATTTCATCAAAATAATTCCTTCGGGTTTTTATTTGGATAATTTTTAATAGATAATTTTCCCAAGAGAATTCTTTTGGATTCTCTGCTAAGTACCCTCTGCAAAAATGAAAGTGTGCTTCGGCTTGTTGAAAATGTCCCTTCGAAAAAGTTGTAAGGTACCCTTCAAAAAGGTAAGTGACCCTTCAGAGAAATGAAAGTGACCATTTGAAATATTTATAACTATCCACTTTCCAAAGAAAATATTCTTCAAGAAGTTGCAAATGATCCTTTAGAATAATTGAAGTGGACCTTTTCCTAAAAGGAAAGTATTCTTTGAGAAAGGTGAAGTGCCCTTTCAAAGAATTTACAAAATACCTTTTAGAAAAGTAAAGTGGTCATTTTCCTAACAAAAGATACCCTTCAGAAAAAAGGTACATACCCTTCAGAAAAGTTGCCTTAGATAATTTATCTCAAAGAATTTTATTGAATGAAAAGTTCAAAAAATAACCCTTCTAGAAAATTACTTCAAACAATTTGTCTAAAAGAATTATGAAACTTAAACAAAATCCCAAAAATAAGACTTCTAAAAGAATTAACACTTAGCAAAAGAACAAAATAAACCTTCCAAAAGAATTAGACTTGTAAATTTATTGTGGCTTGTATAGAACACTTCCTGCACACTATACTTGACCAAAAATATAGACTTAGATGATTTTTTTCAGATAGGGGTGCCCAATTTAGGCCTAAAAGGCCAAAATTTGGTTAACAAATTGGTGACTCATAGGTGTAGTATGCTTGCTATACTAACCAGACAAGTAGCCTTATCCAACTCAGGGCCAATGGAGTTAATGGATTCTTGAAGATGACTAACAAGGATTATGAAAAAATAAAACATAAGGAAATACACCACGCAATAATAACAAGACCAAGCAAAGACAACACAAAACAAGACAAGGACAAACTCACACATGTGAATAATCACTTAGGGAACACAAGAAAAAATAGGAAACTATGTACAAAGGAAAAGGAGGACATCAGTAATAATGATTTAAATATATCCCATTGAATAGAATATGTAGATCCTCTCTATCCAACTTTAAGAGTTGGAAAGCATTGTGTTGTTTGCATTGTGTGATCATATATGGGCCACTCCACAAATCATCAAAATTTATGTGCCTTATAGGTTTGGCCCTATCTTCATCCCATTTTAGGACAATATCTCCCTCTTTGAAACTCTTTGGCATGGACATCTTGTCAAAATACTTCTTTTTTTGCTGTTAGTGAGTAGTCATGGTATGCATATCTTGATCTCTTGTCTCCTCAAGATCTATCAACTCACATAATCTAAATTCCATGCTCTCATTCTCCATTAATTATAGCTGATATGTGAGGTGTAAATATAGTAACTCAAGTGAGATAGGAAATATGGTTTCCCTTCCATAGATAAGTGTATATGGTGAATTCCCAATTGCTCTCTTTGGGGTGATCCTATCAGCCCAAAGAGATATTTTCAACTAGGTATGCTAAGTCCTTTTATTTTCCTCCATTGTCCTATTTACAATCCTAATTAAGTTATTATTTGTGGACTCATCTAGTCCATTCCCTTTGGGATAGTAGTTGGAGAAGGTGCTAAGATAGATGCCATGATTTAAAGCCCATTCACTTATCCTTATTACTAAGAAAGCTAATGCATTATCTAAAATGATTATTGAAGGAGATCTAAACCTAGTTACTATACCCTCATAGAAGTCCAAGACTGAGTATTCATTTGCTTCCTTAAGAGCTACAACCTCCACCCATCTTGTAAAATAATCAATGTCTATCAACACCCACTTGTGACCAACACTAGAAGGAGGATTTATCAGACCTATGAAATCAAAACCCCATTGCATGAAGGGTTACTCCACATAGATTAGATGAAGAGACAAGGTAACTAGCTTTTATTTTCCATCAAAAAGAGCACAATTTTGGCATTTCCTTTCCCAAGCATGAGTGTCTTTAAACAAGCTAGGCCAAAAATAACTAACCCTCATAATCTTAGCAATTATGGTTCTTGGAGCAAAGTGACCACGAGCTGGTTCATCATGAATCTCATGCAACACTTTGTCAATCTAATTCAAATCAATACACTTCAAAATCATACCTAAAAATTCCTTTTTAAATATCACTCCATTAACAAGTACATAAGTAATGGATTTCAGCCTAAATCACCTTCTCTTAGCTCTATCAAGACCTTGTGGACACTCACCAGTTTGAAGGAAATGGATCATGTCCTATGTCCAAATTATCATAGATGAAGGTGTATCTACTATAGGGTCATCATGGAGTGATAAAAAAACTTCCCTATACTCTTTTAAGTCTAAAGCAAGATGCTCACATAGTCCTTTTCCTTTCATTAGTTTGGTTATTTTGATCTCCACATCATACTCCATCACTTTGGTGATACAACCTACCCTTTTCTCATTTAAATCTTTGCTCAATAGAAATTATTTCACACTAGGATGAGGCCCAAAATCTCAATATTTTTATTAGACAAAATATGCCTAAATTTATTTAAACTCCTTATGATTGAAAGCACTTGTTTCTCAACATATGTGTACCTTATCTCATGGCCTTCCAAACCTTGATTGAAAAAGGCAATGGGTTATTAAAAATTCTCATCATTTGTTTAGGTAATCATGGTAGATATTGCCTCTTCATTCCCAAAATTATACAGGTTGAATTCCTTAGAGAATTTAGGACTTACAAGAGTAGGATCTTGGGCAATGTCTTGCTTGATCTCCTCAAAACTTTCTATCCTCCTTCTTGTCTAAGTGAATATCTCATCCTTCCTTAGCATGGAGTTTAAGGGCTTGACCAGCTTAATAAAATTAGGAATAAACCTCCTAATGAAATTTATCTTACCAAAGAAGCTTTGCAAACCTTTCTTATTTTTAGGTAAAGATAATGCCAAGATGGTAGTTACCCTTTTAGGATTGATAGACAGACCTTTCTTAGAAACAATGTGGCCTAAAAGTTTGCCTTCATGAACAACAAACACACACTTATTTGGGTTTAGAGAGATCCCAAACTCTCTACACCTCTCAAAACTCTATCTTAGGTGATTTAAATGATCTTTTTCTTCCTTGGAGAAAACTTTCACATCATCAAGATAGACCAATACAATGTCATTGATTAATCTTTGAAAATCCATATCCATTACACATTGAAAAGTAGATCCAGCATTTGAAAATCCAAATGGCATCTTCTTATAGGTATATTTTCTCCATTTTGTGGTGAAGTATATTTTGTATTGGTCACTTTATTTCACCAAAATCTGATTATACCTGAAATAACCATCTAGGAGGGAAAACCTCTCACTACCTTCCACCACTTGCAGAATTTATTCCATGGAAGGGAGGGGATAATGATCTCTCAAAGAAACTCTATTCAAGTCCCTGAAGTCCACACACAACCTGATCTCCCCATTCTTATTTTTAACAAGGACTAAATTGGCCAACCAAGAAGAATGCTTGATAAGAAAAATGATTCTAGACTCAATCAACTTAGTGAGATCTTTCCTCATGAGAGGCTCAATCTTGGGATATATTAGCCTGTATATCTACTTGATGGGTTTGGCATTTTCATTTAGCTTCTCTTCATCAATGTAAAACTCCTCTTCATCAATGAGAGGCTCAAATTAGAAACTCCTTCAAAGGAAGATGATGGGGATTGGTCAATGTGAAACTCCTCTTCATCAATGATAGCATAGTTAACATTTGATACCTTAAGTGAATATGGTTCCAAGTGATCTCTATGGATATTTTCTAACTCAATATTCACTTTAGTTTGATATTTTGTTCTAAACACCATGTAGGACCAATTAATTACCAGATATCCACCTATCTTGGATGTAAAGTCTTTTGACAAGAAAAGAGCAAAATAGGAAGGTAGATATACTACCACCATAGCATGAGGAATTGAAAAGGTAGGAAAAACATGAAGGATCAAGTTTAAACCTTTCATAACCCCAAAAGTCTTGGCTGGTGATCCATCTAATTGAAAAACCCCTTTAGTCATTAGCTTGTATTTGAAGCCTAGCTTATCTGCTATGCATTTGGGCATAACTAATGTGCTTGCTCCACTATCTATGATGAAATTATGAACCAAGAAATCACCAATATTGAGATCTAGGTATAAATTAGGAGTATTATCATCTTTATTCACTTGACCATCTATGGATTGAGTTTCATTGATTGAAACCACATTGTCATTTCTATATGGGCCAACCTATTTGCCCAATCGATGCAATTCATTTTGAATTATATATTTATGCCCTAGTAATGTTAGAGAATCCCACAATGAAATATTCATATGAAGATTCTTCATTTGGTCCACTTAATTGATGGAAGGATTACACACCTTGGGGTTATCTTTATGAACATTAGCATTTTGTGATGTAGAATGTGTAGGTAGAGTTGTAACAGGTGGCCTAAAATTTGGAATCCTCTAATTTTATTGAAATTTAGGAGATGCATTAGACCCACTTCTCATAAGAGATGATTTATTTGTCACAATAGGTCCTTGATTAGTTCCTTGATTTTCCTCAATATCCTTCCTTTTGGACCTAGTATTAGAGGTAACACTAGTATTCTGATTGCTTGTATTTCCCAAATAATTAATGGCATAAAACTCACCCTCCAAATGACTTATGAGAGTGGAATCAGATTGAACCTATCTATTTTCCATCTTGAATTTTTTTTTCATCTCAAAATTTAAAAATTGAGATGTTTGATCACCTTGTGTAGTCATGCCTTGATTTTGCATCTCACTGGCATAAGCAAATTGTTCTTGACCATGTTTAAAACATGGATAGTTGGGTTATTCTTAGACCAAATAATTTTGGATGGGGACAAGGGATTTTAAATATGAAGGAAAATTAGGATTATATATTTGATAAGGCTTGCCAAGGTTGATTTGGCCTTATCCTTGTGCATTACTTTGAAAAGGAAGTCTGTTTGTTTGTCCAAATTGATTGTAAGATCGATATGGCCTATAACCTTGGGTTTGTTGCCTTTTGAGAGAAACTAGTTCATTAGTAAAACTTTGGAGAAATTTTTTGACTTCATGTATTTCATTTTTAGGGGCAATGGTGGACCTTCTTGATTAGGCAAAGGGGCTAAAGTGGTCAATGCACATTTACTAAGAAAATGCAAATCAGGGAATATTGGCATTAGAGGTCTAGGAGCTATCTTTCCTTCTTGGAAAAGACAATTCTCAAAATTTATGGCTATTTCATAGGTATTAGGAATGTTTTTCCACCCATAAATTAAATAATCTTGTAAATGTCACTATTCAATGCTTTCAAGTAGTACACAAATGCATAGTTTGCAGTTGGCTTCACAAGAATTAGGATTCTATCCCAATTTTTTTAGAACCTAGTATTAAAATATTGAATGAATTCATGTGGTTCCCTCATTATTGTGGTTAATTAATTAGATAAATATAGGTGATCACTCTTTTCACCAAACATGTTAGTCAATAGAATCCCTAATTCATCCCATGAGCCAATAGAATTTATAGGTAGGGTCTCATAGCAATCCAAAAATTTTCCTTTGAAAGACAAGGCCAACAACCTAATAGATAAATTTTCTTGGGTAATATTATGGATATTACAAAAAAATTGTATATTTTGAATGTGTTCAATGCTATTAATTGGAACATATCCACTAAAAGTTTGGATGCTTTTGAGGGTTGCTCCTGGACTTTGATCATATTAGGCAAGATATAAGGGAGATGCCCCAGTGAAAGGCACAAAAGGTTGTCTTCTAGACATTTTGGAATGATCACTATGGGTGTTAGGGATGGAATGTAACACAAAATTGGAAGCTTTAAACACAAAATCTCTTTTGTAAGGATGAGTGTTGACAAACTTGAATCTTTTGGTGGAATATAGAGGTAATTCCATAAACTCAAAGGGTATACCTTTAGTAGTAGACCATCAACCTAATTATTTATTCTTGATATGCACAAGATGCTCAAGATCCTACCATTTTTCATTTCCACATTTATCTTTAGGTTCTCACCAAACTTCTTTGACTCTAATAGCTAGTTCTTTCAATTTGAAATTGATGTTCTATGGGCCATCACCTTTCAGGTATTTCTTTTAGACAATTTGTTTTGACCTTTTTTCTTCAAGGAAATATACTCCTTTGATATATTTTCCCATAGACAATTCTCCAAAATATTCCCTTTGGACTTTTTGTTTTACCCTTTATATTTTTTGAAGTGGACCTTCAAAATCTTGGAATGACCCTTCGACAATTTGCAAGTGTCCCTTCAGAATTTTCATTTGGTCCATTTCATTGAGAGAATTCCTTCAGGTTTTTATTTGGGCAATTTCTATGGAAAATTTTCCCAAGAGAATTCTTTTATATTTTTTTCTATGTGCCCTCTGTAAAAGTGAAAGTGCCCTTTAGCTTGTTTAAAATGTCCCTTCAAAGAATTTGTAAGGTACCCTTCATAAAGGAAAGTGACCCTTCAAAAAAATGAAAGTGACCATACAAAAGATTTGTAACTATCCACTTTCCAAAGAAAATACCCTTCGAGAAAGTTACAAATGATCCTTCAGAAAAACTAAAGTGGACCTTTTCCTGAAGAGAAAGTACCCTTTAGGAAATTTGATGTGCCCTTTCAGAGAATTTGTAAAATACCTTTTACAAAAGTGAAGTGGTCCTTTTCCTGACAAAAGACACCCTTTATAAAAAAGTAACATACCCTTCAGAAAATTTATCTAAAAGAATTACTCTGAATGAAAAGTTCAAAAAATAACCCTTTAGGAAAATTACTTTGGATAAGTTGTCCAAAAGAATTTTGACACTTAAATAAAAACCCAAAAATAAGACTTATAAAAGAATTAACACTTAGAAAAAGACCAAAACAAACCTTCAAAAAGAATTATAATTGTAAATTTGTTGTGGTTTGTATAGAACACTTCCTGCATACTGGACTTAACCAAAAATATAGACTTAGATGATTTTTTTCAAATAGGGGTGCCCAAATTTGGCTTGAAAGGCCAAAATTTGGTCAACACAACCTACATAAGGGGTAAGATAACCCCAAAATAAGGTTCCATTATCATCCATATCCCATTTTACCCTCCATAAAATAAGGGATTTTGAGCTTACTTGACACTATGTGATCAAGAAACTTTTTAACAAATCCATGAATGCTAATGTGAAACATGTGAAGGGCTTATGTTCATAAGCTGATCTAAATTCTTTTTGTTTTGGTCCTCACTAATGAAAGGGCATTGTGTCTCCTTATTTTTCACACCTACTTGTTGATACATTCATTAAGACACTTGCCTTTTTATTATTTTAACTTTCTTCACTTTTTATTACATATAGTTTTGTTATCCAAACTTCATCTATGTGTTAAGATTAGTCTTTAAATCAACCTTTATCCAATTAAATGAAATTCATTAAAAAATCTATAAAATATTATGTGTTTTATTTAGTACTTTCCATTTTCCTTATCTATTTATGTGTTTTAATCATAAAAACATTTTAATAAAAATCACCATCTCTTATATCAAAATACCATCTCATCTATCTAAGTAACAATCTCATCCATCAAATTAATTCTATCACATTTATTCTAACCATTTAATCATTTATTCACATTAAATAAATGAATTAGTCCAAATATGTTATCCATCACATATCTATCTAGAAAAGGGATCACATCGATTCATTAATTTAAAACATCCATATTTAATTAATTAAGCATACACCTACTCATAGGAAAAATGCTAATTACATGATAACCATGTCATAAACATCATAAAAAACATCACATCATCCTCATCAAATCATAAAACAACATCCATAACCATAAACAACATAATCACATCATAATTCATTATCAAATGCCATATATATAATAATGCCCATGTCTTTTAAAATGATATATACATCTTATTGCATCAACTCACAGGCTGGTATCAAAATCATATAAGGAATCTAGTAGGGTCTAGGGTATTGGGGTACTACTACCCACTAGAGCCTATCCATATCTTGGACTTGTTTGTGTACCTACAGATGTTACCCACTAACTAGGTATAACATTGCTAATCCTCCCTCCCATCACCCACTCTACTACATACTCAACATGTCAGGGTTCATCCAGAATATGAGTGAATACTAGTTCCTCATAATATCTAAGATCTTCCATTGTGGTCACATATCTAGACATGGGGATGGTATATGTTGGAACTATCGATGCCTTCCCTCTTATTTTTCTCAATTTTTCCCTCTTTATTGATATCAAATTAACCTATCCATATGCCTAATATCTCTCCTAAATCACTAAGGCTAGTTGAGATTACGCATGGTATCACTCCTATGTTAGGGTCAAAACCTATCCTCATTCTTGGTCTCTCTCTTGAGTAAGAGTAGTGACCTTTCCCTAGAGAGTGTCTCTCTCCTATATCCTCCTTGCCAACTACCCTTGTGTAGTGTCTCTCTCTGAAGTCATAGTTGCCAATGCTACCTATGTTACATCTAATGCCACTCTTACCTAATCTTGCTTGGTGATGAGTGTCTATCTTTCTAGGGAATTAACATCCATCTGATCCCCCTCCTCTTCCATCTCAACATTGATATCCTTATGCTATCCACCTACACCTC
Organism: Torreya grandis; assembly: GCA_037957365.1. Taxonomy (NCBI): domain Eukaryota; kingdom Viridiplantae; phylum Streptophyta; class Pinopsida; order Cupressales; family Taxaceae; genus Torreya; species Torreya grandis. Next base: position 1,891,807 of record JARHVA010003097.1, on the reverse strand, counting down.
TAACCTGACTCTATCCATCATCTCTTCCAAAAAATGTAGTGGTATAGTGTCCCTTGAATAATATAATATAATAATGGGTGACATCAACATCATCAATGTTTGTAGTAATTGGTAGCTCCTCATGATTGATCTCCTTCTCAATAAGCTACAATAGAGTCAATTGTGCCTTTACCCTCTTTCTTGTATCTAAGAAATGCCCCTAGGACACCCTAAATGAACCTAAACTATCTCCTCCTTGATTGAATGGGAATAATTTTACCTCTTATTGATGCCTCCCATGTATCTATATATATCTCTACAATGAGAATTTGTAATTTTCATAGCCTACCCATGAGGGGAATCTAGTGTATGGTCTCCATATCACCTCACTATCAACTAATGCCTCCAATATATCCCTAAACCAATCCAAATATCAATGCTCTTTCCCTACCACTAGAAGTGTTTGGTCAGCTCTTCATCTCATGAAACTAAACTTAAATCCTCTCTAATCCCAAGTATGCCAAGGTAGTCTAGATGGTTGTAATGCCCTGATGTGCTCGTAAGCCCAATAGTGTAATACAAAACCAATACTCATGTCGTATCATCTATGCACATGATATCCCTAGAGTTCAAGATAGATCTAAACTAGTAGCACTAGGGCCCATGTAAATACCATCTAATACTTCATCATATCAACCAAAACACCTAATAGTGCCTAGGGGAATCTACCTCTGCTTGAATCAAGAAGTTCATAGCAGGTCATAATTATTATCATCATTACTATTTATCACCCCACCTTATCCATGCAATACATATCTCCAAAATAAAAGCCTCCCATGTGCCACATAAATTACATGAAATCTTCCCCAAATAATTGATCCATGAAATTTTCCCACTCCTCACTATGGATATGCTCTATCACCTTACTCTGTATCAACAAACTAAAAATCCTATGTATATTCTCTATTAGAATCATCATCTCTCTAGTCAATAATAAAAAGTTGTTGGTAGCTAGGTCCCATCTCTCGATGAGGTTTACCATCATCTTGAGGCATGTGTTGGTAGTATTGCATGCCACCTAAGCACACCTTTTCTATGTGCTCCCACTCTTACAGATTCATACCCCTACGTATCTTTTTTAGGAGTGGTGGAAGTCAATTTTGCATCATCAACTATTACCTCACTTATAAGGTTAGATTTAAACCTTTGCTTAGCTAAAACTTTCCTAATTATCTCACACATTCTACCTATTAAACTTACCCATACCAACCTTTTAGAGCCTACATCTAAAACACTACCCCTAACTCTAAGTTATGAACCCTCCACTAAGCCTAAGCTAACCTAACTTATCTCATTTCATAAACCCTTAGCCTTATTTACTAACCATTGATGGTTGAGTCTCGATCGATGATAGTTATTTATGGAAACACTACTGATCAATCCTTGACCAATGCCAATTAGGGCTTTTTATTAGTGATGGTCACACTTTGACTAACCATTTATCCACTATCGACTAGTAACGGTTGGTAGTGATTGATGATGGTCACTGTGTGGCTGAACACCAATAACCAAAACCCTACCTTTTCCCAAAATAACCTAAAAAACTCTACCCAAACCTCATCTATTGAATCCCCCTAATATATTTTCTAATCTAGATACCACTCCTACCCCTAATTTATAACCTACACTATCTAATTTCCTTAAAACCATAAAACCCCAATTTTCTAACCAAACCCACCCATAATACAAAAATAAATAAAAACCATAAATGAATGCAAACCCTACCTCATTCCATATTTGACACTATGGTGAAACCCTTAGTACCATCACCACTTGGACTCTACCTCACTACATCCTCATTTACACTCTAACCCACTTGGCCCACATTTATCCTCTACACCTAGGTCAAGCTCATAACTTTAATTTAACCATACCTCTAATGCCTAGCTTGTTAATGAATTTTTTCATCAAATCAATCATTTTCACTCAATACATGAGGTCAATTGGTGGGTATAAATCACAAATGATAAGCATAGAATAATATTTAACCTTTTATAGTCATAAGTCCTTTTCCACTAGTTCCCCTTGCCTTATGACCTAACCACCCTACCATCTTTTTTGCCAACATTTTTAGAATATGTGATGTTTGACTCCATCATGACCTTTTGAACACTAACCTTTTAGATGATTTGGAATGTGTTGATTATGCCCATTGGTGATTTTGGGACCTATGACAGATTCCATTTTCTTAGGCTCACATAATTTTTGTACTATTGATAACACAACCACCTTTGCATGGTGACTTGAGTTTATAAGTGCACCCATATCTACTACACCTAAATATAGTGGCCTAGTTCACTTATCACTCGTCATCCTTACAATAACCTATTTTTCCACTTTTTACAATCCTACCCAATTTTACACCCATATACACTTGTCAAACACCTACCCAACTCTATTTTTTCCTCATCAAATCTTGGTTTGAAGGGGAACACCTCCTCCCATACTCAAATAATCCATCCAACTTGCCATTATACTTGTTGTTTTTATTTTTTAGATTAAGGATGTAACCTATACAACAAAAAAGGGCAAAATGTAGATGCTCAAAAACCACACAACATGGTTCTAGTCATCATCAAGCACCCCTTGTCCCCCTTGGGTTAAGATTAATTATTAAAAATCCTCCAACATACCCATTCATCCTTTTGGCTAAAATTAATTAATTTAATTAATTAAATAATGCCTATTTACACCTCATCTACCTAAATCAATGGATATTTGATCAACACCTAGCCTAAGGACCATTTTTACCTTGGTATTTAATGCCCTAGCTTCTTAAGACTTCTTCTTCATGCATCTTAATGAGATTTTTATTAAGCATTATGCCATTTATTAACCTCTTAATAATCAATCATTAGTTTAAATGGCTAATTCTATCCATTTTTGACCTTTTCTACTTGATTTATAGTGGTCATCCCTTGATTAGAGATAGTTGACTAGGATCATTGACAGTTACTTAATGTAACCAAAAAGCCTTACCTTAGGGAGGTTGAAAATTATCTTTTGCATGAGACTCTCTTACTCTTAAGTGAATTAAAACTCCCAAGTAAACTAGCAACTAGACTAGAGGCATCAAGGGATTCAAAAAATCATCATGAAGAGCCAAAGTACCATTAATCTACTCATATTCTCCAATATCTCTTGTAGTTTACCACTCAACTTCAACACTCTTCTATACCAACAAACTCAAAACTAATTATTTTAACTTTTTATCAAGTTTATTTGTTAGTTTTAGTAGTTTCATCTACTTGTGTCCATTCCCATTTCCCAACATTCCATTCCTTATGTTGGAGTTATGAAACTCTAGGCACTTCACCTTCTACCCCAGACCACCCACAAACCTTTTAGTTATCTGAATACCCAACCTTTGAACTAGTTATTTATAAGAATTCATTTCTCTCTCATGACCAACATATAACCCAAAAACCACCTTTAGAACCCTTATACAACTCAACCCAACAACCATTATTTGCTAAACCAAAACTTACAAGAATCACCACTGATTATCTCTGATCGCCAATGGTCATACCTCAATCGGTGATGGTTGGCCTAACTACCACTAGTTTCATAGTGATTGTCGACAGTCACCATGTGTTTTATTTTCCCTAAAATAGAAATCAATTTTCACCTATTAAACCACATCCAAATTCTAACTTTTAAGTTTATATTGCATCATAAAGGTTTAAGTTATTTTTTTAAATTAGGTTTGAACACTTTAGCATTTGTCTTTATCAATTTATTGCTATTTTAGTGAAATTACTTCATTCTTATTCAAAAGCATCTCTTGCATTAAATTTTTAGTCTTTTCTATTGTTTTAAGTAATAGTTTAATTTTAGTTTTCATAACTTGATTACCTTAAAGAGTGGATTAACAACCTCCAAGGAAGCTTAGTGCTTATTGGATCTAGCTCATGATAGGTAGTCCACCTAACTATCTCACTAATCCATCCTTTTCTAGTGTCTTTCTTATTTGTAGGTCATCCTCCCCAAACAAAGAGGAGTATCTATACTCAACTGATTCACATGTGCATAATAAAAGTAGGTTATTCTAACACACCCTTATTTAAAGTTTCTTCTTACTTTCTCAAGAGAAAATAAATGAAAAGATACATAAACAAAAAGTCCAATGTCAACAACTTAAATGTACATGCAAATAAATATGAATGTGTTCAAGTAGATCAATATCCTAATAAATAGATGAAAATTTAATAATGTGTTTTCCTTATTTTTCACCTAAGAGATATAAAATAAATTAAATTATGCACTAACTCATATTAGATAAAATATGGAAATAAATGTGATAATTTGAATTGAAAAGGCTAAATGAATTTCAACTACATTATTTAAAAAGGACAAAGTAAGAGAGGTATGACATAATTATCTAAATATTCTTGCATGTTTACCATATAATACATAAATTAATCTAAAAATTATATATATGTGCTTATTTAACTATTCAAATTATAAAAAAAATGGATAAAAATCTATTTTGATGTTTTCGACAAAGTTACATCCCTGTAATAGCCAACATTGTTAAGGCTTATCAATAGTATTCTTGCACATAATGGGGTTTGATACTTATAAGATATGTACACATACACCTATAATTATATTATTTGTATGCACACTTTTACAATCCCACATTAAAATAATTATTTTATTTCTTTCATCTAAAACCTAATTGTGCTTGATTGACCACAAGATGCCATTAAAATGGGTTAGTATTTTGGGTTAGACTGGCCCTAACCACTCCCTATTGAATGCCTATGAATTTATTACATTCAAATACTATAATGACATCTAAAATCACACATATTTATCCAATTTTTCTGTGTGTGTGTGTGCATGTGCATGCACACATGCATGTGTGCATGTGAAATATTGAACAATCTACAATGTAATGATATCTTTTGATATTTAATACTTGACACCATATAAATTTGACATAGAATATTCATATTTTAATATACATAATACTATAGGGTTTATCCTTATATAAATTAGGTGTGTATATGCCTTTTGATAATGTTCCAATAGAGTGCTAGGTGATTTCTCAATGTTTCCAAGACTTTCCAAATCTTAATGAACTTAGGGATATTTGTATTTATAAACAAATCTTCGTTAATTTAATAATTTTACCGATCCATGAAATTTATCTATGACGACATAGTGGAGACTTCTAAATTTTAAAAATAATCATTGAGGGCTCTTAGACACTACTGATAGAGTAAGACACATGCAGTAACCAAAACTATTTAGGTTTATTAATACTATCCTAGAAGTGAAAATTAGGGATATGAAATATGGATTTTTTTTATATAATTAAAAAGAGTTATTGTATAGGCTAAAATGATATTGAAAAAAAGTATCTTAAGAATAGAGGTGACTAAGACAATAGATGGGTAGACAGATAGAGGGAAAGTGTGCTCAAGATTAAAATTGATGTGCAATATCTAAATGTGTCAAAGAATGTTAAAGTTTATGTTACCAAAGTGAAAAGATAGAAATTAGATGTTGTTTCACCATATTTTTGATAAAATAAATAAATTTTTAATGTGATTATATAGTTGTAAAACTAGGGAATATTAGAATGATAAAGATGTACAATATTCAACAATTTTAATTCTGACAAATGTTAAATATTGAAAATTGTTATTTTTGAAAAACACTAAGAGACATACTTATCCCACACATAGATTTTTTTTTACTATTATGAGTGTATTAAAGTATAAATTAGTAAGAAAGGTGATTGTACATGCTCAAAACTAGCAAAAAAGTCATAAACTAAATCTAGATAGATCTATTATAAGTTTATTATCTTATTTTGATTTTAAACCCATATTATAAGTTAAATCTATGGTAAATTGATGTAAGTGGTAAATTGGACATCACATATAATTTTTTTATTATCTTATTTATCTTTTAACTCTAAGGGTCATTTGGTAGACTGAAACCTACAAAAAATATGGGAATGTAATATGTTGAGTTGACCTCAATTACCCCCTTAATGGTTGATCAGTGCCTACATATCAAATATTCCAAGGATGGAAATCAAGCCCACCTAGTTTTCCCACCTAGAGTGAATGTGCACTTGTGATCCTTGACTATGTGTATGCATATAGAAATATGGATTTGATACTTGGCAATGATAGTTCTTGGTTTTATTTGGAATTATTTTGACCTAGCTTATGGCTACTCCTTGTGAGTGATCTTAAATTTGGAGAGACTATGAATTTTTTTCTTAATGTGCAATAGTGTTAATGCTTGAAAGAAGTGGATACAAAAGTGTGAAAAAATGAATGACTTTTGATTTTTATTTATAGGAAAACCTTTTGATAATTTATTTTAGTCACCTTATGAAATGTGCAAGAAGACCCAAAATAATTATTTGAATTTTATAAACTAGTCATTATTTGGCATGAGACAAGGTTAGTCTAAGTGGAAATTAGAATAAAGTGACATTACCCACATCAAGGATGCCTATCTTAGGTTGGAGATATTTTGAAATTGATTTTGAGTAGCTTGAGCATTTTATTTTGAAAATTTTATGTAATAATAATGACAAATACAGATTCAAATTTGCATATAGATAAATGGCTTAGAGGAATGGAGAATAAGATTATTGTATTTTTTAATAGGTCATGTGGTTTAATATGTGTCAATAATTAACATTTTCAAGTAGAGGTGACCAAATTTATGCATCTATAGATGCCCCTCTTTAAATATAATATTTAAAATGCTAAATTAAAAGGATAAAATAAGTAAATTTAGTAATTATGATACTTACACTTGGTGTTGATAGGTAAAACCAAAACATATCATTTAATCCATGTGAATTATTTAATAAAAATATATAGATTAATGCCTCTTCACTATTATAAATCTGAAATAATTCAAATCATTGAAAAAACTTTAAATTTAAAAGCTAAGCAGTGAATACACTTGATGATATGTGAGCAAAGATAAAACTTGTTAAAATTTATTGGAGAATATCATTGGGTGAAAATGTATAAAAGAGATGTAACTACTAAAACTATTATTTTAGGAGTGAAAATTCCCCAACCACAATCTGATAAGGTGGGGTTAGAAGTTGAACAACATTGTAACCTCAACCACACTTCCCCAAGTATTAAAAATACCATTTTATGGAGCCCCATTATTAGGTTTATATGTAAAGGGATCAATCAATATATATGGATATAAATCCAAATTGATTGTGTAGTATCGTCAGTCCCCATCGATCCTAAATAAATAAAATAGAAAAAGTGTTTGCATGAACGATTTCATGGCCCATATGATCAATCTATCCCTAAAATGTTGAATAATGTCTTAATTTTTCTTCAAAATAATCTATAATATGTCTAAATATACTCAATTTTACCCATTTGAGGCATATAAATTATCTTAGAATGGGAAATTCTCTATTTGACATGGCTTGAATCTCTAAAACAAGCCCCTTGAATGACCCCTTTTTGATATGAAGGATGAATCTTATACATCACACATATCAAAATAAAGAGTTTCATGTATAAAATGTTATATAAAAATGTATAATATTTTAAATTACATATTATAATATGATAATATGAGTCCTTATATAAATATATTGAACATTATAAACACATATGAATCATGCAATCCAAGGCAAGGGTAGTTTGTTATTTTTTATTGGATAAGGGTTTTTTAAATGGGTTTTTAAATTCCCCCAAAACCTTTTAAAAGACCAAATAGATAAAACAATTAATCCCAAACCAATACAAACTTACAACAAGGCTACCATAAAAGGCATCAAAATAAACACAATATTTAGCAAACCTTCAACAAAAATTTAGCTAAAAGGCAAAAACTAAAGTCAATTAGAATAAAAAATAAACCAAATAAAATTTTGGTGATCCCTAAGAAAGGTAGAAAACAAGCTATAAATCTAGGAAAACACTTAGTAATAATTCCCATAAGATTATCTGGCTCTAGATCTTACAAGCTCATTCATCTTTGTACTCCTAGTCACCCTATCACTTGTTTGAAATATCTTCATTGATTTAGATTTTTTATCAATTAATAAATTATAATATTCATACTTGTCTCCCCACTCATAAGTGTCTCATATCTCAAAATACAGATTTTATTTCCTATAATATTCCTTATACATTGAATTTTCCTAAAAGACAACAACCCTTAACTTGCTGACATCTATCTCATTAAACGGGGTATGTGTCAGGAATCTAGAACAACAAACATGCTCTGATACCACTTGTCAGGGATGCAAAACACCAGAAGCATGCAGTTGATTACTAAATACCAAGCAACTGAATATGTGGAAATAACCAGAATCAACAAGTAACTAGAATTCAGAATAACAAAGCATATGAGAGACAATACACAACTTGTATTAACACTTTATACAGAAAAGAATACAATAAAGAAGATGCCACTTCTTCTCCACCACCTTACAGAGGTTTCCCACACCTCAAGTGAACAGTAAATCTTCTCCCCAAAGCTCTCCCTCTCACAGGTCCCAACACCCAACTCAAATACAGAGTTGGTGTTCACCTCCCGTGCTCCATGCACACCACAAGTGCTCCACGCACTCCACAAGCACTCCACGTGCTCCACAAGTACTCAAGGTACTTCAAGTAGATCTCCCATGAACCTGCACTTTAACAGACCATACTTATGGAAGGAACTCCCTTGCCTTCCTCTTGCTCTATCCGAGTACACACCTGTACTCCAAGTAGATCCTGCCTGATACTGCTCCCTGTTGTGTTGCTGTCTATATGACCTTGCACACCTGCAAATCAAACAACGGTTCTGCTCACCTGTGAACCTCAACCTTGCACACACATACACCTGTAGATCAACGATCTTACTTACCATGTAGATCTCCTATATAGGCCATGCAACTGTGACCAAGATCTTACACTCCTGAAGAATCCAGCTGACTCTCCAATCCAGCACCAACACACCTGGTACTGAGGCACTAGGAGGAACGCACCATTGCTCTACCTTGCACACAGAAGGAGCTTATAATTATGCTCTCTTACTCCCTAGCACACTTTTCCAATACAACCATGAGTCTATTATATAGATCTCATCCAAACAATAATTAGACATCTAATTACAATAATTAGATCCGCAGCTATGAGTCTAAAATTAGCACTCATCATGCAAACACTTGGTTCGTCAACCCACTGCCCGTAATTAACTCGCAGTCGAACCACACAGGTGACTGACGCCGGTCCCTGTCCGCCTGGGGGTCGCCGACGCCAGCCGATCTCTGACCAACGTCGGTTGCCTTCCTGCCCTATCCTGCCGACGTCGGTTGGCCTGACTGACACCGGTGTCTCTGACACTCAGCAACTCTCCTGCAACCTCCTCTGTGTCTGCATTAGTGAAGCTTTTAGCTCCACAATCCTAATAGTATGAGGTTTCTCTGAACTAGTGGCTTCATTCCTTTTCTCATCTTCTTACTAAAGATTTTTATCTTGATATTCACAAGTAATGATCTATCCTTATTCAATATTTATATCTTATTTCTCCTTATCCACTAATGGTTTCCCTCCTTCTCCTCATGTTGAACCAACTCTTAGTATATGAACTATTCACCCTTTCTCTCCCCATTGGTCACATTCTACATATTTAGGTCCTTTAAGTAACCATAAACGTCATCTCTATTCCATTTTGTATTTAGTTAAATAATTTATGCTCCTCTTTATTCATGGTATTTGTTTTTTATTAGCACATAAGACATAATCATGATTTTTTTAATATAAGAAGTTTTTAGATTCAACTAGATATGTCAATGAAGAAATAATAATCCTAATCATAGTAGATTCATGATATACATAATGTAAATTAGAATAGAAAGAGATAACACACAATAGAGATGTGTGTGATATAAATCATTATACCAAGCACATAGTAACCATCAATTATATCCATAGAAATATATGTAAGCACACACACATAATATCATAGTGAATATTACATAAGCACATTGATCATGATAAAGAATCACATGATAATATATGACCCAACTCAAATATAAATAAAAATGGACATGATATGAAATGAAATGGACTATATAATCCAATGACATAACTAGAACATGATGTCACAAGACATAGTCAAAGTACTTGCAAAATATAGAACATGCAATATAAAATAATGTAATTATCAGGCAATTTCATAGTCACTAACATCAAATAAACATATATAAATAAATTTTAATATAAATAATTATTCAATTTCATCATATAGTATATTAAATCACAATATCCATAAGAAATAACACTCTAAAAGTGTGAACAAATTCAAGTCATGTAAAAATAGTCTAATTAGCTCAATACAATTAATGAAATGACATAGAAATATATAACCCAAAAAGTGTACCAAAATTCCCCAAACATGGGAATTCCTCTAATATAGAAAGTTTTACTATGGGTGTGATGAGTGTTATGCTTGTATATGTCCATGTCTCATGTGTAACTAGTTTGTCTTGAATATGATTCACGTATACCATGAAAAAACATTTGTGTATAAAATGGATATGTAACTCATCATGTATATGATAAATGATATTAAGACACTATGCATACCATTAAATAAATCCACCTATAGGTTCTAGTTTTTTATTTTTTAAAGTTGAATTTTTTTGAATTTTATTTAAATATTTGAAGTTTTTTGTGCTTTTGAAATATTGATACAAACAATCACTTAGTAAATGAAGTTAGGCCAAGGAGAAAAGGCTATTAAGAAAATAACATAAAGGATCCAAATAATTAATAGAATAGTTCAATGTATATTATACACCAAGTGTAATAGAAAATAATATTGGATAATTAAAGTTATATGCCTCAATTATATAGTAAAGTCATGTCTCAAAAGAGTATATGATAAAACACATAATAAGTTTAATACCCTAGTGGGAAAGAGTTAGTGTGAACATGTCATGATACATATAGGCATAGAATAAATGTGATCATATAATCTCAATGTGTGCATTGATAAAAAAATTAATAAAGAGTTTAGCACACCTCAAAGTATGTACTAATATCATACTAGTGTAAATGGTACATGTGCACATGTCATCATATAATAATTAGAATGAATGTTCAGATTAGGACAGACAATCAAAATGAAAGGGTTAGTGAAACACAATAATAAAATCAAATATAAGGGCTATAATAATGGTCAATGTGAAATCATATGTATGTGTCAATGTCAAAATATAAGAGTATAATAAATCAATGAATTATCTTAGGAGAGAGAGACCAACAACAACAAAAATCTATGTATCATAAACTATGTCAAAGCTAACCCATAATCTCATCAATGAAATGCTTATATGGAGGTTTTGTATTAACTAGTGATAATATCACATGCCATGGGAAATATTTAGCATGTATATCACTATAAATATCTAAAAAAATGATCACAAGATATATAATATCTAAAATATTCAATAAGATCTATATAATCATATATGTATTATGTAGGTATAGTAGTTAGAATAATTTATTGATTCCAGTGTATGTTAGGAGAATGCATAAATGTTTTTTGTTGAATACACTCACAATAATATTTTAAGACTGCCATAGGACATGAAAAACTAGGTAATATACCCAAAAATCAAATAGGTTGTTGATGGAGATTATGTTGAAGAATCGGTCATCTAGGAAAATCAATCACTTGTCATAGTAGTGGATTGTGGATTATTTGCATAGGTAGAACCTAAGTAATTTTAAAATACGTAGATGTGAAATCATAGTAGGAAATTTCTCAGATTGGATAAGTTACTCATATAGAACACATAAAACAATAACCACTTTTTTTATTATAGATATAATTTAACCATGAATGTAGTGAAGATTGGATTTCACATATCTTTTTTATATATAGTCATCCTAATAAGTTTAATCTCTCCAATGTTGGGAAAAAATAAGAACCAAGTAGTAATAGTTTTACATCCTACCATAGGTGGTAATAAAATTCCAATAAGATGTTATTTTATGTTTTCCAATGCATCTGTTTAGTGTGTATGTTGTACCAATAAAATTTGCATATGTGTAACTAAGACTAGTAGGTAACATCATAGTGCATATGTTTTCATTTGACCCATTATCCACCATAACACTATATGAGATGTGATTCAATGAAAATACACATGAATAAAGGTACATTGGTAGAATAATCATAAAAAAATTCATGGTCATCAAATGTTATCATATGTCAGTGTATTTTTATATTCATGTGTATCAATAAGGCCATCTATAAGATGATCCTCATCATTTATAGGAGCATAGGAAGTTGGAGGAAGATGTGAATTATAATTCATAAGTACCTTATTATTTAATTTCATGTGCCTCATATTTTGGAAATGAATTAATAACAATATTAAGCTTTGAATCAAGTTTTGTAAATGAATCATTAGTAGGTTTTATATCATTTTTGAGATTAATAATGTTATTCTCAATTAGGTCTTAGATCTTATACCTTAATCCAAAGCATATATTAGTTCAATGTCATGTACATTTATGTTAATAAAAATTTAAATTTATATCTAAACTATTTTAATTTTTTGTCTTTTTGGTGCAAAAAAGAATAAGAGGGGGAATAAGTAATGCCTACCTTTATCTTTGTGTTGCTAAGGATGGACATTCACTCATGTACACTTTCAACACTTACTTTGAATTGACACGCTTAATAGATATTCATTAAAATAATATTTAAAAAATTACAAAGAAATAAGTTAACATCATAAAATGAATAAAAACTCTTACACATGCCTCTATAGGATTATTAAATTACATAAAATAGTTCTAGATTCTCATGCAGTTCCTCTTGAATTGATACAACTTTCCGTTTTGCTCTTAAAGAGTTATGCTCCATAACTCATCCCTCTCTAAAGTTTTTTACAATAATAATTATAAAATAAAAATCTTAATGATATGTATCTTAAACTTAAATTGCATCCAAAAAATTTACCATATTTTTTCATCTTTCAGTATTTTCAATTAAATGCCAAACTGTCAATAGCAACTCTCAAGTACATAGGTGGCAATTTAAGGTCAAACAAAAGTTATCAAAACTATCATAAATTCAACATATTTATTCCAATAGATATGAAATTTGAAAAATATATTGTATAATATATTTTACATCTCTAGAAAAAATATTACAATATAAATATTACCAAAGGTAAAGAACAACCTTTCCAAGTGTTGCAAACTACATATATGATATTTTAGGTTGAACAATAGTTACCAAAATTATCAAAACTTTATATTCATTTATCAAATTGATATGTAATTTTAATATTATAATGTTAAATACATTTTATATAAAACCAAAAAATTTGGTAACCTTATTATTAAGTTAGATCTTCCACAACGTAGTGAACCATCTGCATACTAGACATATGCATTTTGTAATTGACTGATAGTTACCAAAACTATAATAACTTTGCCACCAATTATCTAATTGATTTTAAATTTAGAATTAAATTTTTAAGATACATTTTATTTTAACATATCTAAATTTTTTAATCCAAATCTTACCATAACTCTTCTATAAGGTAATGAACCATCTGCAGACTAGATATATGAATTTTTTGGTTGAGACTATTATAAAAAATATCATAGATTTATCTCCACTTATAAAAATAAGATGAAAATTTAAAAAATCCTTATATACTATAGTTTAAATCATCACTTCAAATTTTGTATCTTAATTCTTAACTCAAATCTTCTATAAGGTCAAGAACTATATTACAAGTGTTTTGGCAAAATCAGGTGGTACACTTCGAAAGTGACTCAAAATGATCCAAAATTTTGTACAGAGGTTTTAAGTGTAAATTTAAATGATACAAAAAAATTTAATCATCAAATTATTTTTGAAGTATTATCAAAATTAAATAATCCTCTTGACAAGTGTAATAGTCATAACTTTTTCATGGTAACTCCAAATGGCCTAAAACTTGGTACACAAGTCGTAAATGTCATATTGTAGGATCTCCCAAAAATTAATCATGTAATTATTACTAAAATTTAATAACCATTTATGATAAGATTTTATGACTTAATAGTCCATGTATATTGACAAAAATAATCAAATGATCTCTGCACTTTTCCTGTGGTAAAGGAATACTTTTACAACATCAATATAAGAGGTTAACAAGCTCACACAAAAAAAGACAAACAAAAAAAACAAAAAAAACCATTGCACTATATTTTTGGTTTATGAAATATTAAAAAACACTTGGATGCTCCTGCATCAAACACCTAAGGTTTATAAAATGTGATCTCTTACTCACATAGATGGAATAAGTGGAAAAGTCACTTTTTTAACCTGAATTATAGTGGCCATGGTATTCCCTTAAAACAAACCAATTACTTCAATTATTTTTCATTTTTTTCTTCCTTTTCCATCTCCTCTTTATTGTTTTCATTTCCTTTATTCTCTTTACATCTTCTCTTTATTTCAATCTTATTTTTTTATCTCTCCTCACTCCTTTTTGGGGATTAAACCCACCATGGTATCCTTATTTTATGGAATTAGACCCACCATATTTTGTCCTCCACCAAAGTCTCATATTTTCCACTCTACATATTCTTGTAGGCTAAAACCCACCTTCATCTGATCCCATCTATCAAGATGTTTATTCTTGCATCTTGATTTCCCTTGTGGGCTTAAACCCACCACAAACTAGCCAACTCATCCTAAGGACTTCTTGTCTTTGGCTACTCACTATACAACTTGATGTTATATCACTCTTCTCTATTTTTAACTCCTCTCTCATGGATGCCATCTCCTCTTTCATTCCCAAGATATTCAAAAGAGAATCAACACATAGTTGGGCATCTAAATGATAACCAATAGCTTCAATTACTACATATAAGATAATACTCACCTTCTAATATTTCACTATCCTCATTGTTGTGTCAAGAAACACATCCACCTCTACTACAATATCATTTTTTTCCACATGGTTATGTTGATATACAAATCAACTACTCCTCTTCATAACTTGTGAATTGAATCAATTCCCTCTCTTCACCTTGGAAGGACTTTTTGAGTGTCTCATATCTCTCCATTTATGTCCTTATACATTGGATATAGTCACAAATTAGTTTATAAACATGAGACTTAATAGTCCCCATTAGTGCTTCCTCCATATCCAAATTATTAGTTTGATTTTCACTAAAAATGGGGTTCTCAAAGCCTCTTCCATTTTATCATTATTTTTGTGATAAATTATCTTCACTTATCAAAATATTTATATCAATTATAGTTCAATTTATTTCACTTTATTTCATATCTTCCATGTCATTTGAAAATGATCTTACACTCTCCTTGTCCACATGAGGAACATTCACACCCTGACTCTTAATATTCTCTCCTCCAACATATATGTGGTTTACTTCCACATATGTAACAATGATTTCATATTTTAATATTTTTGGTAGAACCATGTCCATCATCTCAATCTCCACCTCTTTTTTTGTACTTAAACATTAAAATAAACATATTAACTGAATCATGAGTTCCCATAGTCACTTATTCCATCTCTTATTCACATTGGAAGGACATGTTGACCAAGTGTTATCTACTGCTCACAAAATTTTTAAAGATGTCTCCCTCATAATATACTCCCAAAGGATCATTTTAAACAACCATCATGGATGTCCTCTCCTCATTCTTATTTCTATTTTTGTCTCCTCCAAATGGATGGTCTGCAAACATACTCTCCTCATGTGTATTGAATTTCACTTATTTCACCTCTATTATTTCCTTGATGGAAACCTAAAACTCCTCATGGACACTATTCATTAACCTATGCTGTTACCTTTATGAAAAAATGCAACTTATCATGGATGCATTCTTCATCCAACTTTATGGTTTCATTTACAGAAACTTGTAGCTTTCCTTAGTTGTCCTCAACCCTTCTACCCTATAAAATAGAAAAGACAAAATCATTACCTTAATTAACCAAGGATGGTTCTAAGTTTTATCACTAAAGATAACCCAAAAACTCATTCACATCATCAAATAATGGGTCTCCTTCCTTTTTCTTCAACTATTGTCACCTCTATATCTTCTTGCATGAGGATTCCTTCTACTATGGGTTGTTCATAAATCTCTTTCACCTTATTTTTTTGAAAAATAGACTTGGGATTATCACATGTAAACCTTAAATTATTGTTTTATTCTAATACAACCTTCTTCTCTACATACATACTCTTATCCTTTCTACTTCTCAAAGTAGTCTTGAGTTGCTCACATGGTAACTTTCCATTCGTATAGCCTCTCCTAGCAATCTTATTCTTATTTTGTTTCTCTAAAGACTTGAAACATGTGAATACAATATTTATAAAATATTGGGTGTAAAAAAATACCCAACAACTTAGAAACCATATGTTCCCAACCACTTACCTTCTTCTTACCTTTTCCTTATCTCATTACTTGTAGATCTTTCTAATACATTTTCAAAATTTTGCATAATTTATTAATTGAAACTTTTAACCCATGGGGTTTTTAAATATTTTAATTTTCAAAATAATCTTATATCTCTACTATCCATTTCATAAACTTATCAGGTATCTCTTTACCACATAAAAAATCAATATCATAAATAGACTTACCTTTTTCCTTTATCATGACCTCTGCTGATCTTTTCCTTCTGCTAGAATATTTTCCTCTGCTTTCTTGACATTTATGAAAATTATATAAAATTTATTATAGTGAAAATAAACCCACCCATATCTTATCATCATCATCTTCACTTTTAGATGCAACATCTCCACTTTGTGCAGTCATCTCCATCATATCTAGTTTTGCCTAGAATCTTTCCAACATCTCTTTCAAGTCATCCATCTATCATGATCTTATTCATTTGTGTGTCATTTACCACAAAAATAAAAAAAATTATATTTCAAAAAATTTGTTATAATTAAAATATATCCTTTTAAATTCCCACTCAATGTTTAGGACTTATCTCACACCTATAATAACTTATGCAAGCTTATCTTCCACAACTTGTAGTACACTCAATAGACTTCTCTTTCATAGCCTACAATAAACTCATACATAAATTTCACACACTTAACACACAAAAAAAACACACATTAACTTTATAATAATCTATATAATAAAAAAATAATATGAGGATAAATTAAATTACACCTTTATCTCTATGTTTATAGGGATGAACATTCACTCATGGCCACACTTTCAACACTTACTTTGACTTGACACACTTAATAGATTTTCATTAAATTAATATTAAAAATATTAAATTGGAATACATTAACACTCTCAAATAAATAAAAAATATCACACATGCATATACAGGATTATTAAATTACATGAAATAGTTTTAAACTCTCATACAATTCCCCCTGAACTGATACAATTCTTTGTTCTACTATTATAGAATTATCTTCCTTCACATCTCATACATCTCTCCAAAATTCACAAATTATTCCTAACATCAAAATATTAATGGGGTGTCTCTTAAACTTCCATGACCTCCACATAATGTATAATAGTTTTTCATATTTTAGTATTTGTAATTAAATTCCAAACTATCAGTAATAGCTCACAGGTATATAGATGGCAATTTTAGGTTGAATGATAGTCTAAAAATATCATAAAATAACTAGCATTAATACAATTTATATTAAATTTGAAACACAAATTTTATATTAAATTTTACATCACCTTTCCAAATTTTACCATAGATAAGTAAAAACTTTGCCAAGTGTCATAGACTACATAAATGACATTTCAGGTTGAATGATAGTTACTAAAATTGCCTAAAATTTATATTCATTTATATTTTGATATTAATTTTGAAAAATATCATTTTAAATATATTTATATCAAACTAAAAAAAATGGTAACCTAATTCTTAATTTAGTTCTTTTTTAAGGCAATGAACCATTTTTAGACTAGATAAATACATTTTCTAGTTGAATGATAATTCAAAAAAACTATCATAACTTTTCCATGAATTATCTAATTGAGATAAAATTTGAAATAAATTTTTTAGGATACATTTAATTTCATCATTCCAAATTTTTCATCCCAAATATCACCATATATTGCATGCAAGGTAATGCACCATCTACAGATTAGAAAAATGTTTTTCTAACTGAATGATGGTTAAAAAAACTATCATAACTTTGATTCCACTTATCCAATTAATATAAAATTTGGAATAATAATTATATATTATAGTTTATATCACTAATCCAAATTGGTATCCTAAATCCTACTACAAAAATTCTCAAAATACTATCAAGAAATACACCTCTATGGTGACTCCAAATGATATGAAATTTTGTACAGAGGTTTTAAGTGTTAGGTTATATTACCCCATAATGTTTAATCATCAAATTATTTATAAGG
Source organism: Torreya grandis (assembly GCA_037957365.1). Lineage (NCBI taxonomy): Eukaryota > Viridiplantae > Streptophyta > Pinopsida > Cupressales > Taxaceae > Torreya > Torreya grandis. The sequence continues at coordinate 1,873,360 of JARHVA010003097.1, read as the reverse complement.
TATTACCACAATTAAATAAACCTCCTATTAAGTGCAATAGTTAGTATATTTCTATGGTAACTCCAAATGGTATGAAATTTTGTAAAAATATTATAAATGTCATATGATATGAGCTCAAATAATTTCATGATATAATTATTGTGATAGATGAACCATTTATGAAATTTTTTTATGACTTAATAGTCCACATACACTAATAAAAATATTTAAAATATCTCCGCACTTTTCCCAGATAAAAGGAATACTTTTAAAACATCAATATAATAGGTTAACAAGCTCACATAAATAAATACACAAACTAAAAACCAAAAAATACACTACACTCTATTTTTGGTTGATGCAAGATTGCACAAACCCTTTGATTATCTTACATCACTTTATAATATTAATATCCATGGTTGGAGGGAGGGATATTAGGTTGGATTATATTTTTAAATACCTTATGAGGAGGTTCTAATAACCTTTTAAATTTACTATATAAATGAGAAAAAAGGACATGCCTATTAGTAGGTTTTGAAATCATTTAAATTTTGTTTTAGACTCATTCTTAGTATCATTAGTATAAGATTTGAAAGGTGATTTAATTTTAAATTAATAATTATAATATTTTGGATCAAATAAGTTTGACCTCATGTTATTTGATTGCATGACATGTGTCATCAAAAGATTGAAAACATTTAAACACAGTAGATTTATAGATGGATGAAATTAGTATCTTTTTAAAATATGTTGAAATTAATTATTATCCATATAACTTATTATTCTTTAAGTATAATATTTTAATAAATCACATAGTCACTAATGGGTACATTAGGTCTTTGTTTGAGTTGTGCAATTTGAGCATAGGAGACCTTCTAACTAATTTTGATCTAGAAATGAGAAGAATTATTTAGCCAAAGGAATATAATAATGTACTAATTGAAGAGGAAGGCATTAAAACCAACATAAGGAATAGTCCCTAAGGATATTAATAAAAAAACTTTGTTAGTAACTTATCATTAGTTGCATAATATAAACATGTTATATACAAAGATCTAAGATGTTGGTTTAATCATATTTACCATAAAAGGATGCAAGTTTAGGTGAAACAAATCATGTAGGTAAGGTATAGTTAGAAATATTTTATGCCAAATGGTTATGTAAGCTTCTAGTTCTCATTATAGCCTAGTATATTAAATCATTATGCTATTTTAACAACCTTGGCTTGAAGATCAAAAGGTGTTGTATGAGCATTTGTTTGCTAGGATTGGTAGACACATTAGATATATTAGGAATAGGTGGTGTCAAATGATTTTTAGTCCTATTAATAACATAAGAGAGAGTATGTCACATATGAATACCCATATATTTATGAGGAGTAAACTATGGTTCCCCCATAATACATATATTAGTCTAAACACCTAATGTAGGATCTAAGCCTCTAAAAGGCAGATTAGTATCATTAAAAATTTCATGATGTGGTTCCTTAGAAGTGGTTTCCTTAGTTATATTTTTATTTTGATATCTATTTACATGTAACAATGCTTCAAGCATATGTGGATTTATCTTAAGATATTATTTAAACTTAGCCTTATCTACATAATAAAATAAGTCATGGAAATCATTATTATCTTATATGCATTTATCACTACATATATCAAAATAAGAAGTATTCACATCATTATTATATTTAATTGTATCCATATTATGGTTTGTAAAGGTTTTATAAGACAAAAATTGAAACCCTAATAGATTTAAGGACTTAAGGTTAAAACTTAATAAGGGAACAATTTGAAACCTAATGAAAAATTTAGAACCCTAATGTATAATGAAATTTAATGCTTTTAAAATTTAACTAATTATTAGGTTCAACAATTTTTTTGATTATTTTGACGTAAGGGATATAAAATAATAGAAACTATGAAGTAATTCAACTTATATAAAATATGGAAATATAAATGATAATTTAAATTAAAAAATATAATTAAATTTATAACTACTTGATTTAGAAATGAAAAAGTAAGAGGGATGATGTAATTAACTAATCCTATCTACCCATTACTTACAAAATATGTCACTAAATATGTAAATGATATTTATGTATTTCATTAACTATTTAGATTAAATAGTGGTTGAAAATCTACTTGGATATTGTTAATAAAGTTTGATGCCTATGGTGAGTAACACTATTAAGGTTTACTACTAGTCTTCCAAAACATAGTGGGGGTCTAAAAATTATGGGATTTATATGATTTCACCTTATAATTGATTCTTGTGTGTGATAAATTCCTTGATTATGCACTAAACCACCTATTTTGTATTTCTTTCATCCAAACCCTAATTGTGGTTAATTGACTAGATGATGCCCTTAAAAGGGGTTATTATTTTGGGTTTGACTAAATCCAACCAATCCCTATTGAATGGTTGAGCATTTCCTACATTCCAATTTTATGAAAAAGGATAAAAACACATGTAGTCATCCCACTTGTGTGTGTGTCTATGTGTGTTTTCAACATCTTGATACTATAGAATGTAATTTTATCTTATGATATTTGATATATGTCACCATGTAAATTTTAATTTGCATATTAAAATTTGTTTCTATAGAATACTCTATGGTTATTTCTTGAAAATTTGAGATGTGTATATGCATTTTGATAATGTTCCAAGAGATTCATATGTGGTTTCTCAAAATTTCCAAGACTTTTTATGTTTTAATAACTTTAGGGTTATTTTGTATTTATAAGTGACTTTGGTTAGTTTACTTATATGATCAACCCATGAAACGCATCTAGGATGACTTAATGGAAACTTCAAATTTTTAAAAATAGTTATTTATGGATCCTTGACATTACTGACATAGTATTATCCTTCAATAATTGATAATGAATGGGTTTACTAGTATTGTCTTAGAAGTGAAAACTAAGGATCTAGAATATGGAAAATGTATTTCTAGGATTCTAAAAGGTTATTATATAGAATAAATTGACACTAAATAAATATATCTAATGAATAAAAGTGACTAACATAGTATATTGATAGACATATAGAGGGAAAGTGTGCTTAAGAGTAGACTAAATAAACATTGTCCAAGTGTGTCTAATTTTATCATTTTTTTTGTTTTCAAAGTGCCAAAGACAAAATTTAGGTGTCTACATCATGAAACAAGTACTAATAAAATGATAATAGGAATGAATACACATGGTGGTATGATAACCATATTGTTTATCTAGGAACTCTACTACTAAAACTAAAAACTATAAATAGAAATTGATATTTAATGTCTTGAGGGTGAAACTTTAATTCTTTATTAGGTAAATATACATATTTATCATTTCACTATAAATCTATGAATTTATTTTATTACTTTGTAAATGTAGAAATAATAAATATGGTGATGTAATATCTAGATATAAGCCCCTATTTTGAGATGAGAGATGGTCCTACAAATTATTCATCTAAAAAATAATATTAAATGTACCATGTATATCTTATAAAAATAATATTTGTTTTTAAAATACATCTATAACACATGTGTGTAGATATATAAAGACATTATCGTATAAGATATGGTAGAAATATGTGATCTATGTGATGATGTAATAGGAATATGTGATTCTTGTCAGGATGTTATAGGAATAGAGAGGGAAACATAATATGCCCTAATAGTACCTAGTGAAGAGGGAAAAATAATATACCCTAATGTGGACAAGATATAACAATAAAATCACTCAACACAATGAGTGTCACGTGGGTTGGTGTATGGAAGAATATGATTTCCTGATTTAATAAATTCATGATCACTAAGAACATGGTTGTATTAGACTCCATATAAGTAAGATAAAATCAATGAGTCTCATGTAAAATGTATGGGTATGATGTCCACAATGGAAATGTATAGTTAATAAGGCTGATAAGGAGAGGGACAAGTGATATGCCCAAATGTAACAATGTGCCTTTAGGATGGTAAGATATAACAATGAATAAAACACAAAATAGTAGTATTATAACCTAATAGATGCATGGTATAGACCATTGAAATATAATCATGAAGTATAATATACCTTAATTACTAGTCTTCATATATTGAGTATGGGGCTAACCATATGATATCATAAAGTATATGCATTGTGATCAACATAATCATGAAACCACACATATTAGATGTAACTATCGATTAAGAAATGTGGCCCACAAGTAATCAATGACATGACATGCTAGCTAGAGGATACTCTATGGATAATAGTGGATAAGACATTAAAAAACACAAACAATTATAAGCATTCATGTTAAAGAAAGCAAACAATCATAGGATACACAATTGAATATAAAATGTTTTCATGTAGCTATATTCTATAGTAACATAATGTATCCCTATAACATAATCTGATGTAATCTATATAAATATGAGTATAAGAAAATATATAAGGATCTATATGAAAAATAAAAAGTAATAAGGATAAAATCTAAGACCCACTAAAAATATGCCCCTAATATAAACATGCCCCAAAATTTGAGAATGGCCCTAAGTGTGGGTGTAATGAAGTTGAAAAAATATAATAATCCATGATCATATGTATCATATATATCCTACATTCATATCACAAAATAACATGAGGCACATGTGTAATAATTGATATGTAAACCTATATAATAGGTAGATAATCATGTTATGTGTAGATACTAAAATATACTATTAAGTACTTAAAAATGACAAGCTTGACACACATTAGCCATGCATAACTTGTGTGCATAAATAAGGTCCTAAATCACCATCTTAACCTATCCTAATGATTTTAAGGGTATGACCATTTTTATTATTTTGTTACACAATTAAAGGAACCTCACTATCTAATTCAATCCTCCATAGTATCATGCACAGATATGCCCATACGCTCAGTTTAATCTTCATGTTCTCAAGTTGTTAACAACAAACTTGTGTGAGTATCACCAATCAATATTGACTCAAGATTTATGGTATCAAACCTATGCTATCAATGACTAATTTTTAAAATAAAATCTTTCCTTAGGGTTAGCCCATCTACCTAACATGTTGGTGTCATGATAAATTACTCAACTAGACTCGTATATATACAAATCAAGGTTTAAATTGATAGGGGACTTGACATTTATATAGTACAATTATAGACACTACTGCACATTAAAAAATATTTATTATTGTTAAAAATTACAAATCAATGACTAAGAGTAGCCCATATCCAAGTCTAAACCATACCAAACCCAAGTAAAATAAATAATTTTCAAACATCAAATCCAAATAATTAGTTACATTTATATAACAAATGAACAAAATATTATAATCAAATTAGGTGGGAGAACTATGTGTGGCTTCATTTTACTCCTTGGAGTATCAAATAAGTAGGAAATATTTAATCATCAATGAGGGTGATTGGGGTGAGCTCAACCCATAACACTTTACTAGTTTTTGTATGTTTCTAACCCTCACAAGCGTACTTAGGGTTTCAAGGTTAAGGAGGCTGATTTATAGAGTTATGTACATCATAAAGGTTCAACATAACACATACATATATTTTATAGATTGAAAATGGTGATCATATAGTCAAAACTAACTTTTACACACATGTCAATATTGACCACTACATACCAATATCGATAATTGATACTAACCCAAGTTGATGAAATTGACTCAACATAATTGCAAACAAAATTCTATACATAGATGAATCAAATCCTACTTCAATATGTTTTCATTGTCATAACACAGGCATAGTCATATAGACAGTTAAATAATCCAAGTACTTATCAATTTATTGTAATTACTATATTTAGCACATGCCACTTAACAAATCAATCCAATCATTTTTAATATTTTATGTTCATATTCATTATTAAATGTCATATTTAATAATATAGATTACATTTAATTACTAGTGTTCATATATTGAGCATGGGGCCAATCATATGATATCATAAAGTAAGGCAATACAATTAACACAATCATGAAACCACACATATTAGATGCAACTATCGAGTAAGAAATGTGACCCACAAGTAATCAATGACATAACATGATATCTAGAGGATACTCCATTGATAATATTGGATAAGACATTAAAAAAACAAAAACAATTATAAGCATTCATGTTAAAGAAAGCAAACAATCATAGGGTATATAATTGAATAGAAAATGTTTTCATGTAACTATATTATGTAGTAACATAATACATTGTAAGCTATTTAAATATGAATATAATAAAATATATAAGGCTCTATATGAAAAATAAAAAGTAATAAGGATAAAACCCAAGACCTACTAAAAATATGCCCCCAATATAAACATGCCCCTAAATTTGAGAATGGCCCTAAGTGTGGGTGTAATGAAGTTGAAAAAAATATAATAATCCATGATCATATGTATCCTATATATCCTACATCCATATCACAAAATAACATGAGGCACATGTGTAATAATGGATATGTAAACCTATATAATAGGTAGATAATCATGTTATGTGTAGATACTAAAATATGCTACTAAGTACTTAAAAATGACAAGCTTGACATACATTTACCATGCATAACTTTTGTGCATAAATATGGTCCTAAATCACCATATTAACCTAACCTAATTATTTTATGGGTATGACCCTTTTAATATTTTATTACACATCCAAAAGAACCTCACTGTCTATTTCAATCCTCCATACTATCATGCACAGGCATGCCCGTATACTTAGTTTAATCCTCATGTTCTTGATTTGTTAACATCAAACCTATGTTACTATCACGAATCAATATTGACTCAATATTTTTGGTATCAACCCTATGCTATCAATGACTAATTTTAAAAATAGAATATTTCCTTAGGGTTATCCCATCTACCTAATATGTTGGTGTCATGATAAATTACCCAATTAGACTCGTATATATGCAAATCAAGGCCTAACTTGATAAGGGACTTTACATTTATCTAGTATAATTATAGACACTACTACACATTGAAATATATTTCCTATTATTAAATATTACAACTAAATGACTAAGAGTAGTCCATATCCAAGTCTAAACCATACCAAACCCAAGTAAAATAAATAATTGTCAAGTATCAAATCCAAATAATTAGTTAAATTCATATAACAAATGAGCACAATATCACAATAAAATTAAGTGGGAGAACTATGTGTGGCTTCATTTTACTCCTTGGAAAATCAAATAAGTAGGAAATATTTAATCATTAATGAGGGTGATTGGGGTGAGCTCAACTCATAACACTTTACTAGTTTTTATAGGTTTCTAACCTTCACAAGCATACTTAAGCTTTCAAGGTGAAGGAGCCTGATTTATAGAGTTACGTACATCATAAAGATTCAACATAACACATACATATATTTTATAAATTTAAAATGGTGATCATATAGTCAAAACCAAATTTTACACACATGTCAATATTGACCACTACATACCAATATCGATAATTGATACTAACCCAATGTTGATGAAATTGACTCCACATAGTTGGATGGATATATATATATATATATATATATATCAAATCCTACTTCAATATGTTTTCATTGTCATAACACAGGCATAGTCATATTGATAGTTAAATAATCCAAGTATTTATCAATTTATTATAATTACTATATTTAGCACATGCCACTTGTGAAATCAATCCAAACATTTTTAATATTTTATGTTCATATTCATTATTAAATGTCATATTTCATAATCTAAATTACATTTAATTACTAGTGTTCATATATTGAGCATGGGGCCAAACATATGATATCATAAAGTATAGGCAATGCAATCAACACAATCATGAAACCACACATATTAGATGCAACTATTGAGTAAGAAATGTGACCCACAAGTATACTTAAGGTTTCAAGGTGAAGGAGGCTGATTTATAGAGTTATGTACATCATAAATATTCAACATAACACATACATATATTTTATATATTGAAAATCATGATCATATATTCAAAACCAACTTTTACACACATGTCAATATTGACCACTACATGCCAATATCGATAATTGATACTGACCCAATGTTGATGAAATTGACTCAACATAGTTGGAAATATATTTCTATATATAGATGAATCAAATCCTACGTCAATATGTTTTCATTGTCATAACACAGGCATAGTAATATAGATAGTTAAATAATCCAAGTACTTATCAATTTATTATAATTACTATATTTAGCACATGCCACTTGTAAAAATCAATCCAATTTTTTTAATATTTTATGTTCATATTCATTATTAAATTTCATATTTAATAATCTAAATTACATTTAATTACTAGTGTTCATAAATTGAGCATTGGGCCAAGCATATGATATCATAATGTATAAGCAATGCAATCAACACAATCATGAAACCACACATATTACATGCAACTATCAAGTAAGAAATGTGACCCACAAGTATACTTAAGGTTTCAAGGTGAAGGATGTTGATTTATATAGTTACGTACATCATAAACATTCAACATAACACGTACATATATTTTATAGATTGAAAATGGAGATCATATAGTCGAAACCAACTTTTACACACATGTCAATATTGACCACTACATGCCAATATCGATAATTGATACTGACCCAAAGTTGATGAAATTGACTCAACATAGTTGGAAATATATTTCTATATATAGATGAATCAAATCCTACTTCAATATGTTTTCATCATCATAACACAAGCATAATCATATAGACAGTTAAATAATCCAAGTAATTATCAATTTACTATAATTACTATATTTAGCACATGCCACTTGTCAAATCAATCCAATCATTTTTAACATTTTATGTTCATATTCATTATTAAATGTCATATTTATTAATATAAATTACATTTAATTACTAGTGTTCATATATTGAGCATGGGGCCAAGCATATGATATCATAAAGTATAGGCAATGCAATCAAGACAATCATGAAACCACAAATATTAGATGCAACTATCAAGTAAGAAATGTGACCCACAAGTATACTTAAGGTTTCAAGGTGAAGGAGGCCAATTTATAGAGTTACATACATCATAAATATTCAACATTACACATACATATATTTTATAGTTTGAAAATGGTGATCATATAGTCAAAACCAACTTTTACACACATGTCAATATTGACCATTACATGCCAATATAGACATGTAGATTGTTAAACAATCCTAGTACTTATCAATTTATTGTAATTACTATATTTAGCACATGCCACTTGTCATATCAATCCAATCATTTTTAACATTTTATGTCCATATTCATTATTAAATGTCATATTTAATAATATAAATTACATTTAATTACTAGTGTTCATATATTGAGCATGACACCAAGCATATGATATCATAAAGTATAGGCAATGCAATCAACACAATCATAAAACCACACATATTAGGTGCAACTATCGAGTAATAAATGTGACCCACAAGTAATCATTGACATAACATGCTATCTAGAGGATACTCCATGGATAATAGTAGATAAGACATTAAGAAAACACAAACAATTATAAGCATTCATGATAAAGAAAGAAAATAATCATAGGGTACATAATTGAATAGAGAATGTTTTAATGTGACTATATTATGTAGTAACATAATATGTTTTAAGCTATATAAATATATAATAAAATATATAAGGCTATATATGAAAAATAAAAAGTGATAAGGATAAAACCTAAGACCCACTAAAAAAATGCCCCAAATAAAAACATGCCCCTAAATTTGAGAATGGCCCTAAGTGTGGGTGTAATGAAGTTGAAAAAAATATAATAATCCATGATCATATGCATCCTATATATCCTACATCCATATCAAAAAATAAAATGAGGCACATGTATAATAATGGATATGTCAACCTATATAATAGGTAGATAATCATGTTATTTGTAGATGCTAAAATATGATATTAAGTACTTAAAAATGACAAGATTGACATACATTTAATGTGCATAACTTGTGTGCATAAATATGGTCCTAAATCACCATATTAACCCATCCTAATTATTTTATGGGTATGAACATTTTAATATTTATTAAACATTTAAAATAACCTCACTATCTATTTCAAACTTCTATACTATCATGCATAGGCATGCCCATATACTTAGTTTAATACTCATGTTCTCGAGTTGTTAACATCAAACCTATGTTAATATCACCAATCAATATTGACTCGATCTTTGTGGTATCAACCCTATGCTATCAATGACTAATTCTTAAAATAAAATATTTCCTTAGGGTTAGCCCATCTACCTAACATGTTGGTGTCATGATAAATTACCCATTTAGATTCGTATATATACAAATCAAGGACTAACTTGATAGGGGACTTGACATTTATGTAGTATAATTATACACACTATTTCACATTGAAAAATATTTCCTATTATTAAAAATTATAAATCAATGACTAAGAGTAGCCCATATCCAAGTCTAAACCGTACCAAACCCAAGTAAAATAAACAATTGTCAAGTATCAAATCCAAATAATTAGTTACATACATATAAAAAATGAACACAATCTCACAATCAAACTAGGTGGGAGAACTAAGTGTGGCTTAATTTTACTCCTTGGAGTATCAAATAAGTAGGAAACATTTAATCATCAATGAGGGTGATTGGGGTTAACTCAACCCATAACACTTTACTAGTTTTTGTGGGTTTCTAACCTTCACAAGCACACCTAGGGTTCCAAGGTGAATAAGGATAATTTATAGAGTTACATAAATCATAAAAGGTTCAACATAACACATACATATATTTTATACACTGGAAATGGTTATCATATAGTCAAAACCAACTTTTACACACATGTCTCTATTGACCACTACATGCTAATATCGATAATTGATACTAACCCAAAGTTGATTAAATCAACCCAACATAGTTGGAAATATATTGGTATATCTAAATGAATCAAATCCTACTTCAATATGTTTTCATTTTCATAACACAAGAATAGTTATATAGACAATTAAATAATCATAGTACTTATCAATTTATTGTAATTACTATATTTAACACATGCCACTTGTCAAATCAATCCAATCATTTTTAATAATTTATTTTCATATTCATTATTAAATGTTATATTTTATAATCTAAATTAAATTTAATTACTAGTGTTTTGATATTGAGCATGGGGCCAAGCATATGATATCATAAAGTATAGGCAATGCAATCAACACAATCATGAAACCACACATATTAGATGAAACTATCGAGTAAGAAACGTGACCCACAAGAAGTCAATGACATAACATGCTAGCTAGAAGATACTCCATGGATAATAGTGGATAAGACATTAAAAAAACACAAACAATTATAAGCATTCATGTTAAAGAAAGCAAACAATCATAGGGTACATAATTGAATAGAAAATGTTTTCATGCAACTATATTATGTAGTAACATAATATTTTATAAGCTATTTAAATATGAGAATAAGAAAATATATAAGGATCTATATGAAAAATGAAAATTAATAAGGATAAAACCTAAGGCCCACTAAAAATTTGCCCCTAATTTTGAGAATGGCCCTAAGTGTGGGTGTAATGAAGTTGAAAAAAATATAATAATCCATGATCATATGTATCCTATATACCCTACATCCATATCAAAAAATAACATGAGGCACATGTGTAATACTGGATATGTAAACCTATATGATAGGTAGATAATCATGTTATGTGTAGGTACTAAAATATGTTATAAAGTACTTCAAAATGACAAGCTTGACATACATTTACCATGTATAACTTGTGTGCATAAACATGGTCCTAAATCACCATATTAACCTATCCTAATTATTTTATGGGTATGACCCTTTTAATATTTTATTACACACATAAAATAACCTCATTGTCTATTTTAATCCTCCATACTATCATGCATAGTCATGCCCATATACTTAGTTTAATCCTCATGTTCTCGAGTTGTTAACATCAAACCTATGTTAGTATCACCAATAAATATTGACTTGATATTTGTGATATCAACCCTATGTTATCAATGACTAATTTAAAAAAAAAAAAATCTTTCCTTAGGGTCAACCCATCTACCTAACATGTTAGTGTCATGATAAATTACCTAATTAGATTCGTATATATACAAATCAAGGCCTAACTTGACATTTATCTAGTACAGTTATAAACACTATGGGTCACATTTATTACTCGATAGTTGCACCTAATATGTGTGGTTTTATGATTGTGCTGATTGCATTGCCTATACTTTATGATATCATATGCTTGGTTTCATGCTCAATATATGAACACTAGTAATTAAATGTAATTTATATTATTAAATATGACATTTAATAATGAATATGAACCTAAAATATTAAAAATGATTGGATTGATATGACAAGTGGCATGTGCTAAATATAGTAATTACAATAAATTGATAAGTACTAAGATTATTTAACTATCTATATAACAAAATAACATGAGGCACATGTGTAATTATGGATATGTAAACCTATATAATAGGTAGATAATCATGTTATGTGTAGATACTAAAATATACTATTAAGTACTTAAAAATGACAAGTTTGACATACATTAGCCATTCATAACTTGTGTGCATAAATATGGTCCTAAATCACCATCTTAACCTATCCTAATGATTTTAAGGGTATGGCCCTTTTTATTATTTTGTTACACAATTAAAGGAAACTCATTGTCTAATTCAATCCTCCATAGTATCATGCACAGATATGCCAATATGCTCAGTTTAATCTTCATGTTCTCAAGTTGTTAACAACAAACCTGTGTTAGTATCACCAATCAATATTGACTCAAGATTTATGGTATCAAACCTATGCTATCAATGACTAATTTTTAAAATAAAATCTTTCCTTAGGGTCAGCCCATTTACCTAACATGTTGGTGTCATGATAAATTACTCAATTAGATTCGTATATATACAAATCAAGGTTTAACTTGATAGGGGACTTGACATTTATCTAGTATAATTATACACACTACTGCACATTAAAAAATATTTCTTATTGTTAAAAATTACAAATCAATGACTAAGAGTAGCCCATATCCATGCCTAAACCATACCAAACCCAAGTAAAATAAATAATTCTCAAATATCAAATCCAAATAATTAGTTACATTTATATAACAAATGAAAAAAATAACATAATCAAATTAGGTGGGAGAATTATGTGTGTCTTCATTTTACTCCTTGGAGTATCAAATAAGTAGGAAATATTTAATCATCAATGAGGGTGATTGGGGTGAGCTCAACCCATAACACTTTACTAGTTTTTGTAGGTTTCTAACCCTCACAAGCGCACTTAGGGTTTCAAGGTGAAGGAGGCTGATTTATAGAGTTATGTACATCATAAAGGTTCAACATAACACATACATATATTTTATAGATTGAAAATGGTGATCATATAGTCAAAACTAACTTTTACACACATGTCAATATTGACCACTACATACCAATATTGATAATTGATACTGACCCAAGTTGATGAAATTGACTCAATATAATTGCAAATAAAATTCTATATATAGATGAATCAAATCCTACTTCAATATGTTTTCATTGTCATAACACAGACATAGTCATATAGATAGTTAAATAATCCAAGTACTTATCAATTTATTGTAATTACTATATTTAGCACATGCCACTTAACAAATCAATCCAATCATTTTTAATATTTTATGTTCATATTCATTTTTAAATGTCATATTTAATAATATAAATTACATTTAATTACTAGTGTTCATATATTGAGCATGGGGCCAATCATATGATATAATAAAATATAGGCAATACAATTAACACAATCATGAAACCACACATATTAGAAGCAACTATCGAGTAAGAAATGTGACCCAAAAATAATCAATGACATAACATGCTATCTAGAGGATACTCCATTGATAATATTGGATAAGACATTAAAAAAACACAAACAATTATAAGCATTCATGTTAAAGAAAGCAAACAATCATAGGGTACATTATTGAATAGAAAATGTTTTCAAGCAACTATATTATGTAGTCACATAATACATTGTAAGCTATTTAAATATGAGTATAAAAAAATATATAAGGCTCTATATGAAAAATAAAAAGTAATAAGGATAAAACCTAAGACCTACTAAAAATATGCCCCCAATATAAACATGCCCCTAAATTTGAGAATGGCCCTAAGTGTGGGTGTAATGAAGTTGAAAAAAATATAATAATCCATGATCATATGTATTCTATATATCCTACATCCATATCACAAAATAACATGAGGCACATGTGTAATAATGGATATGTAAACCTCTATGATAGGTAGATAATCATGCTATGTGTAGATACTAAAATATGTTATTAACTACTTAAAAATGACAAGCTTGACATACATTTACCATGCATAACTTGTGTGCATAAATATGGTCCTAAATCACCATATTAACCTATCCTAATTATTTTATGGGTATGACCCTTTTAATATTTTATTACACATCTAAAACAACCTCACTGTCTATTTCAATCCTCCATACTATCATGCACAGGCATGCCCGTATACTTAGTTTAATCCTCATGTTCTTGATTTGTTAACATCAAACCTATGTTAGTATCACTAATCAATACTGACTCAATCTTTTTGGTATCAACCCTATGCTATCAATGACTAATTTTAAAAATAAAATATTTCCTTAGGGTTATCCCGTTTACCTAACATGTTGGTGTCATGATAAATTACCCAATTAGACTCGTATATATACAAATCAAGTCCCAAATTGATAAGGGACTTTACATTTATCTAGTATAATTATAGACACTACTACACATTGAAATATATTTCCTATTATTAAAAATTACAAATAAATGACTAAGAGTAGCCCATATCCATGTCTAAACCATACCAAACCCAAGTAAAATAAATAATTGTCAAGTATCAAATCCAAATAATTAGCTAAATTCATATAACAAATGAGCACAATATCACAATAAAATTAGGTGGGAGAACTATGTGTGGCTTCATTTTACTCCTTGGAGTATCAAATAAGTAAGAAATATTTAATCATTAATGAGGGTGATTGGGGTGAGCTCAACCCATAACACTTTACTAGTTTTTATAGGTTTCTAACCCTCACAAGAATACTTAAGCTTTCAAGGTGAAGGAGGCTGATTTATAGAGTTACGTACATCATAAATATTCAACATAACACATACATATATTTTATAGATTGAAAATGGTGATCATATACTCAAAACCAACTTTTACACACATGTCAATATTGACCACTACATACCAATATCGATAATTGATACTGACCCAATGTTGATGAAATTGACTCCACCTAGTAGGAAATATATTTTTATATATAGATGAATCAAATCCTACTTCACTATGTTTTCATTGTCATAACATAGGCATAGTCATATTGAAAGTTAAATAATCCAAGTATTTATTAATTTATTATAATTACTATATTTAACACATGCCACTTGTCAAATCAATCTAATCATTTTTTATATTTTATGTTCATATTCATTATTAAATGTCATATTTCATAATCTAAATTACATTTAATTACTAGTGTTCATATATTGAGCATGGGGCCAAGCATATGATATCATAAAGTATAGGCAATGCAATCAACACAATAATGAAACAACACATATTAGATGCAACTATCGAGTAAGAAATGTGACCCACAAGTATACTTAAGGTTTCAAGGTGAAGGAGGCTTATTTATAGAGTTATGTACATCATAAATATTCAACATAACACATACATATATTTTATATATTAAAAATCATGATCATATTTTCAAAACCAACTTTTACACACATGTCAATATTGACCACTACATGCGAATATCGATAATTGATACTGACCCAATGTTGATGAAATTGACTCAACATAGTTGGAAATATATTTCTATTTATAGATGAATAAAATCCTACTTCAATATGTTGTCATAACACAGGCATAGTCATATAGACAGTTAAATAATCCAAGTACTTATTAATTTATTATAATTACTATATTTAGCACATGCCACTTGTAAAAATCAATCCAATTTTTTTAATATTTTATGTTCATATTCATTATTGAATGTCATATTTCATAATCTAAATTACATTTAATTACTAGTGTTCATATATTGAGCATGGGGCAGAGCATATGATATCATAAAGTATAGGCAATGCAATCAACACAATCATGAAACCACACATATTAGATGCAACTATCAAGTAAGAAATGTGACCCACAAGTATACTTAAGGTTTCAAGGTGAAGGATGCTGATTTATATAGTTACATAGATCATAAACATTCAACATAACACATACTATATTTTATAGATTGAAAATGGTGATCATATAGTCAAAACCAACTTTTACACACATGTCAATATTGACCACTACATGCCAATATCAATAATTGATACTGACCCAAAGTTGATGAAATTGACTCAACATAGTTGGAAATATATTTCTATATATAGATGAATGGAATCCTACTTCAATATGTTTTCATCATCATAACACAAGCATAATCATATAGACAGTTAAATAATCCAAGTACTTATCAATTTACTATAATTACTATATTTAGCACATGCCACTTGTCAAATCAATCCAATCATTTTTAACATTTTATGTTCATATTCATTATTAAATGTCATATTTAATAATATAAATTACATTTAATTATTAGTGTTCATATATTGAGCATGGGGCCAAGCATATGATATCATAAAGTCTAGGCAATGCAATCAACACAATCATGAAACCACAAATATTAGATGCAACTATCGAGTAAGAAATGTTACCCACAAGTATACTTAAGGTTTCAAGGTGAAGGAGGCTGATTTATAGAGTTATGTACATCATAAATATTCAACATAACACATACATATATTTTATAGATTGAAAATGGTGATCATATAGTCAAAACCAACTTTTACACACATGTCAATATTGACTCAACATAGTTGGAAATATATTTATATATATAGATGAATCGAATCCTACTTAAATATGTTTTCATTGTCATAACATAGGCATAGTCATATAGACATTTAAATAATCCAACTACTTATCAATTTATTATATTTACTATATTTAGCACATGCCACTTTTCAAATCAATCCAATCATTTTTAATATTTTATGTTCATATTCATTATTAAATGTCATATTTAATAATCTAAATTACATTTAATTACTAGTGTTCATATATTGAGCATGGGGCCAAGCATATGATATCATAAAGTATAGGAAATGCAATCAACACAATCATGAAACCACACATATTAGATGCAACTATCAAGTAAGAAATGTGACCCACAAGTAATCAATGACATAACATGCTAGCTACATGATAGTCCATGGATAATAGTGGATAAGACATTAAAAATACACAAACAATTATAAGAATTCATGTTAAAGAAAGCAAACAATCATAGGGTACATAATTGAATAGAAAACGTTTTCATGCAACTCTATTATGTAGTAACATAACATGTTGTAAGCTATCTAAATATGAGAATAAGAAGATATATATGGCTCTATATGAAAAATAAAAAGTAATAAGGATAAAACCTAAGACCCACTAAAAATATTCCCCCAATATAAACATGCCCCTAAATTTGAGAATGGACCTAAGTGTGGGTGTAATGAATTTGAAAAAAATATAATAATCCATGATCATATGTATCCTATATATCCTACATCCATATCAAAAAATAGCATGAGGCACATGTGTAAAAATGGATATGTAAACCTATATAATAGGTAGATAATGATGTTATGTGTAGATACAATATGCTATAAAGTACTTCAAAATGAAAATCTTGAAATACATTTAACATGCATAATTTATGTGCATAACTATGGTCCTAAATCATCATTTTAAGCTATCCCAATTATTTTATGGGTATGACCCTTTTAATATTTTATTACACATCTAAAAGAACCTCACTGTCTATTTCAATCCTCCATACTATCATGCACAAACATGCCCATATACTTAGTCTAATCCTCATGTTCTCGAGTTGTTAACATCATACCTATGTTAGTATCACCAATCAATATTGACTCTATCTTTGTGGTATCAACCCTATGCTATTAGTGACTAATTTTAAAAATAAAATCTTTCCTTAGGGTCAGCCCATCTACCTAACATGTTGGTGTCATGATAAATTACCCAATTAGATTCATATATATACAAATAAAGGCCTAACTTGATATGGGACTTGAAATTTATCTATTACAATTATACACACTATTGCACATTGAAAAATATTTCCTATTATTAAAAATTACAAATCAATGACTAAGAGTAGCCCATATCCAAGTCTAAACCATACCAAACCCAAGTAAAATAAATAATTGTCAAGTATCAAATCCAAATAATTAGTTATATTCATATAACAAATGAACACAATATTACAATCAAAATATGTGGGAGAACTATGTGTGGCTTCATTTTACTCCTTGGAGTATCAAATAAGTAGGAAACATTTAATCATCAATGAAGGTGATTGGGGTTAACTCAACCCATAACACTTTACTAGTTTTTGTGGGTTTCTAACCCTCACAAGCACACCTAGGGTTTCAAGGTGAATAAGGATGATCTATAGAGTTATGTAAATCATCAAAGGTTCAACATAACACATACATATAATTTATAGACTAAAAATGGTGATCATATAGTCAAAACCAACTTTTACACACATGTTACTATTGACCACTACATGCTAATATCGATAATTGATACTAACCCAAAGCTGATTAAATCGACCCAACATAGTTGGAAATACAGTTTTATATCTAAATTAATTAAATACTACTTCAATATTTTTTCATTTTCATAACACAAGAATAGTTATATAGACAGTTAAATAATCCTAGTATTTATCAATTTATTGTAATTACTATATTTAACACATGCCACTTGTCAAATCAATCCCATCAGTTTTAGTATTTTATGTTCATATTCATTATTAAATGTCATATTTCATAATCTAAATTACATTTAATTACTAGTGTTCATATATTGAGCATGGGGCCAAGCATATGATATCATAAAGTATAGGTAATACAATCAACACAATCATGAAACCACACATATTAGATGCAACTATTGGGTAAGAAATGTGACCCATAAGTAATTAATGACATAACATGCTAGCTATAGGATACTCCATGGGTAATAGTGGATAAGACATTAAAAGATGACAAACAATTATAACCATTCATGTTAAAGAAAGCAAAAAAATCATAGGGTACACAAATAAATAGAACATATTATGTAGTAACATAATATGTTCTAAGATATATAAATATGAGTATAATAAAATATATAAGGCTTTATTTAAAAAATAAAAAACCTAAGACCCACTAAAAATATACCCCTAATATAAACATGCCCCTAAATTTGAGAATGGCCTTAAGTGTGGGTGTAATAAAGTTGAAAAAATATAATAATCCATGATCATATGTATCCTATATATCCTACATCCATATCAAAAAATAACATGAGGCACATGTGTAATAATGGATATGTAAACCTATATAGTAGATAGATAATGATGTTATGTGTATCTACTAAAATATGCTATTAAGTACTTAAAAATGACAAACTTGACATACATTTACCATGTATAACTCGTGTGCATAAATATGGTCCTAAATCACCATATTAACCTATCCTAATTATTTTATGGGTATGACCCTTTTAATATTTTATTACACATCTAAAAGAATTTCACTGTTTATTTCAATCCTCCATACTATCATACACATGCATGCCCATATACTTAGTTTAATCCTCATGTTCTCAAGTTTTTAACATCAAACCTATGTTAGTATCACCAATCAATATTGACTCGATATTTTTGGTATCAACCCTATGCTATCAATGACTAATTTTAAAAATAAAATATTTCCTTAGGGTCAACGCATCTACCTAACATGTTGGTGATATGGTAAATTACCCAATTAGACTTTTATATATACAAATCAAGGCCTAACTTGATATGGGACATGACATTTAGTCTATTAAAATTATACACACTATTTAACATTGAAAAATATTTCCTATTATTAAAAATTACAAAGCAATGAATAAGAGTAGCCCATATCCAAGTCTAAACCATACCAAACCCAAGTAAAATAAATAATTGTCAAGTATCAAATCCAAATAATTAGTTACATTCATATAAAAAATGAACACAATCTCACAACCAAACTAGGTGGGAGAACTACGTGTGGCTTCATTTTACTCCTTGGATTATCAAATATGTAGGAAACATTTAATCATCAATGAGGGTGATTGGGGTTAACTCAACCCATAACACTTTACTAGATTTTGTGGGTTTCTAACCCTCATAAGCACACCTAGGGTTTCAAGGTGAATAAGGATGATTTATAGAGTTAAATAAATCATCAAAGGTTCAACATAACACATACATATATTTTATAGATTGACAATGATGATTATAAAGTCAAAATAACCTTTTACACGCATGTCACTATTGGCCACTACATGTTAATATCCATAATTGATACTAAACCAAAGTTGATAGAATAGACCCAACATAGTTAGAAATATATTCTATATCTAAATGAATCAAGTCCTACTTCAATATGTTTTCATTTTCATAATACAAGAATAGTTATATAGACAGTTAAATAATCCTAGTACTTATCAATTTATTGTAATTACTATATTTAGCACATGCCACTTGTCATATCAATCCAATCATTTTTAACATTTTATGTTCATATTCATTATTAAATGTCATATTTAATAATATAAATTACATTTAATTACTAGTGTTCATATATTGAGCATGACACCAAGCATATGATATCATAAAGTATAGGCAATGCAATCAACACAATCATAAAACCACACATATTAGGTGCAACTATCGAGTAAGAAATGTGACCCACAAGTAATCATTGACATAACATGCTATCTCGAGGATACTCCATGGATAATAGTGGATAAGACATTAAGAAAACACAAACAATTATAAGCATTCATGATAAAGAAAGCAAATAATCATAGGGTACATAATTGAATAGAAAATGTTTTAATGTGACTATATTATGTAGTAACATAATATGTTTTAAGCTATATAAATATGAGTATAATAAAATATATAAGGCTATATATGAAAAATAAAAAGTGATAAGGATAAAACCTAAGACCCACTAAAAAAATGCCCCAAATAAAAACATGCCCCTAAATTTGAGAATGGCCCTAAGTGTGGGTGTAATGAAGTTGAAAAAAATATAATAGTCCATGATCATATGCATTCTATATATCCTACATCCATATCAAAAAATAAAATGAGGCACATGTATAATAATGGATATGTCAACCTATATAATAGGTAGATAATCATGTAATGTGTAGATGCTAAAATATGATATTAAGTACTTAAAAATGACAAGATTGACATACATTTAATGTGCATAACTTGTGTGCATAAATATGGTCCTAAATCACCATATTAACCCATCCTAATTATTTTATGGGTATGAACATTTTAATATTTATTAAACATTTAAAATAACCTCACTATCTATTTCAATCTTCCATACTATCATGCATAGGCATGCCCATATACTTAGTTTAATACTCATGTTCTCGAGTTGTTAACATCAAACCTATGTTAGTATCACCAATCAATATTGACTTGATATTTGTGGTATCAACCCTATGCTATCAATGACTAATTCTTAAAATAAAATATTTCCTTAGGGTTAGCTCATCTACCTAACATGTTGGTGTCATGATAAATTACCCATTTAGATTCGTATATATACAAATCAAGGACTAACTTGATAGGGGACTTGACATTTATCTAGTATAATTATACACACTATTTCACATTGAAAAATATTTCCTATTATTAAAAATTATAAATCAATGACTAAGAGTAGCCCATATCCAAGTCTAAACCGTACCAAACCCAAGTAAAATAAACAATTGTCAAGTATCAAATCCAAATAATTAGTTACATACATATAAAAAATGAACACAATCTCACAATAAAACTAGGTGGGAGAACTAAGTGTGGCTTAATTTTACTCCTTGGAGTATCAAATAAGTAGGAAACATTTAATCATCAATGAGGGTGATTGGGGTTAACTCAACCCATAACACTTTACTAGTTTTTGTGGGTTTCTAACCTTCACAATCACACCTAGGGTTCCAAGGTGAATAAGGATAATTTATAGAGTTACATAAATCATAAAAGGTTCAACATAACACATACATATATTTTATACACTGAAAATGGTTATCATATAGTCAAAACCAACTTTTACACACATGTCACTATTGACCACTACATGCTAATATCGATAATTGATACTAACCCAAAGTTGATTAAATCAACCCAACATAGTTGGAAATATATTGGGATATCTAAATGAATCAAATCCTACTTCAATATGTTTTCATTTTCATAACATAAGAATAGTTATATAGATAGTTAAATAATCCTAGTACTTATCAATTTATTGTAATTAGTATATTTAACACATGCCACTTGTAAAATCAATCCAATCATTTTTAATAATTTATTTTCATATTCATTATTAAATGTTATATTTTATAATCTAAATTAAATTTAATTACTAGTGTTCTGATATTGAGCATGGGGCCAAGCATATGATATCATAAAGTATAGGCAATGCAATCAACACAATCATGAAACCACACATATTAGATGAAACTTTTGAGTAAGAAATGTGACCCACAAGAAGTCAATGACATAAAATGCTAGCTAGAAGATACTCCATGGATAATAGTGGATAAGACATTAAAAAACACAAACAATTATAAGCATTCATGTTAAAGAAAGCAAACAATCATAGGGTACATAATTGAATAGAAAATGTTTTCATGCAACTATATTATGTAGTAACATAATATTTTGTAAGCTATTTAAATATGAGAATAATAAAATATATAAGGATCTATATGAAAAATAAAAATTAATAAGGATAAAACCTAAGACCCACTAAAAATTTGCCCCCAATATAAACATGCCCCTAAATTTGAGAATGGCCCTAAGTGTGGGTGTAATGAAGTTGAAAAAAATATAATAATCCATGATCATATGTATCCTATATATCCTACATCCATATCACAAAATAACATGAGGAACATGTGTAATACTGGATATGTAAACCTATAGAATAGGTAGATAATCATGTTATGTGTAATATACTAAAATATATTATAAAGTACTTCAAAATGACAAGCTTGACATATATTTACCATGTATAACTTGTGTGCATAAATATGGTCCTAAATCACCATATTAACCTATCCTAATTATTTTATGGGTATGACCCTTTTAATATTTTGTTACACATATAAAATAACCTCATTGTCTATTTCAATCCTCCATACTATCATGCATAGACATGCCCATATACTTAGTTTAATCCTCATGTTCTCGAGTTGTTAACATCAAACCTATGTTAGTATCACTAATAAATATTGACTCGATATTTGTGGTATCAACCCTATGTTATCAATGACTACTTTTTAAAATGAAATCTTTCCTTAGGGTCAACCCATCTACCTAACATGTTAGTGTCACGATAAATTACCTAATTAGATTCGTATATATACAAATCAAGGCCTAAGTTGACATTTATCTAGTATAGTTATACACACTATTGCACATTGAAATATATTTTATATTATTAAAATTTACAAATAAATGACTAAGAGTAGCCCATATCCAAGTCTAAACCATACCAAACCCAAGTAAAATAAATAATTGTCAAGTATCAAATCCAAATAATTAGTTACATTCATATAGCAAATGAACACAATCTCACAATCAAAATAGGTGGGTGAAATACATGTGGCTTCATTTTACTCCTTGGAGTATCAAATAAGTAGAAAACATTTAATCATCAATTAGGGTGATTGGGGTTAACTCAACCCATAACACTTTACTAGTTTTTGTGGGTTTCTAACCCTCACAAGCACACCTAGGGTTTCAAGGTGAATAAGGATGATTTATAGAGTTACATAGATCATAAAAGGTTCAATATAACATATACATATATTTTATAGACTGAAAATGGTGATCATATAGTCAAAACCAATTTTTACACACATGTCATTATTAACCACTACATGCTAATATCGATAATTGATACTGACCCAAAGTTATTAAATTGACCCAACATAGTTGGAAATATAGTTATATATCTAAATTAATCAAATCCTACTTCAATATTTTTTCATTTTCATAACACAATAATAGTTATATAGATAGTTAAATAATCCTGGTACTTATCAATTTATTGTAATTCCTATATTTAGCACATGCCACTTGTCAAATCAATCCCATCAGTTTTAGTATTTTATGTTCATATTCATTTTTAAATTTCATATTTAATAATCTAAATTAAATTCAAATATATATATTAATTAGCATTTTACAATTAAAAAATAGGGTAAAATATATTGGTGAGCCCATACATTTATCAAATAGTGTCAAACCCTATGTCATCCATAAGGTTTTAGAGTTTAGCATTAAGGTTATATTTTCAAACCTTGTTTCTAATTTCCCCCTAATAATACACATTACCCATGCCTATAATGAATGGAAATTGTATTTATTTTTTAAATTATTTCACGAAGGTATTATTTTCATATTATTCCTCTTGTCTATGTTACATTTTAACGAATCATATAATTAAATGGATCAATTATAAGAACACTAATAAATATAAAATTAGCAATAAATAATCTAAATCATTACTCAAATAATATTATTGAAACATTAAATTTGAGTCTCCTTTGGTTACCCCTATAACCCAAAGGGCATGCATGACTCTTTCTATTCCTCTTCCCCTCAGACCTTAAGGTTTTACTAGTGAACATCCCACTCCCACTACCTGCCTATGAATTATTTTGGATTAAATGGTCCATGTTGTCAACACTAGATGAGGTAGGGTGCCTCATCATGTGTGGTATAATTAAGGTAGTCAACATGTTCCTCCTCATCCCATTCCACTTCCCACACATCCTATTTACTATTATTGTATGCACATTGGATCAAAATTACCAAGGGTTTATATTTGTGATGCAATTTTAGATCATATGGTTACTATGACGAATTCCACAAAGGATATCCAAAATATAAATATAAATTTAAGTCTAAAATTTACATTACTTTTAGGCAAGATTACATATATAATTAATCTTAATCATGCAAGTGTCAATTATATATTTGTCTCCATTCAAGGTATTTTTACCTCAAAATATTTTAGTTTAAGAAGAGATTGAATAAAATAATACATCTACAATTAATGGTGCAAAAAAAAATCATAAGCATCATATGAATCCAAGTGTAAATTTAAGAGGTGTTTTGAACCAAGTTTATCACATTGCCTCCTATGAATCCCATAAGGAAATAAATATAATATTATGCATATCATAGAATGTATGGACATCATACAAATAATTATTATGATTTAAATAATAAAATAAAAATTATAATTGATAGTGGTGTTCCTTCATTGACCACATCTATTAAACAACCACTAGATGTGAGAGCACCTCCTATAAGTAAGAAACCTAATCAAGTTATGATTTCATCTTCTAAGGAAATATTAAAAAATTAAAAAAAGGAAAAATAAAGGTTGCATAAAGAATAATTTAAAAAATAACAATTAGAAAAGGAAAGGTTACAAAAGAAAAAATTATAACAAGAAAGGTTACAAAAGGAACAATTGGAGAAAGAAATGTTACAAAAAAAATTTACAAAAAGAAAACTTAAAATAGTAAAATTTACAACAAGATAAGTTATATAAATAAAATCTACAAAAATAATCATAGGATAATCAAGAAAACATCCTTACTAAAGGGTTTCTCAAGAAGGAAATTCAAAATCAAGATATACTTAAA
The DNA here is from genome assembly GCA_037957365.1 of Torreya grandis. NCBI lineage: Eukaryota > Viridiplantae > Streptophyta > Pinopsida > Cupressales > Taxaceae > Torreya > Torreya grandis. The sequence goes on along the minus strand of JARHVA010003097.1, from coordinate 1,847,438 downwards.
AATGCTAATGTCACAAATATGTTTTCAAAGGAGGAAACTAAAAAGCATTATTCATATCTAAATCCTTTAATTATTCATCCTTACATATATGAGAATAAATTAAACAATGTCAAGATTACTAAAGCTTATTAAGATCTATTCTAGCTAGGATCAAATGATAACTGAAGCATCACTCATGCAGGAGAGAGGTGAGAACATGAGAACTAAAATGGGAAACAAGATGATTGTTCACTCAAATATTCAACATAAGTGTGTGTGTGTGTGTGTGTGTGTGTGTGTGTGTGTGTGTGTGTGTATTATTGATGTGTAACCAATTTGAAATACAAAGGAGAAGAATATTATATATATATAATTCACACCTTACCTCTCTTTTTATATGTATGATAATAAAGGTGGCATGTAATGATAGTGGCACCTGTGAGGTAGGTACACATTAAAACATATATGAACATTTTCACACTTGAAGTAGTCTTAGTATAAAATCCAACTATCTAAATTAACTTAACTAAGAGTGAAATTTGAAAATTCACACCAACACCCCCCTTTAAGTTAAACTTAGGGAGGTCTAAATGAAAAATCAAGAGCATTAAAATCCCATGAAAAAATGTATGCAAAACAAGGCTTAATGAGGTACCTATGTAAAAATATTAATAAAATACTATGTAATGTAGAGTGTCCATATGGATGTTAATCCATCTTGTTGGAATATGTTGGTGTTGACCCATTATAATTACCAAGTCAAACTCAGAACTAGTGCTCTATATGAGGTCACTCACAATAAATATTAATCTCAATAAACTGGGTAGAAAGGATTAGAGGAAGCATTGCACACCCATCTATGAAGAATATGGTGATAGTTATGGATTCCTCTCATGACATGATAAAAAATTAATTAAGTAGGTGATGATACAAAATAATGGTGAGCTTCACAATATTAGTGGCCTAATCCACACTCAAATGATACTATGTACAATGAAAGTGAATACTTGTGAAAAACTCATGATATCTTCATGATTAGTACAAATACACAAATTGAAATGCTCCAATATTATGGTAATTTTGATATGATAAAAAAATTTGGCCCATAGATGACATTATAACTTTAAAATCCTCATATGGGTTCCAAAAAAAAGTGCCAAAAAATATACCCATGAATATGCAAGGGAACCAAAATAATTATTGTGATAAAAAAAGAAAGCACACATCTACAAAAAGGTGATTATTTGTACAAAATAAATATAATCTCTTGTATAAAATGCAATAAGGTACATAGAAAGGGGATTTAGTTGTCTCAAAATAAATGACATGAGTAGAAGTGATAGATTAAGCTAACAACTGACTATCCAAGATGGAAAATAAACTTATAAAAAAAATGTCCTACATGAGTGGCCAAAAATACACTACTTCAAACACATAGAAATCAATTGATGTTTGGGATGATATAAGTCATAAATAATGATCTTCATGTTGAAGTGTCTAAAAACACAAGGAAATGAGGAATTGTCTACATGAGTGGCACACAATCCACTACTTGAACAACATGTTCAAAAATACAACAGTCTTTATAGAAAGGTGTCATGAAAAAAGAGATGAAATTTCCTCAATATGGTCCTAGAAAAAAGTCCATGTTAGGTACCCTTCACAAGGTGATAGATAAAAAGTGCATTTTTAAAGCCAATGTCTCACAAAAAATTTCAAGAGAGAGACAAAAAATTATATAAGTTTATTATGGGGGATTCTAACAAAATTTTAGATCAGAACCCAACCTCATTTATTTTACAAAGTAATATTCAAAACAATGTGCCATAAATAATAATAAATTCACCATTGCATTTGCCAAATGTAATAGAAAAGAACTACGAAAGGTTCTATAAAGACAAAAAAATCACCCTTTAAGTGTAATAAAATTCCCATGCAAAAAAATACACAAAATAAAAATGTATAACTGACCACACCACTATGAAAAATTGAAAAAAATATCCAATTTTAGAAAATGTAACACACAAAATTTCTAAATGAAACTCAATATATGAGCCCATGAAGGTGCTTGAAGGAGGTCTCCCACAAGGTTTAATAAAATAAATGTTATACAAACACAACTTAATTGCCAAAAATGTTACAAATTATACTACACTACATCTACATCATAAAAACTATTTCAACCAAAAAAGGGATCTTCCCAAGCCTAATGGATCATGATATATGCCTCATAGAGTGAACATACATCCAAATTGAAGGCTCAAGTGGTGTAGGTTAACCCTTAGGGGTTAAATAGTTAGCTATAAAGTTAATATGATAGGTGATAAATGGATAAGTAGGTCCCCAATGTAGTAGCTATAAAAACACCATGTGGTGTAGTAGTAGGATGACATGTGGCACATAGTCAACAAGTATGCAATGATGATGTGGCCATACAAATTTGTAATCAACAAATCCATATGGACCAAGTACAAAAATATTAAAAAGGACCCAAAATGTATTAAAAAACATAAAAATATTTGATCATTCATATAGTATGGATTGTACATAGGTATGAACTGGAGGACCCAAAAAAACCCCTCATAATTCATATCAAAACCCCACAAGGTGTTTATAAATTATCCCTATGTTTTAGGCCTTCTAAATGAAATAGAGGTGTTTATTTTTCTATATGATGCTACAAAAAAATTTAGGTAAAACACTCCTAAAAAACTTTTCTATTTTATGGCTCTGATACCATATTAAGATCTAGTCTACCCAAGATCAATGAATAATAAAAACATATCTCATGTAGGAGAGAGGTGAGAATAGAAGAACTAAAATGATAAAAATTAAGATTATTAACTAAAATATTCAACATATATGTGTATGCATTACTGATGTGTACCCAATGTAAAATACAAAGGAGGACAAGAGTATATATAGAAAACTCACACCTTTTCCTCTCTTTTCATATTCACCACATTAAATGTGGCATGTAATGATGGTGGAATATGCAAGGTAAGTAAGCATTAAGTGCATACTTGGGCATGTGCACACATAAACTAGCTTTAGTATAAAAGCAAACTCCCTAAGCTAACTAAAGGTTCATAGTAAATATTTTCACCAAGAATTATCATGAATTTAATGTATGAGCATGCTAGTTATCTTATTTATTGGATATTAAATTCAACACTTGAAAAATATTACTAAACTTAAGCAAGGCATAAAATCTATCAACTTTATAGTATCACTTGAATTAAAAACATGTTCATTTATATTTCACATTGGCCTTAATTTGTATTAATATAATGGACAATTAAGAAGATTGTGGTTAAGATCAATGTGGGAAACACTGGTTAAAGATCATGAATATGTCACATTAGAGCATGAATGTGTGATTTTCACTATTTTAAGAAAGGGAGATTATTCAAAACAAGTAAACAAAGAATAAACTATTTCTCCAAAATATGATACAAGACCTAAAAATCAACATCAAATTATAATTGGTGATTTAATACATAATTAAATAAGAAATCGCATATTGTATGTAATAACTATATTTTTTTATAATAATTGGTTAAGATTTAATGTTATCTATTGTACATAACATCTCAGATTACTCGTCCACTTTATCCTTAAATTTTGACATACATGCATTCATATGCATTGATATTGACCATTCTTTTATCCCTTATTTTTTTTCACTGGGTCCTTGCCTCTTGATCATTATCCTAATATAGAAAGCCATGACACTTAACCTAAAATTATTCTAGTGTACAACCTAGGTGGAAATCTACTTTATCAATCTCACATTTTGACAACTTATACATGATAGGAATTCCATTGAGCTTACTTGATCACACACACTTATATTTTCATATTACATTAACACACACACACACACACACACACACACACACACACACACACACACACACACACACACACACACACACACACACACACACACACACACACACACACACACACACACACACACACACACACACACAAACATTCAAAGTATTTATAAAATTAAAAAACAAAACTTGAGAATGACATGATTATTAGATTACATTATCTTAAAATGTTATTTATCACATGTTTTGTAGATGTAATATTATTTCATACACATATCCATTTCATAGTATATGAGTTTAATGTAAGACATACAGGTTATGCATGTGCATACATATGTTGGACTTTCCTTTACCAGTGGTCATGCTAATGGTGGGGGCATTTTTTTCCACATGATTCAATATCACAAGTTCAATATTTATATGAACCCTTTACCATGTTGAGATATTATATTTATTACAAATGTCTTTTTAGTTACTCATATATTACATAGTACTACATATATATGTTATTATACTATGATGTGGCATTGATACATATGGATGGTGTAGACTAGTCTTTTTGGTTTTATGCTTCTTTGATGTTATTATACTCTTTCATAATAGGATAGTTTGATATTTTATATTGTGTCTGGCCCCTTGGACTTGTTTGATGGGACATATTTATGTCCCTTATTTTTGACATCCTTTTTTTAATTACATGTAACCATTTGCCTTGTTTGTTATGGCATCTTCATGTCTCTTGTATGTGTCTAATGGCCTTATGTGTGACACTAACTCTTGAGCTTGATGAGCTTGATTAGATTAGGTGGTGATGTATGCACATAAATTTTCTCTCTTCATTTATCATCACTATTATTATTAGTAGTAGACACTATCATCACTAATAATCTCATCTAATTTCATCTAAATTATCCTTACCACTCCTCCTAGTCATTATTTTAACACCCCTTTCATTCTTCATATCAATGCACTGACATTATATCATCCCAAAAAATCATTAATTATTATAATCATGTATTATTTATCAACTAACCCCCATTTATTCATTATATGGGAATTTAACATTCCTTTCTACCTACCCTAGACAATGAGTAGTCTGCCCTACTCCCCTAAATTCTCTAGAACCCCTTAATCACATGACTAATCATCTATTAATTGTCATTAGGCATCCAAAAATAATCTAAAGGACTATAATTATAGAACATTCCCTCCTTTAGAATCATCCAAGGAATTTTTAATTCCTTGAATAATTCTCCATCATTGATATTCTTACAACCAACTTTGAATTTTGTCCATTGATTCTCCCTCATCTTTCTATTTAAATGAACCACCCCTCCATTGATAAATAACTATAAAATTCAAAATCCTTCATTCTAAAACCTTCTATCAAAATATCATCTAAGTCTTTTGATAAATCTAACATCATGCTAAAATTTTGAGTCTATTTGTAAGCAATCTCCATATGTAACCTTTAATCATTTTGTTTGAATCTTGATTGGGAACATTTAGATTTAGATTATAATGTTGTTTTAAATGTTCATTTTATTACATTTTGATCTAATGCTTTTTTATTGTAATGGTAGATTGTAGATTTAGGTGTTTTAAATATAATTTGCATATCTAAATCAATTGGTCAAATTTATCATCTTACATTTGACAACCATAGTGGGATCCCTCTTTTTGGACTGACTTTGTGTTTGTAAAGTGTTTGAATTCAAATTGTAGGTCAATTTTTGGAATAAATTTGGCTCAAATTTTCAAAAATCTCATTTTATAGATGAAAGGTGATTTGGCTCTAAAAAAATTGATTTTGCATTTGAGTTCGACAGTGGAGATTTTGACATAAACCACCAACCTAATCACTAGCTGTCAGGGTAACTTAGTCATTTTGTCTTTTTATTCAAAATAACTTCTCATAATATATGATAGTGAATCCTATCTATGATTTTAAACATACTAATCATGATTTTGATTTAGATCTATGATTTTGACCACTATAATTATAATTTTGATAATTGTGAATTTGATTTTCAAATGCAATTTTAACATATTTAGTTGTAATTTTGATTAGTACTATATTTTTAAAGTTTCTAATCTAATTTTTTTTGTACATATCTCTTAATGTTTTTATAGATATTTGAATTTATATCTATCCTTTGTTTTTTAGGATTGGGCTGGAAATTGATGATGTGCAAATTCATAACCTACCAGTTACAATTTTGAAACAATCCCCATTTAATCCTATTTTGGCCATATAAACTCCTATAAATACCTTAATATGATAAAATAATAATCTAACATCTTATAAAGTCCATTTAGTTTCCATTAAAATTTATAAATATATCTATTTTTATTAAATCTACAAAATCATTTATGCTCAGTCATGATTTTTGTGATTTTGCCTTTGACAATCATAGTTTTGCCCTAATCGTTAGTAGTCTACCTAACCATCTTGGAAAAATGATTCTCTTTATTCTAAATTTTGACATATTATCTATGATTTTATAGGTTCTATAAGTGATTTTGAACTAATTAACTGCCCAATAGTCATGATAATTTACTTGTAGTTTATAAAATTGCTTATTTTAATATGTAATTTTGACAAATAATTTGTGATTTTGACTCTTTGTATGTAATTTTGCATAATAATAACTATTTATATGTGATTTTTATTATTTTAGTATTGATTTTTCTATCATTTAACTTTAAATTTTCTTTTTTTATTATATTTTGAATCATTTTCAATTAATTTTGAGTCATTCTAAGGGTTCTACAAGTCCCTAAATCCTGCAAGGGGCACTTACCCTTGACCCCATAATGGGTGATTCCCCTTAACCCCATAAGGGGAAATACCCCTTACACTTAGTGGGGGTTACCTCCCCCAAACCCCCATGTCATGACCCCTCATTCAAAAAAATTATAGTGTAAAACCTACAATTTTTTTAGTGTTTTTATTGAGGCTTATTAGACTAACGTTTGGTTTGGTTTTTTATAGGGGAAAATTCAATGGTAGTGTTATCTCACTTTATTTTACCTAACCATTTGTATTGAAGGTCATATTTTTTCTAACATTTTATCATGTATGTTTCCCCTCAAGAAATCCAAATTAAAACTACTAATCACTTGCTTTGCATGACACCTGTTACATATTTTATTATTTTAAAAATCATCTTTTATATATATTTATATATATCACACTTAATTAAATTAGTTAATAAATATTTTTACTTTCTTGAGTATCACCTAAAGGATACAATGGTGTATGATATCCTCCTTGCATCCTAAAGAAGAGTCTCAAAGGATCAATAAACACTAACAAACCCTCCCATTTTTATTTTTTAGGGGTAATGTGATGTTGAAGTTATTCCCATACACTTACCACAATATTAGGGGTTGGTGATGCCAATTTTATCACCATGGATTCAACCACACTCTATGTTTTTGTAGAGTATAAAAATTAGGGACAACTATCATTAGGACAAGCAGTTGACCCCATACATGTCTTCTATGAAGGTAAAGAGTTAACTCTCTAACCCAAGCATCAGATAACACCCTATACAAAGTTAGACCCCATATACTTAGTGCATATCAGGGATGCCCCTATAAAACCTTGTCTAACCTATAGTACTACCATTAGTCATAATAGATGACTTATTGCTAGAGTCATTATTAGCTCCCAAGTGACTGTGAGGTGAAAATGGGGTTGAGTTTGGGAGAATCCATAATAGGTCACTAACCTTAGCCTCACCCATGAAGCTATTAGATGGTACAATCATAAATTTACACTCTTGAGTCAATATATAATTATAGGTTTATGGTTTATTTGATTTAGTGTGTGTTATGATAAACATATACTATTTATGAGTTGAGTCATCCTTTTACCCAAACTTATACACACCTATATAGGCCTCCTTCACATATCATCATCTTATATATATTTGTCTCATCACCATATCATCATGTACATCTTTGTCAATATCTTCTTGTGCATATTTTCTTTGTATATTCATGTACATACTTTTAATCTTATCTCATCTTGAATATCATCCTATCTCCTTTCATCTTAGTCATATCTTAGTCTAGTCTTATCCATATATCACTAGTCATACTACCATCACTTAATACTTAATTAAGTATTGCCTAACCTTATATTATTCACTTAGCCTTAACATTGATCATCCCTAGTGTCATATTTAAGACTAAATCCACATTATCTATAACCAATCTAGGTCACATCTTAGTCCTTTTTATCACCATTTACTAACATCACCTTGAATTACTCATCTTTAGAATATTAGTCCAAACTATATTACCTAATCACACAACCCACCTCATCTTATTTGACATCTTGTCACTTGTCTTGACCTTGTCTAGCCTAATCACCTTATACATCACCATATTCATTGTATATATAATCTAACCTAATCATAGTCCAACCCATCCTTACCTTATCATCCCCCTATTTATATTAGTCATCCTTGTCAAGTATGAAATTATACATTGGTCTTCATTCACATTGGAAAATAAATATTTATAAATCAAGGTCCTTACTACCAAATTTTTTGTGTTTAATCAAGTTTGATTCTAATTCTATAATAATATTATCATAATCCATCCCATCATCATAAAATCCCCCTTAATTTGATTATCTTAGTCTTGAGATAGTCATAGTCTAATCAATCCCTAGTCAAAATTAGTCTCTTAGGCTAGTCTAGCCCCTCATGAAATCCTAGAGCTTGTCCTAACTCACTCATTTGAATATAGTTGAAACTATTGAAAGTCTATCTAATAGCCTAAGTTTGTCTACTTGATATTGTCTTATCCCATAAAACATCATAACACATCAAAATATTCAATCAAATTTAAGATTAAATTAAAGTAAGCTTTTGTCCAAATTTATTTCCCACATCTAATCTTAATCCCTTAATCATTCCATTCAATCCCCCACACCTATTGATTAGGGCTAATGAAACACATCATTTATACTTTATCCCATATTGATCTATGGATTCTAAAACATATTTGGATACCTTGATTGAGCAATGCCTCATGGTAAATAGGGATGTACTCCATTCATACCTCCTTGAGATGATCACTCCATGTCGTATAGACTTTAACTACATCCAATCAACATTACCTCTAATCTACACCCATTCCCATCCATAAAATCTTATTACCACCTAGTCATATTCAACCCCTCCATCCACTAATCATATCTAGTCATCTACCTCTTCCTACACTAGCAAAGGGAATCCCCTCCTGACCACCTCATCATCCATTTTGACCACCTAATCATGAAAACAACCATCTGATCTAAAATCCAATGCTTCCACATCCAAGTCATTTAGTGAAGAGAGGCCCTATACTCATATTTATATATCCTTAGAATCCATATTCCACCAAATTATTGTCATTGACATGATGTTATATCTACCCATATAACATCTTGATACCATAAATCCCAAGCCATCTTAGTATAAATCTAACCACTATTGTATATATCACTGAATATGGGGACATACCATTAATCAATGTCATAATTTTCAAAACTATGTCTAAAACCTCATCAACTATGGTGACACATAAATTGATATTGAATTATATTGGTCTACATCTAAGGTTGAGTAAGAATAGGTATGCCAAGATTCAATTCCCAATCTTGATCAAGCCCTTCCCTTTCCAAGCCACGGTAAAGACACCACATCCATCTTCCATGGTCCCCTCATATTTGATAAATCCTCCATTGAATATGAGTCTTTTACCCATGAACATAGTCCTGCCTTCTCTCATAAGTCCTTCTATGAGACTATCTTTTTTAAATCCATTATTTCCCGACCATTGAAGACCCCATTTAGAGAGGTCACTTACAAACAAAAAATCTTGTATTAGTAGTGTTACCTCATCTATGTCACTTGCACCCTCATCATAGTTGGCATTGGAGTAAACATGAGTATTATCTACATTAGGATCATGTTCAATACCAATTTATAAATCAGATTCCTCATTATAAACATCATCCCTCAAATATGTTGCAATAGACAATGATTGTGCCTATCTATTTAAGGATAACTCCAATTCATATGTCCACCAATCACAAGGCATATATTTTTATCCCAATGAGGTTGATGAAGTCATAATATAATTCTTACAATATTTATCTATTGAAGATAATCAGAGTGGATCTAATCCCACATCAAATACGTGTCTTAAAAATAGTCTTAGTGATCCTTTTTTTGATCTTGAGGAGATTTTATTTGATTTTAAAATTAGGTCTTTTAGGAACCCCTATGAGGACCATGTTATGCCATCACCACTCATTAACCTCATCCTACCATCTCCCCTACCTTAATCCATCATAAACCCTTTTATTCTTATTAATGATCATTTAATCACCTCCATCCATAGGTATGAACATGTGCATACATCACTAGAATCTTACCTAATTAATATGTGCCAAAAATACAAGGGATCAAGATAATAATATTCATATAATCAAGCCTCAAGTCAATCCTAATTCATAAATAACTTAATAAAAATAAAATGATTGGCCTAATCAAAAAGTGTCTTTCCCTAGTGAAACCCTCTCTAAGTCACTAGAGGGACCATCAAAGTCAAAATAATCATCATTTATCAAGTCAAAGATCAATCTCCTCCAATGAATACCAAAGTCAAGTACCAGATGGAATTCAAAATATAATAAAATCAGCAAATCAAAACAATGTTAAAAGCACTATCATTACGGTTGATAATCCTTAAAATAAGTGGATCAAATAAGAATCACATAGTCCAAAAGTCTTATATATCTTAAAGTCTTTTGTCATATGGGTCTAATAAAACATAAAATTTGTAACACATCCAATAATGTGTGTGATTACTAGTCCCACTTACCAATCACCCATCACACCAACCTATCATGATCCTATCATCCATTTAAGTCTTATACATCACCATCCAATCCAAACCTTAAATCCATCCATTCCACACCTCAAAAACTTAGGTAGCATTGTCTCTTATCATGATGATGAAGACACCTGGTCAAGATGTCTTGAGGGGTATAAATAAAGATTCAATAAAGGTCAAAAGGAAACAAATATATCCAATAGAGATAATATGGTCTTAGTATCATACATCTCTAAAAAAGGTGTTGGTTGAAGATCATGAAAATGTCTACATCTTGCATCTCACACCCATATCCAATAAATCAAGATACCAAATTAAAAAAAAATCTATTGTCCATATTGTATCTCAACACTCATGGTCAATATCCATCTTTTGTCAATCCCATCCATGTATATCTTATCCCTTAGTCCATTACTCCTACTCATAATCTATCATCATATCTTGCATCCTATCATGCCCATCCTTTATTCTATCCTTAACCTTTGAATGGATTGAAATATGTCTTGGTAAATGTTCTAAATCATCTTGGTATATCCTTTAATGGACACTTAAGTAACTATATATTTGGTTCCTTCATAATGTGGTCATTGGATATCCCTAGTCCATCGTTCCTCAGTATTCATCCCATTTTTAACCTCAACCTCATCCTTTTTTTGTCCCATCCATTATTCCATCTATCTTTATCCTAGTTTTTAGGATTGGTATTCCTTTTCTAGTAAACCCCTTTGTATAGTTTACATACATATCTCAAAAGACCTAAAAATTAAAATATTCCAAAATCCCTAAAAATTATAAAATACACAAAATCCTAAAACATTGTAGTCATCTTGTCAATCATCCTTTATTATGTCTTAGTACTATTATCATCTTATCATCTTGCCTTGTCTTATATACTAGTGGTCTTATCATTTTTTCATCTTGTCTTGTCCTATGTAATCAGATTGAAATCCAAGTCATTATCCATAAACTTATCCTAATCCTAGTCACTAATCTACTCCAACTCCATACCCTAGTCCAAATATATAGCCTTAATCCAAATTTACATCATCATGACCAACTTAGTCTAACTCATCACCTGATCAATCATTACATCGAATCTCATCAGGATAATATAAAAGACACTAGTCACAACATATATCTATGTAGATACTTGTGTATGTTGTATTCTTTGTGTTGATTTACTTATTTTCATGTTTTTTTATAATGTATATATATGAATATGTTTGTTTGTTTGTCTATGTTTATTAGTCTTTTAATTAGTAGTACATCATTCCTCTTTCATCAAGGGTGTAATGAATGAGGATGTTATGATGGAGCCAAAAATATATAATAATGATTTTGGGTTCCCTATGTATAATTCATAATTTTACCCTTTTATAATTATATACTTTTACACAATGTCCTCTTAGTCATATTTATATCATGGGGCATATTTCCTAGTGATATATTTAAATTAGATTGCTTAGATTATGATAAGCCTTATTACAATAATGATGGCTTGATAATGGATTAAACTCATCAATTATTCTATCCTCTATCACCTATCATAATTTTTAACATCCTATATATAATAACTTATCCTAATCCCTTATCTTTAAGCCAATCATCCAAGTCCACTCATCTAGTATCCAATCATTCTTCTAAATAATTTATCATTACATCTATATACTCTAGTCAATCATGTATCATCTCTATAATATCCATTCATTATCCTACCTAACATGTATCTAATAAATAACATGTCTAAAAATCATCATCATCTTAATATTTTTATCCATCATTGTCATCCTCTTATTTAAAATACATTGGCATGAGGTCTTTTCATAAAATGTAGGTAATGCCTAGTCACATAACATGTCTAAGATCAGCTCGACCACTCACTCTCTCCTCTTTCCCCATCATTCATCATCAAATCTATCTTGTCTTTCATCATCCTCACATCTTGTATTAGTCAAATATTTGAGCTATAATATCAATAATTAATCAATCAGTCTATTGCTCAATCACCATCCCCACAACCATCTTTTCATCAATTGCCCACACTTGTTGATTGAGCATGACAAATCACAACTTTCATATTTTCTTCCATTATCATTGATTGGTAAATTATTAATTTAAAGTTTATGATTTTCTCCTCCAATCGGGGCATGACCAAGACTGTAACTTTTTTATCATATCTCACTCCCTTATAGGTGTCCTTGCTAGGGGCATCATCACTATTAATCACATTGTGGCTCATTAATTTGATGCATTTTAGTCTAATTATTCCTCTTCATATTTTGGTCACTAAATAATATATTTTATTCTCCTTCATAATATTTCTTGAATTAAACTTTGATATACACTCATCATTAATATTATCAAATCATTATCTTATGTTGGCGCAATGCTCTCTTATGCATGTGTCCTTGCTTGGGATATGTCAAAAATTCATGGCCTTTTCTAACATCATATTGGTCCAAAACTCTCCATAGCATGTGTACTTACATGGGATATGTCTAAATATTGTGTCCTTTTGTCTTATAATCATCATGTTATGGTTGATTCCCCCTTCAGATGTGTTGACAATTGTAACATATTTTTTTTTTGACCCCTGTGCATAAGTATTTTCTTGGAGCATCATCAATTTTTAACTCATAAATCATGTCAAGTTCATTTTAATCATCATCGATCCCCCATATAACATCCCATCCCCTTATCTCTTTATACATCCCACCCCTCATTTCCTCTTTTGAGTGGCCATATATCTCATTCTTATCCATATGTCACTCTAAGGGCATCACATCCACTAACATCATTTATTAACATTAATCCATGAGTGTCTTTATTATTTGAAAGGGAAAAATGTATGCACATAAATTTTCTCATTTCATTTATCATCATTAATATTATTATTAGTCAACATTAACATCACTAAAGATCCCATCTAATTTATCTAAATTATCTTACTAATCCTCATAGTCATTATTTTAACATCCCTTTCATTATTAATATCTATACATTGACATTATATCATCCTAAAAATCAATAAATTATTATAATCATGTATTATTTGTTAACTAACCCCCACTTATCCATTATATGGGAATTTAAAATTCCCTTCCACCTACCCTAGCCTATGAGTAGCCTAGCGTACTCCCCTAGATTCTATAGAACCCCCTAATCACATGAAAAATAATATATTAATTATCATTAGGAATATAAAATAACTCTAGAATATTTTACTTCAATAACATTCCCTCCTCTAAAATCATCCAAAGAATTTGTAATTCCTTAAATATTTCTCCACCATTGATCTTCCTACAACCAACTTTGAATTTTTTCCTTTGATTCTCCCTCAATATATTTAAATGAGCCACCCCTCCATTTCCAAAAAACTATAAAATTCATGATCCTTTGTGATAAAATATTCTATCAACTAAATTTATCAAACTATCATTCAAGTCTTTTGATCAAGCTAATATCATGCTAAAATTCTTAGTCTATTTGTAAGCAATCTCCATCTATAATCTTTAGTATTTTTTTAAATCTTGATTGGGAACATTTGTCTTTAGATTATAATGTTCTTTTAAATGTTTATTTTATTTTATTTTGATCTAATGGTTTCCAATTTTTATGGTAGATTGTAGATTTGGGTATTTTGGATATAATTTGCATACCTAAATCAATTGCTCAAATTTATCATGTTACAAGTGCCATGATTTATATCATAAGACTCTATTGCCTAGCCTTATTTAGTTTTATTTTTAGTGATTTTTACTAATATGTGATTTATTGATACATCTATATATACATGATACCTATATTCCCTACATTATATATGTTACATACATGTTTCCCTAGATTTTTAGATTATTTTCTTTTTTTTTGAAAACAAGTAAAACTAAATAAATGGAAAAGGTGTAGGTGAACATGGATGTATTTGTGAACTCTGTTGATCTAGACATCATGAGTACTCTTGTTTTTCTAGGGAGGAATGACTTTCAAATCAATAATACTTAAACAAGATTTGGATTAAAATGGTTGGTAAGTGGGTTGCCTAGAAAATGCTATCTCCATGGAGTATGAAACTTCTTAGGATGGTTGTCAACCCACTTGTTAAAATAAGTTAAGTCCAAATGAATGATGATAATAAATGATTTAATAAAATAAAGAAGAAATTAATTTAAACAAATGATAAAATAATTTTAAGAATGCTTGATTTCTTTCAAAATAAACTAAGCTAATTTGCATAAAATAAACACTAAGGTGATAATGGTCAGGTTGGGTTGTTTTGGATAAATACTATGTTGTGACAAGGATGGAGAAATAGAAGTTTTTATGGGTTGAAAGGGGTATTTTTAGATTGCTATTTTAAGGAGAAAAGTTTACATAGAGATTGATGTTAGTCTTTTATGGATTGACATCGATCAATAAGAACTGACATTAGTCACTTTGTGAAAATATAGTTTTAACTTTAGCAAAAAGGTGGGATTTTTGGAGATTTATGAATAATTTTTGGGTTATTAAAAGGTTGGGATAGAATCTTGAGAGTGGGAATGAATCTTAGGAATGTTCATGCAGAGATTTTGGGCTCAAAAGAGTGTGGAATGTTGATGGGTGTTGGATGACAAAGGGATGTTGAAGTGTAGGACTTCAACATAGGTAGTTGATGATGTGGGGAAGATATTTAGATACTAAAAAAATAAATACTAAGATAAGAAACCTTGAAATTGATGAAATAACCAAAAAAGTACTTATTTGATGCAATAATGTTATCCTAGAAGTAGATGGTAGGTCAAGAGAACTGGAGTCCTAGAGAGTTTGGGCAGTATAACAGTGTTAAAACCTTTAATTTATCAATGGTGTAGCTCTTTTATGCTTTTGGGAAGTATTCAACTCTCTATTTTTTGCACAAGTTCACAATAAAATGGTCACCCATACTTAAACTCAGCTTGTTCAACCTCTCTAGAAAAGGTCATGGGCAGTCTTAAGTAATCGATGCTAGTCCTAGTCAACCAATGTTAGTTGAGGGATGACGAGTGTCAATCAAGGTAGAATAGGTCTAACTTACCAAAAATAGTGTTTTACACTTAATTTTGGTAGTTAAAACCATTATAAATGGTCCAAGTTGGTTTAAGGGAGTGTGGTCATGTAGGTTGAAATAGTCTAGGGAGGTTATGGAGTAAATGTTAGGGTAGTAAATGGTCTTATGAGGTTAGGAGGTAAATGTTAGGGTATGAAATGGTCTTAGGGCAAGGTGGTAGTAAGTCAGTCATGGGCTTGGTCTCAGGGTGAGGTGTAAATATAAGTTTATTAGCTTAATTAATTAAATAATTTAGCTAAATGTGGGTAGGGTTATATTGGTTTTTTGTGGGGTTAATAAAAATTTTAATCATAGAGGGGCCAAAGTGGTCAAAAGGGTGTGTTTTATCATCTATAACCATTGGTGAAATTTTATAGTGTCTACATTTTGCCCTTTTTTAATGTAGTTTGCATCAACAAGATGTAAAATAAAAACTAATGATTTGTGGAAGGTTGGATGACCCAAGTATGGGAGGAGTTGTTCCCCCTCAAATAAAGAATTAATGAGGTGAAATGGAGTTAGATTTGGGTTTGATAAGTTGATAATGTTTTGACAAGGGTGGTTGGTTGGTTAGAAATTTAAGTGCAAATGGGTGCAAACAATGTGAGTACTTATGATATCATAAATTGTGCACATACTAGGTTTCCATAGTCGAAAGAGTTGGTAAATAGGGTTGTATTAGAAGGAAAAGTGATAGGTTAATGAATCAAAAACATTAGGCTTAGTTGATATGGGGTACACCTATAAACTCAAGTCTCTAAGTGGAGGTACATTTATTCTCAAGGATCCAAAAGTAGGATGTGATCTTGAGAAGATAAAATAGTCATAGATGGTAGGACCATAAGTGGTTGTGCTCCAATTCACCTAAAGGGTTATGTAAAAAAGTAACATGTGTGTGTCAAATATGATGAGGTAGTTATGCAATCAAAATCACCAAGGTAAGGAGGTCACAAAAAGTGTGAACCAAAGGACAAAAAATGAATGATGTGAAGTTGATTTGGTTGGGCTGGTGGAGAATAAGGTATTATCTTATGTTTGTATGGTTTATTTAATATAGTTTTTAAAAAAAGGTGGGTTGGTAGTGTGTAAATTACTTATCCAATGTGGTTTAGGATTAAAAAAAGGACTCAAGGGAGTAAGTTTGGTGGTTAGGGGTTAGGGGGCTAATTTCAACATATAAATTTCTTTAGCTAAAATACTATATGTAAAAGATAAAGTTGAATGAGGATATGATGACCCAAAATTGTAAGACATGTGCCTTAATGATTGATTCAAAAATTAGTCATGAGATTAGAAGGAGGCTAAATGCTCTCATTGACAAAGACCATAACTGAAATAGATAGGCTTATGTACATAATCCCCTTGCTTTCTTGTCATTAGTGTTAGTTCATTTATTAAAATAAGTGAATTAATCATGTTATGTCAAGTAAGCTCAAAATACCTTAATTGAGAGGGTTAAAAAGGGTGATATGATGCAGATAAGTGAATGGAGGGTAATGTAACATTATTGTGTGAATGGCTTACCCCTTCTATAGGTGAAATAAAAATCATTATAAGTAAATCTATGCCTTATTTTGGTGTAGATTGATCAATGTGAGAATTCTACTAATGCTTTGAAAAATTTGATTGAAGCTTTCTTTGGGATACATATATATTTTTGTTTTTGTATTGAATCTTGACTTAGGGTATTTTGATGATTTTTTGGTTGATTGGTTGGGGAAGCTGATCAATATGGGAAGCTTCCATGTGATTGATTTTTGACAATTTGTTTACTTAGCCATCCTTTAAGGGAGTGGTGTAGATTTTTTATTTGTTTGATTTTGATAGTTGTCCTTTAGGGGAGCAGTCCATCTTTTTGACCAATTCTAGATTATTTTGGTAGGTGTCCTTCAAAGGAGTAGTCTACAAGTTTAGATATGACCCATAATATATTTATTTTTGTTTTCATACATGGAATTACTTATATAGGCCTAATTTTTTCCTTTATGAGGGAAAAACCATAGCATAAGAAGGTTAAATGATGGGTGATAAAGGTTTAAGAGACAATGACCATGAGGATCTATCCTATAAGGGGTAGAAAGTATCCATGAGAATCATGCCATGGGTAGAGCCATGGTACCCATGTTTAGGATTAGGCTAAAACTTTGTTGGATAATCACATGATTCTTTGCTTTAATTTGTTATCTTTAAAGTAAAGAGATGAAGGTGATAGGTTTGTAAAATAAGAGGCTATCTTAATTTAGACATAAGGCACTTTAGAACTTATTTTAACAAAATAAAGGATGTAGATGCAAAGAATTGAGGGGATTAGGTTTCATCTTTACTTCAAGGGATGATAACCGGTAAGTTCTAGACCCATTCTTATGCATGATGATGAATGGTCCAAGCCAATTAGGAGAAAACTTACCCCCATTTGTTTATTTTCATGTTAGTTATGTGTTGATTTTATTTTAAGATGAGGTCACCAATATTGAATTCTCTTTCTCTTAGGTATTTTTTATAAGTGCATTTGATTCCATCTTCATATACATGAAGATGGTAAAGAGAGGCCAAACAATACTCATCAAGTATCTTAAGTTAGGCTAGATTTTCTTGATGATATTCCTCTTCTGAGATGATATCCTTTAGGGATATGCAAAGGTAGGGAATCTTCAGTACCAAGGTATGTGAGAAGGGAGTTGTCATGTTGATACTAGATGGCATTAATGGTGGGAGAATCATATTACACCAACTTAGGATGAGTCAGAGGAATGGTTTTGGTTTCCCCATGAATTTGATAGGTAAGGGATCCCAAACTAATCATATTGATAAAAAAAAAGTTAGGAGGGATGGAATCATGGTCATCAGACTTCAAATAAGAAGAGGTGTGGGAGGATGGGGTTTTTTCCTCAATGATTGAGATGGAAGCTATGTCATTTGGTTCCTCTGGTTGGATAAATCCAAGGCCATGTCACTCATGAGTATTTTAATTTTTACATAAGATAAGCTCATATGGTCCATGCTCCTAATGACCTAAATTGAATCTTTTCCAAGTGTACGATGAAGGTATGTTTTGTAAAAACTTGGTTCATCCAAGAAGGAAAAATAATAGGTGATTAGTTTAATAAAAGGTGAGGTGTTAGAATTCAAAGATGTTTGATCAAGTCCTCCATAGATAAAGGTGGTTTGGTGATTGGGAAGTCTAAAAGGGATGATGGTTTTAATGTTAGGATCATAGTGAGGATGTTGACCAATATTTCCATATTATTTAGGAGTATGAAGGGTATCAAGAGTCAATACGTAGTATTATCTAAGAGAAATACATTATAACATGGATTCCAAAGGGTCTTTCGTAGGAATTTGGAAACAAGGTATGGTTGAACTTGTAAAAGCACCATTAGTGGAGGTTATAGGGGTTGCATCCTATAATGGAATGATGACATAATTTTAGTGGTAAGTCATGTTTCATGATTTAAATGGACTAGGATTATTGGGTATATTGTGAAATTGACCCTCATGTTCAAATTTTAGGCATCTATGCAAGGTTGAAGGTACACAATACATGATTCAGACCCAAGGGCATCCAAGCAGTACATTATACTAAAATTACCCTTATAAAACATATAAGATTTTAGGGAGAGTGCAAGGGCCTAATCATATGTGTAAGATAAATATTCCCAAGGTGGTTTCCATTATGTCATTGAAAGATCATAATATGATAGTGGTTTGGGACATGATTTTTTAGGAAGCTTGAGTTGATCATAGGCATGGGATGAGATGATGTTAATATTGGATCCCCCATCAATCATGACCCTTTTGATTTGGGTTTGATTTGTGTGGGATATGATGAAGAGGGGAAGATCTATATCATCTGGGTGTATAAGAAGTATCTCAGAATCTTGGAATGTGATAAGGGTTATTAGTTGGAGGGGTCTAATAAGGGCTGTTAGAGGTCAAGGATCTTTGATTTGGAATTATAAATCCTCCATCATTGCTTAATGTTGTTGATTTTAGGTTTGAATAAATTTGTATAAAGTCATATTCACTGAATTTTGGTGAAATTATTTGATAATTGACCTATGTATCAGTCTTGATGGGTTAGATTGAGATGTACCCAAGATAGAAATATTGGGCTTTAGTGAATTTGATTTGGGTATTTTTTTAGAAGAAGGATATGTCCAAGGTATGGATACTTTAAATTTTACCTTATCATTTTTAATTTTTGATCGAGTGACTACATAGATGGTATCAATTTGGAATGTATGTGGGCTGGTAGGTTATTTTGGTTTATCCTTACTCTTTGATGAGAGCTTGGAGGTAGGTTTATGTGAGGTGGTAATTTTATTTTATTTTTTTGGTTTGGAGGTAGGATAAGAGGGGGATCCTCTATCAAAAGGTCATAAACATCACATAAGTTTTGTATTATGTCTTTAAGAGCTTTATAGTTCTCAGTGTCAAGTCTGGGTGTTTTATGGTTGGTATAGATTAATTTATCATTAAATCAGGCCAGTTTTGGGCTAAGAGGGTTGAATGGCTTAATGGGAGGTAGATTTATGTATTAATTTTTTAAAAACCTTTATAATATAGTAGAATATGATTATAGTAATGGTATTAAGAAGGTTGAAGTCTTTATTTTGGTTGTTAGGGTTGGCACCTTTTTAGGGGTAGGTATTATAAGTGAAGTTTTGGTTGGTGTGTGTGAAATGTTTTTGGTTGATGGTTTTGAGTTTTAAGGTTTGATGTGGATAGGTGGAGGTGTGGTAATAAGAGGAGGTTGAGTTTTTGTTCTATTTTTTGGAGGGTTTGGCTTATTTAATAAATTGGAAGGGTGACATCCTAAAATAGATAAGGGTATGGTCCTAGGATAGAGGGTGAAGTTAAGATGGGAGATGAAATGGTTTTAGGATTTTGAGTCCTAAGTGGTTTTATCTTCCTCCTTGGTTTAGGTTGTTTATATTTAGGTGGGTTTTTTGGCATCAAATACAATTTTAAAGGTGAATGATTGAGCTTTTGGGTTGGATGAACATGCAAGTTCTTGATAGGTTTAAGTGGGGTTGTTGGGTTTTTTTGTTTTTTTAAGGGAGTTAGGTTGGGTGATTTGGTTGAAGGTTGAGATATGGATGAGTTTATTGGTTTGGTTGAGGTGAGGATGGTTAAGTTTGTTGAGTTTGAAGTTTTAGTGATTGATAGTTTTGTTGGCTCTTTTTTTTAGGGTATGGAAGTCCAAGATAGTGCCAACATGTAGTTTGGTTAAGGTTTGGTTGTGATATGAATTTGAGATTTTGAACCAGTCTTGGAAATGGTTTATATGTGACCTTGGCCTCCTCAATAGGGGTTTCCAAGGGGAGACTAACTGGTTGAGGAAGTGGGATGGTCATGGTTTCCTCTTCTTTTGTTAAGAGTTCTAAAGGAATGATGGGTGGTTCCTCTATTAATGGAAGTGGAATAGGTATGATGCCATCTTTTTTGTGGGAGATTTCTAAAGGATGGGTAATTCCACTATGGAGGGAAGTGGATTAGGTGTGATGTCATATTCTTTAGTTGATCTTTCTAAAGGAAGGATGGGTGATTTTATTATGGAAGGAAGTAGAGCAGGTGTGGTGGTATCTTCTTTAGTTGAGATTTTCAAAGGAAGGATGGGTGATTCCACTATGGAATGAAGTGGAGTAGGTATGGTGGGTTGGGTTGGTTCCACCAAATCAGTAAGTGGAATAGGTGTAATTTGGGTCATGGGTCCTTCAATTGTAATGTCATTAAGGACAATTTTTACAGTATGAACATCATGTTTATGGGATGTTCCCTTGTTTTTATGATCATTATTTGAAGAAGTTGGGTGGTTTAGAAATGGTTGATGGAATATGTCAAGAGCTTGATTTGGAGGTGCATTTGGATTATCCATTACAAGTTCATCTTTATCAATCAACTCTTGAACTATGTTCTTATTATTTTTGCATCTATCAACATTGTGTCCAATGACATGATGGTAGTTACAAATCTCATTCTCCTTATACCAAATTGATATATAATGATATGAGTTAAATTTTAAGGGGTTTAATTGGTGGAAGTTGGATTATTGATGCTTTTAACAATTTTTCCAAAAACAAAGAGTAAGACTCCTCTAATAAAGGATATTTCTCTTGAACAAAGTGGTTTTGGGGTTCTATATTTTGGTTTCAAGATGTGGATGGGTTTGAATGGTTTATCACCAGAGGAGGAGCCATTTTAAGGATAATGACATTGGCTGATCCTTTGGCTTTGGGGTGGTTTGAAGGTTTGGAGGAAGCTTTGATAGATTTGAATCTTTTAATTTTTTTTCTAAGTTTTAGTTTACCCTCATTAATCACTCAAATTTCCAATTTACTTGTGATGTTAAATGCTTTGTCAAAGGCATAGAATGTTTGAACTTGTAAGGTAGATGAAATGTGTCTGGTACATGCCCAAGATAAAATTTTAATAGATTCTAGTTGAGGTAGGGAGAAAGAATGTTGGTTGATTAACCCCATCCATCGAGCAAAAAAAAATTTAATGGATTCATCCTCGAATTGGTGAATAGAATATAATTCAGTTATGGACACTTTATTAGAAATGTTTATGGAGAAGTTATCTAATAAATTAACTAGTAAAAGAGCATCATCATAGGTAATAAAATATTCTGAATTATTAAATTCTGATAAATATTGTTGGGGTTAGAAGTTGGTGAATTTAGTAAGTTCTCATTGAGCAGGGTAAGGATGAATTGGTATAGAAGGGTGAATGGGTTCATTACAAATTTGGTCATATGATAAAAGGTTGTGAGATACAAAATTAGATGTCTCTAAATTTTTCATTTTATCCATTAACATCTTAATGAGGTCGGTATGTGGTGAAATTGCATAGTTTTAGGGTATGTGTTATTATGGTTTTGAGGATGCAATGTATTTCATGTTTTAAGGTTGGTGGATACCACATATTGATAGTTGGTTATGAAAGGATGGGATGATATGGGAGGCATATATCTTTGTTGGTTTGGGACATATCCTTGATTAGCTGTAGTAGATACTTGTTAAGACATGGTCATGTTTGGGTTGGGTTGTTGAAGGTGTGTGGTTACTATTGTACTTATAGGTGGATGAGTGGATGGTATAAAAACTACTAAATTTTGAAGTGGTGTGGATGATGTTGGATTTTGGGTGGTAAGAGGTAAGGAAACCACACTAGTGGATGGAATCCCAATGCTAAGTGATGTTTGAGTTACTATTGGTTAGAATGACTTCACATTTAAAGGGTTGGATATGAGGTTAGTGAAAGTTAAAGGTTATTGGGTATTTGTTGGTGGTAGAAGAGAAGCTTTCTTTTGGGAAATACTAGTAGATGGGTTACTTGTAGAAGATGAGGCTTGAGTTACCATGGATTGGGTAGTGGAAATGGTGGCAATTGAATTCTCACCCATAAGATAATTAGGCATGTCATAAGGGGGTTAAATAGAAAGAACCAAAGTAGGGGTAAGGTTGTCAATTATGGAAAGATAATTTTGGAGTTAGATTTTTGTCAAGGGGTTTTTTTAAGTCCATATCCCCTCAGTCAAAAGACTAAAGAATATCAAGATTCCTAAAATGGTTAGGATATCTCTCCACATCTAGAGTGTGCTCCATGGATGAAGAAGAGGAAAAAGTTTGGTGGTGAGGTTTGTTTTAATTAGCTTGGTCTTTGGCTTACTGCCATGTCAAGACCATGCAATAAAGTGGTGAAAGTTTAAATTTGATGGAAGTGAACTCACTAACTCAAAAAGAGAGAAAATAATAAAAATTCAACAAGATCACACACACTAAAATTATGTTACATCCTAAGAGTTCTTTTTTATCTCTCTTTGGGCGTATGCATTAAGTTTAAAATTGTAAGACTTCACTTGGATTTTGACATGGGTACTACAAGAAGTAGTCTATAGATAGTTGTAGGGTTTGTTTAGGCTCAAAATATTCTATATTGGAATTGGTATGTGGATTAGTATTAGGGCCTACCCCCTCACTTCACACACCACAACATAAGGGTATCATGTGATTTGATAGTATATACCTTATATCCAGAGTTTATATTGAGTCAACATACTAAATTGGTTCTTCCCTTGGTGATAAAATCTAAGAAGGATAGTTGGGATGAAGGTTTCCACTAGGTGATGAAATCCTAGTTGGTTCGCTTATTTCAATGTTTTGATGAGTTGATTGTGTAAGTGAATTGGTATGTGTTTTTAAAGAAGTGATTGATACCTGATTTATTTACCCAATTAATTAAGATATGTGACTTAAATAAATAATAAATCAATGTATGCAAGGTATATTTTAATCCAAAAATAAAGTTTCAATTTCTTTTAATGAATACAAAACCTATAAATGCAACCTAAGTGAAATATGATAGTAAAAGTCCTAGTCCTAGTATGATTGCCTTTCAAATTTTAGAAAGAAAGAAAGAAAGAAAACAATAAAAACACCTTTTTACTCTTGAAAATAGAGAAAGAATAAGATATTTTACCTTTTCAATTTAAAAGTAAGGAAAGTAAGTAATTATGATTTTTAGAAATGGAGAAATGCAATGGAAAGTGTTTAACCTTCTAAAATAAACTAGATGATTTATTCACTAATGTAATTCTAAATGTCCTAAAACAACTATGAACCCAAGAGAAATCAGGGGTCCCACGGGGTGTGCCATAGTGTTTCACTAGATTTTTAGATCATTTTCTTTTATTTTTTAAAACAAGTAAAACTAAATAAAGGGAAAAAGGTGTAGGTGAACCTAGATGTGGTTGTGAGCTCTGTTGATCTAGACATCATGAGTACTCCTCTTTGTCTAGGGAGGAATGACCTATAAATCAATAAGACTTAAAAAATATTTGGATTAGAATGGTTGGTAAGTGGGTTGCCTAGTAAATGCTAGCTCTATGAAGTATGAAACTTCCTAGGATGGTCACCAACCCACTTGTTAAAACAATTTAAGTCCAAATGAATATTGATAAGAAATTATTTAAGAAAATAAAGAAGAAATTACTTTAAATAAAAGATAAAATACTCTTAAGAATTCTTGATTTATTTTGAAACAAACTAAGTTGATTTGCATAAAAGAAACACTAAGGTGATAATGGTTAGGTTGTGTTGTTGTGGATAAATACTATGTTATGACATGGATGGAGAAATAGAAGTTTTGATGGGTTAAAAGGGGTATTTTTAACTTGTTGGTTTAGGGAGGAAATTTTACACAAAGACCAATCTCAGTATTTTATAGATCAACATCGATCAGGAATAACTGATGTCAGTTACTATGTGAAAATACAATTTTAAATTTAGTAAAAAGGTGGGATTTTTGGAGAGTTATAGATAAATTTTGTGTTGGTAAAAGTTTGGGATATGATCATGAGGGTGTGAATAAAGCTTAGGAATGTTCAGGCAAAGGTTTTGGGCTCAAAAAAGTGTAATTTGTTGATGGGGGTTAGATGGCAAGGGGGTGTTAAAGTGCAAAACTTCAACATAGGTAGTTGAGGATGTGGGGAAGGTATGAATATAATAAAAAAATAAATACTAAGATAATAAACCTTTAAATTGATGAAATAACCAAAAGATTACTTGTCTGATGCAATAATATTGTCCTAGAAGTAGATGGTATGTCAAGAGAACCTGGTTAGAGTCCTGGTAGAATCTGGGCAGTGTAATATTTCTAAAACATTTAATTTCTCAAAGGTGCATCTATTTTATGCTTTTGGGAATTTTATGGCTCTCTAGTTAAGCTCTCTAGTTTCCACACAAGTTCATAACAAAATGATCACCTGTACTTAGACTCAGCTTGTTCAACCTTTCAAGAAAAGGTCATGGGAAGTCTTAAGTAATCGATGTCAGTCCTCATCAATTAACATCAATTGAGGGATGATCAACATTGGTCAAGTAAGAATAGGTTCAACTTGCCAAAAATAGTGATTTTCACTTAATTTTGGTAGTTAAAACCATTAGACATGGTCATAGTTAGTTTAAGGGAGTATGGTCACATGGTTATAAATAGTCTAGGGAGGTTAGGGAGTAAATGCTAGGGTAAGAAATGGTCTTAGGATGTTAATAAGTAAATATTAGGGTAGGAAATGTTCTTAGGGCAAGGTGGTGGTAAGTTATTTGTGGGCTTGGTCTCAGGGTGAGGTGTAAATAGAAGTTTATTAGCTTAATTAATTAAATAATTTAGCTAAATGTGGGTAGGGGTAAATGGGATTTTAAAGGGGTTAAGAAATGTTTTAATCAACTGGGGGCTAAAGGTGTTGAAAGGGTGTGTTGTGATATCTAGAACCATTGGTGTGGTTTTTTAGTGTCTACAATACATGCCTTGATTGACATATACATTATTATGATGACATAATCTTCAAATGATCATTTATGATGCTATATTTATACATGACATGACATAATAAACTATTATTTGCACATGAGTAAATATAGGACACATCCTTCATCTCAAAATGGGGAACTATAGTGGAATTTTAATAGAGACATAAACATCCATGAATAAAAAAGTTTGTTTTTAGAATTGGAGTATAGATTTTAGAGATTCAGAATGCTTCATATATTATATGGTTTAGTCACATAACCAATATTATACATATTAGTATAGAATATGGTGGCATATGCCATGCATATGTAGTTATTTTTCATATACTTTAGTACATATTCATACACATTTAATTGCATATGCAAGGGAATATGAACATACTTTAAAGGAATAGGAATTATAGGTTTCCACATATACAACTATTTGAGACGCATTTTTTTAATTTCAACATATAGATTCATAACATCATATATAAATTGGTACAGATTCAGGGGGCATGATATTGGTTCATGCACATAAACATTTCTAATTCATGAGGCATGATACTAGTTCATGTACATACAAACTATGGAAGTTTAAAATTGGCACATTTACAAAGTGGAATGATACTAATACATTCATATTTACACACTTTTTCAAAGAGAACTATTATCATTTTTTATTTTCAAAACACTTTTTAATTCACATAGATTAGTGAGCAAATTTGAATCTATAAATCCATTTGTAGTGGTTGATTCATATTTTTATAGGTAATGTATGTTGAGGTTAAACAACATTCAATGACCATGGAATTAATTTTAGAGAATCCGTCATGTGGTTTTTAGTATTTATTATATATGAGTAGTTATATGGGTTAGTACATCATGTACTTTTCCCCATATTTATGAGGGTTGGGGAATGTTTTCCTCCCAACCTAAGGGTTGGAATATTTAAACAAAATTTGGGTTTTATCACCCTTAATTTCTCCATGGTTTAAAAAGAGGAACCAATATTCAAATGATTCAATAAGAAGCACCTTTATTGAATGCTTCAATAAGGAAACATTATCTCCAACAAGTTATAAGGGAAACATGGTTTTTATCAATGCATAACTCTACTCATTTCTTTTTATTTAGTTATAAATTTTCAATTTTAGATTTTAATGTATGGATATTGGATACCATATGCTTGTTTAAGTTTTTATTTTAGGTGACCTACATTTTTTGAGATTCTTACCAAAGAAAAAGTGTGTTGTATACACTTAGGTATATGTTTTTACTTTTACTCTAAAAATCACATTATTATAATCAAATGGTATATTTATAGACACTAAAATCTAGTAATAAGTACTTGATAATGACAAAATTGATATAGGTTTACCACACATGAATTATACACATAAATATGGTCCTAAATCACCATCTCACACTATCCTAGTGCTTTATATGGGCCTAACACTTCCATTATTTTGTTAGACACCTACAAGAACCTCATTGTCTATTTCAATTATTGCATATTATCCTAAAATGAGATGTCCAAATGATCAATTTAATCCACTTGTATAGGTGTCACTACTATAATACTAGGTTAGTATCAAAATTTTATACTTACCTCATCATGATGGTACCAGACCTCTCCCAATTATGAATATTTTTAAATTCAAATCTTTCCTTAGGTTTGGTGCATATTCCTAACATCTTAATGGCATGATAGATTATCTAATTGGGATCATATATGTACAAATCAAGGCCTCATTTGATAGGGGACTTGGAACTTATATAGTACACTTATATACATTATTTCACATTAAAAAAAAATCCCTATTCCTAAATTTTAAATCAATCACCATGAGCAACCCATAATAATGTATAAATCATATCAATGCCAAGTTAAAATTTTCATTAATAATTATCAAATCTAAATAACTTTTTACATTCACATAGTCATAAATCATAATTTCACAATCACACTGGGTGGGAGAACTATGTGCAACTTTATTTACCTCCTTGGAAATTAGATACATAGTAAATGGTCAATCATCAATGGGGGTGATTAGGGTTAGTTCAACCTATTACATTTTCATAGTTTTTATAGGTTTATATCCCTCACAAGCACACATAGGGTTTTAAGGTGTAGGATGAGGATTTATGGAGTTATGCACATCATCAAAGTTTGGAATCATAATATAGATATTTCAAAGATAGGAAAAGGTGAGTGTATGGTCACATGCCCTATTTACAACACATGTCATAATTGACCACTATAATCTATTATCTACACTCGATATTAACCAAAAATTGATGAAAATGACCCTATTTATACAAAAATATAGTTATAAATTTGGACAAATCATGGGCTTACTTCAGTTTATTTTCCACTATCTAAACATAGAAATAATCAATAAAGCTAAGTACTTGCCCATTTCTTGTACTTAATATATTTGTCATATGCCACTTGTCAAATCATTACAACTAGTTTTAGTATTTTACATTAACATTCATGACTAAATTTTCATATTTATCAATATGAATTAAATTTAAGATTTTATCTTAACCAAGGTTGGAAATCCAAATTAGGGTAAACCATATTGGTGATTTCATACATTACTCAAACTATGTCAAACCATAGGTCACCCTTAGGGATTCAAGTTTATATCTTAATATGTTTTATCCCAATTTGGTTTCAGAAAACCTACTAGGATAAAAATTATTATGTGAATTTAGATTACTAAATATGTCATTTAAACATGAATATAAATGTAAAATCTTGAAATATATTGTAATGATTTGACAAGTCACATATGATAAATATGGAAAATACAACAAAGGGATAAGTACTTATATTTTTTGACTTACTGTCTAACTATGACCATTTTATGATAGTCTATATTGACCCAAAGCTAGATAATATTTGAATAGGTAGATATGAATGTTATGTATCAATATGTAACCATCTCATCAACAAAGATAAAGGAAACATAATTTTTAATTTTTATATTTTTCAATGTTTTTAAATATTTATGATTTTATATAATAATGAACAAATAAAAGAGGAATCCAATGGGTAATAATATATAGGAATCAATTATATATAACTCAATCAAGATACAATCCAAAGTGTGAAAAAGTTAGGAAATAATGAAGCAAGACAAGGGAAAAAATATAGAAGTAGTAAAAAAGATTAATATTCCTACTAACCTCAAACTTCCCCCCAAAATCAATATATGGTAACTGGATAAATTCCTTGACACACACACACATACACATGTTATCATCAATTGGAAGAGTGTGAAAATTTTGGGAATATGAAAATAATTAAAAGGGGAAAGGGACATTAAAACCAAAAAATAAAATAAAATAAGGGGATATAATAAGTAAAATGTAAACCAAGGAATGAGAATAGATGATGAACCTAGAAAATCATGAGGCAAGGTGAAACTCAAGGTATTAAGGCACATGAAAGGCACAACATATATAATACATGACATAAATAAGATATAAATAAGAAAAATAAGATATTTATAGTAGTTTTTATCATTGAAGCACATGAGATAGGATATAAATGCTAACTTGAAATCCCATATAAATGTATACAAAGATAAGACCATGAATTTATGGAGTTAGATGTGTTTATATAAGTATAATAAATATGAACATGAGTTGTATGGTACCTTGAATCATCATCACTAGGAAATGCATTGACATGATGGGCTAGAGGATCCACCATAATCTAATGTAAAGAATCACATGTATTATTTTAATTTTCTTTAAAATATTTGTATTTGTTATTGCATTAAAATATGGAAAAGTCTATGATAATAAATTCTTGTGATGTGGATGAATGGATACTATAACTATAGGTAGTGTGATTGTATGATTTCTAGTTTTAAGAGATGTAGCTATAACAAATGTAAATCTAGGAGATGTAACTTGAGGATATATAACTATAGATGTGAGAAGTATAGGTACCATAAATGAATTTCATGTAAATATTAAATATGTGACTTGAATTTGTACTTTTTTTAAGGAATAACTTTGGGTAATACCTCATATTATTTTTGATTTTGTGTAGGTAACTCATAAGGTGTGCAAATAATACTATTTATTTTATTATCATGAAAAAAATCAAAACATTAGTGTAATTTGGATTGGCTGTCTCTAATTTTATTTAACCATATACATACACATAATATATCCTATGTCACCTTATCCAATAATACATAAAATCATACTAAAAGGGTCTTATGACCTATAGTGATACCTATTGTATCATCCTTGAGAGATGTTTATGTGAGACTGTCATAACTCTAAAAAACCATGGATGTAATAAATAATTATTTTTGAGTGTAACCTATATTAGAAAGGAATGACATTATACATAAATTGTGACTTGAACCAATGTCTATCATAATGTCATTTGTAAGTTTAGGATGTGAATCAATAAAATCATGTATGAATAGGGGACCATTTTTATAATTAGCTATAGGAATATAATGGTAATAAAATATAATAGATGGACTTTGTAGTTGTAAAATAATAATGACACCTATAAATCCATATAAGATATGAGCATTGGATATTCTTGGTTATTTAGTAATTACTGACATAGAAAATGTCTTGATTTGGAGTATCAAGATTTGGAAGTTAATTGTATAATATTTTAAATTATTTGTTTGGTGTAATAACTTATTCATTCAATGTATCATTATGTCCTTAATTTTAAAACATTTTTACCATTCATATATTATTTCTTAAGTTTAAATATATAACATTTATATGTAGTTTGATTTAAATATTTATGGTACTCATAATATGCATTATCATCATAGTTCCTAGGAAAATGTAGATATGCGTACAACTCACAATATGGAGGTCAATATATCATGTTTCATTCAAGTAACCTCTTAAGACCCTGTTGATGAGGCTTGAATAACCTTGAAAACTATCTATGTTCTCTAAAAATAAGGACAACCTTGTCAAGTGCTTGAGATACCACAATTAATACATTTTAGCCTCATGCTTAGCTTGAAATTAGGTGTATCATTAGACTTATTATTAAATGTTGATTTAAAGAGAATTGGACTAATATTTAAACATGTTGGCCTCTATTTTTTTTATATCTTAGTTGTAAACCATATCAAAATATCATTTAAATATTAATACATGTTTAATGTCACTTTTTCTTTGATAGGTTAAAGAAAATTATTTGATAAATAATTTATAACCTATTATCAGGTATTTGATGAGACAATTTTGTAAGCATAGTTTTAAGTTTAAACACATACTCACTAACATTATCATTAGCTCCTTGTTTAAGTTATATAAGTTGAAAAATGTGACTTTTTGGATAATGTTCATATATAAATGAGCTAAAAAGGCATTGTAAAAATTCTTTGAAGAATGCACATATCGCAATGGTAGAGTATAAAACTAATTTCCAAGGAATAGTCCTTAATACTTATAGAAAATAACTTATTAATCAATATATCCTCATGTACAAAACCAAAGCATGAAGAATATAAGGATTGGATATTATGTGAAGGATCACCATTATCATTGTATAATTTAATATAGGCACAATAAAAACTAGTATGATATGAGTAGATTAGGACCTCACGAGTAAATGCATTGTGTAATATATCATGATAAGTGAGCATAGGGATAGGTTTTTGAGATCCATGGGAAATTTATTTGATTTATACTTACATAACTTGAATGGGTTATTTAATCAATTGATATTTAAATTTAGTAACATGTGTAAAATCCAAAGAATGATTAGCATCTACATAATTATATGCTCTAGGATTTTGAACAAGACCAAAGCTAATAGATGTAGAATTAGGAGAGGACCAAGATGGTCTAATAGTAGGTAGCACAAGAGAATTATTAGGATGAGAAGGAATATTATTGTTTATGGGTCATTTGTCACACCAACTTAGGTAGGGTGAGGATTCACCCAACCTCCCCTAAAAGGAGACAAGGTCTCCCCAAAGTCTCTATCTTCTAGGTATTGGTTTATAGGGTAACTCAGTAGTTGATGTAAAACTATCTAAAATAATATAAATTATAAGTATGGTTTGTGGATCACATACTCATACAATAAAGAAAAACTAATTTATCATGAAGATACAATCGATTCAATAAATATTCATTTCACACATGAATTCAAAAATGCATTGAAAATA
Source organism: Torreya grandis (assembly GCA_037957365.1). Taxonomy (NCBI): domain Eukaryota; kingdom Viridiplantae; phylum Streptophyta; class Pinopsida; order Cupressales; family Taxaceae; genus Torreya; species Torreya grandis. Next base: position 1,815,175 of record JARHVA010003097.1, on the reverse strand, counting down.
ATGAAAAGATTGGAAATCAAGATAAATCTTGAAAACATGGATTAAAACTTCAAATATATTATATATACTCTAATAAATTAATACAATTAAATAAATAGGAGGGTAAATAAGAAAACATGAGCCTATTATTATATTTAAAACAATTCTTCTTCATTTGACTTAGATTATCTCAATGAAACCAATGTGTTTCTTGGCCATTGAGCACATAATGACAAAAAAATATGGTGCAAGATTATAAGGTATTAAACTATGAATAAATATGGATAAAATCATAATATACATGCAAATATATTAAATAATTATATTTAATGCCTTTAAATATTTTAGATATTTTCTTGATAAACATTTCTTAGATCCACCTTAGTTAGGGGAATTACAGAAAATAATTTACTGTAACATTTCCTACATGAAAATCTAACTTAGAAAAGAAATAAAATACAATAAAATATGTATATTTATCTTTTAATATATTCTAAATTTAATAAAATATCCCTTAATTAAGTGTCATGGATGGATTTATATAGACTTTCAATAACATTTACCCACTAGGTAGGTTGTTTAAAGTACTCAATGCAAACACCAAGGAAGGCATAAACTACATGTGTGCCTATCTTCAAAGATAACAACTTTTTTCATTAGATAATTGGTAAAATGATAGTGTTGGAATGATGCATTACTTTGATTAACATATGATCAAATTAAAATCCACTCCATTTAATGGAGTACTACTACATTAAATGTAGGGAAAACATTTTCCATCTTCCAAGTGTGAAGGGTCCTCTTGATAACTGATTGTGTGAAAGAATTATTTATATTTTTATGATATTTATCTATTTTAATCTTGGTATGCATGCCACTATCTAACCTAGCCTAGTATATGATTTTATTTGGTATCCATTTCCATGATATATTAGACTAGGTGATAAGACAGTTAGTGATTAATCAGATTTTATTGGACTCATAGTCTAATTTCTAGATCTTGATGGTCTAGATGGGAAAAATGGGTGTTAACTTTAGGTTCCTAATTGGTTCATATAATTCCACATATCATCTTTGAGAAGATCATCCTATATTTCCACTTCTCTTTAATCTATATATTATTAAGTCTTGACTTTTATTTAGACATGGTGAAACAAGATCTTGCCAAGTGGAAATATATTACTTACTTAAAAATTTATAGTCACTTGATCCTTGCTTTATGATTTTTTTTATCCTAGAGTCCCAATAATATGCCATGTGACATCATCCTAGGGACTCACTTGGTCTACTCTTTTTAGTATTGTTCCTATTTTTATTGAGGTGTAAAGAAGTGAGATGATTCCATTTGGCATCATCCCATTCACCCAAAAGATCCTTTGATTATTCATTTTATATGGATAATTCTGAGGTCCTATAAAAGTGGGATCATGCCACTTGGACTGGTCTTGGGAACCTTTAGGGTTAAAAGGATTTGTTCTAGGTATAAAGTGTTTCATAGCCATAGATATTTGGGATGCTAAAAAGTGGTGACCATTCGGTGAATCTAGACCTACAGATATACAATAGTTATTAGTATTTAAATAAATTCTAACTATTAGATTTCAAATAAATAGACTAATTATTAGACTATTCTAAAAACATATACTAAGGCAAAAAAAAATTTGAATGACAAGATAATAGAGTAGCAATTCATAAAGGGCCTTTTTTAAATAACACAAGTAATCCATCCAATTAGATAAGTGAGTAAGTCCTTTTAAATCAAAAGAGTAATAAATAATTAGTTTTATAAATTTATATCCATTTAAGTGCTAAGTTAAACTTAGAATCCAAGAGACTGGTATTTTTAATAGTTAAGTCCTAAAGGGAAAGACATACAACTTACATGATGGTTTTAACATGACATATAATGTTGATGCTAATGTAATATCCAAATGGTAGTCAATGCCACATGGCATTCACTCACTCACTTAGGGTCTACTTGGTGTATGTTTGGACTAATGAATTATATCATACCAATGAAATAATATCTTGAAAAGCATCTAAATATCATTCAATTGGGGATTAACGATAGACCTAAAAATATGAAAACCACCCTAGGGGCTTAGATAGATAAGATCATTCCATTTGACATGATCCTAGGCATCTGAGGGTTAACTACCATAGGAAGTATAAAGACTACCTTGAGGGCCTAGATAAATGGGATCATACCACATGGCATGATCTCATTCATCTAGAGGGTTGATGGATTATTAAATAAACTGACGGGCCTAGGGGAAGGTGAGAATGTGAAATTATGCCACATGACATAATCTAGATCACTCAAAAAATATAGGTGAACATTTCTAAGTTAAAATATTCATGGGGAAGTAGGTGAGTGCTAAGTGGTAGCTCCTCACTTTCCTAGGGACTCACAAGGAAATCTAGGCAACTATTAGCCTATGGAAAATAAAATTATGGTTATAATATGAAAATATGAATTTGAAAACAATTGGTATGCTTATTTAGTTCAAAAATGACTAATTCTCAAATAAACTTGCAAAGACTTTGACACTTGTTTAATTCTAGAGCCAATTTGTCCTAATTTTATTACAAATGACTAAGTAAAGGAACAATATTGTAGAAACACAATAGAAATAGTCTAGATTATCTAGGAAAATTAGGAATAAAGCTTTGAAATAATCAAGTAACTTGTATAAATCTAAGGTGAAATAGCCTAAAAATGTGAATTTCAATGTCATTTAAAACATTAAAAAAAAATAATCTAAGACTTATTAGATCTAAACAAGCCCAAATAGATAAATCAATACAAATCCATTTTCCAAAATTCTTTTAAACCAAATGCATGCAATGGATACTTTAATTTCATACCTACTTTAAAGAGAAATGCTAGTGAAATAACAAACCTATAGCTTGTGAAGAAAATTTTCAATTAGGCCATGAATAAAGGAAACCTATAATTGATTAGGCTATAAGACTAGACTCCAAATAATGAGAGGTTCCATATTTTTAGTGATAAAATTAGGGAATGTTGTGTAAGAAACACCAAGTCTGAGTAACATGATTATATTTAATATGTGGAGGCTCAAAAGTATTAGTAGGATCACAAGGATCACTAGCCTTTCATCATAATGTAGAAAGGGTTCCTCTTGTAGGTGAATTATAAAATTTAAAAATATAACTAGTAAAAAATAAATCTCATGTATATATTCCCTAGATAATTTTATTTTATTTTTCATCTCTAAAAACATAAATCATAACATCTATATCTTTAGGGCCAGTAAAAATATAATTCTCAATCAATTTCTTTATAGGGATTTTTATTTAAAAGTATCATAATTGGAAACATTAGTAATGCAAGCATTGACATTATCATCCCAAACATCATAATTAGAATTACAATCATGTTCAACATAATCATATTTACCTTTCACATTTTTACCATTTTCATTATCAATCATATAAGTAACAAGATGATCATGAACAATTAAGATTTTATCTTTGAAACAAGAACTAAGCAAAGGAAGGTGAATTAAATAAAAAAATATCACCACTCAATTTATCACTTCACCTAATATGGATAATATAACTAACCTTATTAATTAGAATAATATGTAATCATGGATACCATATAAATCATTAAATAATATAGGGATAATGATAAATCAATAATAAATACACCAAAATTTAAGAATTAGATTTGAAAGGTAAACCCTATACCCAAGGAGGTAAAGGAAGAAAAAAATCCAACCCTAAGGTTGAGTAAAAGTATTTGAGTCACCAAAATTTTGTGATAAATTATGGTTAAGGTGTGCACAATCCAAAAAAATAAGTGGCATCATGAAAATTAGGTAAAATATAGTAATCTATAATAAACTAGAACAACCTAGTGCCTAAATAGTGGATGAAAGCACAAATAAAATGCAAATGATCAATATAAATGGAAAGAGATAGATACATAACTGGAAAAAAAACATGGTTTTTATAAGTGACTTATAATGTTAAAAGTAGGTTTTGAGACTAATAAAACTAAAACTCTAAAATCTTATTTCACTTTGGAAGATGACTAGAATTTTCCATTACTAATAAAGACATGTCTTAATTATACAATTGATTGGGGCATGTTTTTGGTGATCTTAGGAGACTTATAAGATTTTGGAAATGCCTAGGAATCTTGATTCACTTTGAAGAATCGTTGTATATAGGCCTCTAAATTATTTCTTCTTTGGAAAAAACTTGATTCACCATAATGCCACAATAATATAGAATATGTGTCAGGTGAGTTCCATATGCCCCTTTTAGAGCTGTAAATACATATTATACACACTCAAAATTAAGAATAAATGTAGTTCTAGTGATTCATGATTGTTCCCAACTCAAATGAGATAAATGACTTCACCTCCTCCACTAGATAATTGAATGAAACTATATACTTCACTATGAAATTATTTTGGTTCAAGTGTATTGGTATAAGAATTGAATTGAATATAAGGGAAATGTATGAAAAATGTGAAATATCCTTGAAAAATGTGCAATATATATACCTAATGTGAAAATCAATAAGGAAATTAATAGATGGAATTGAATTGTAACATAATTGTATAAAAGATGGCTTAGGGTAGATGATGCAGTCATGGTTAAGGGTCCTATTGAAGGGATGCCTTAGACCATGTAGATAAGTTAACACCCTTTCCCCCATAGCTATGAGAATAACACAAATGTTTGATTTGTATTAATGTCAAATAAATATTACATAAGTTTATGCCAAGGCGTAAACTAGATGATTTTATGGGTTACAAGATGCATCCTAAATATTTATAATCATCTAGTCACTTAGATCTCCATATTTATATCCAAGGATATATGCCTCATTTAGGAGCTCAATTTTTCCTTTGTTATGTAATTGGGAATAACCTCTCTTTGACTAAGTTATCTTCTCTCTACTTTTGACTAGCCTCTAAAATGAGAACCCATGTGCCTATATATAGACCTCTAAATATATAATTTTGATCTATGAAAGCTCTAATATTTTATAAGATTTATTATCCTTCCTTATATGTAGCTAATATCAATTCATTTAACTCAGTGCAATGTATCATGCATCAGTAACGCATAGGTCTTTAAATTTACTCTAGTTCCATAGATACCAACAAATATGGTGTCACTTAGATCAAAATTGCCTGCCTAATGAGTTTGTATGCATTTAATTTTCAAAATCCCACCTTTTATGATGACTTATATTTCATGTAACTAAACTATGATTTGCATATGATTACAATAGGTCCATAAAGATTCATAATAAAACATGTTTGAATTTGGGTTGAATGTTTCCCATGCTAACATTTTTCACAGTCCTACCTAAAGAGATTTAACCCTTGAACTTGGTGTCTTGTTCCCTCCCCACTAATTATTCATGTTGTTTATGTCATGACATAAGGTTTCTCTCATATTTTCCCTTTTCCACATCCTTTATGCAAATTTAAATTTTATGATTGTGCTCGGTAATTATTTTTTTACACTAACCCAAGTGACCCAAATGTCTTTGTATTTTCACACCATGAATTTCTTCACAAAACTAGACTTAGCCATCCCTAATAATGCAAAATTGACTCAATGCCTAGGATGTTCATGTATTAGACACCAAGACTAACTTAAATTATGATTTCATTCTCACATGTTGAAATCCTCAGGAGTATATCCATAGTGACCAATATATGTGAGGTCTAACCATGTGTAATTTTCCACTATACAATTCTAACCATTTACTAGATACTACTTGGACTTTCTCCCATGTGTTTTATTCACCATCTTAGAGTCTAATATGGTTTCTATTTCCTCTTTATCCTTGTCTAGTATATGTGCCTTCCAGTCAAATACTTGTGATTTTATTCCCTCTATTTTTTCACACTATTGTAGTTCATAGTATTCATATGAATCCACCATATTTAATATGGGAGATAAATGCACCCCTTCTAACAACTCAGTCTCATAAGCATTCATTAAAACATTGTATAAGACCTTACATGGTCCAATATTATTCATCTTAAAATTATTATACACTCTCTTCAAAAACCATGAACAAGATTGGAATTTTACATTGTACATATAATGAAATTTTATATTGGAATATTATTAATTCCTTCCTTTTCTTCTTCACCATGTTGCCTATCCTATGGAATTTTACATTGGATGGATAATGGAAACCTTATCTATACAAAATAATATCTATGATGAATCTAGTTTGGTTTGGGCTTATGAGACTTATTTTTGAAGGCATGCTTATACTCATTTTATGCTTCTTTATTAGCTGGTACATAATTATATTTATTAATTTGATTATTTTATTACATAAAATAGTTTATTACTAAGAAAGTACTTATGATGTTTTTTATCATATTTGTCAAAGCACTCCATATTATTCATGTTAGTTATGTAGTTATTAAGTACTATTCGATGTAATTAATATTATTGATATCTTGAGAAAAAAATTATTTCTAAAGTTATTTTGGATATTTTGTAGGTGCTTAAATTGACCGCTTGAAGCTATGCCTACATAATAGAAAAGGGTAAAAATAAAAATGAAGACTGAGAGAGAACCAAGAACTTTAATTTGACCATAGCTATCAATTATTTCCTATTTTTATATTGTTTATTGTTATGGGGTCTATGCGTAGTTTTTTGCATACACACATTACACCTTTTGTTAAGTTGTCATAGTTTTGACACTATCATTGACTACACTATGCATAAGTACTTGTATAAATTATATGATTATGCAAAATTAAAAATAAATAAATAAATAACCCTTTGTTTTTTAGTTTTAGAGTTGGTTATAAAGTATATCAGTGGAGAACATTATGTTCAATAATGTAGAACTTGTTTCAAGTTTAGAGCACACTTAAAAGTAAAACTAGGTCTCTGGGTATTGGTAAGTGTTTGAAATGAAAAATTTAAATCTAATTTATTATCTTGGTATATATAATATATATATATATATATATATATATATATATATATATATATATATATATATATATTTAAGTGGAGAATTTATCCACTATCTTGAACCCCTTTTATGTATCCATTAAGATTTGTTATTGTTAAATTATATGTGTGTGTGCAAACACACACACATGTATATGTATATATACAAATATACATACACACACACACACACACACACACACACACACACACACACACACACACACACACACACACACACATTTATCCATACATATATACATGTATATATGTATATATGTATATATATATATTATATTATATATATATATGTGTATATATATATATATATATATATATATATATGTATATGTATGTATATATATGTATATGTATATATATATATATATATAACATATATAAATATATGTATATATATATTATATATGTATATATATATATATATTATATATGTATATATATACACACACACACACATATATGTATGTATGTATATTTATGTATATACATGTGTGTGTATATATATATATATATATATATATATATGTATATATATATATGCATGTATGTATGTATGTATGTATGTATATATATATATATACACATGTATATACATATATATACATATATATATATATATACATACATATATATATATATGTATATATATGTATACATGTATATATGTATGGATAAATGTGTGTGTGTGTGTGTATAGACACACACACACACACACACAAATATACATATATGTAATGGATGTAACCAAACACATGGCAAGGTCAATGGGAGTTATAATATTTTTTCCCATTCACATCATTTAAGCTGATGGTTAGCACAAGATGTTGGAATAATTAATTACATCATAGTATAATTTAAATAAATTTGTAATTTGTGTTATTAAAACATTTATGCTAGTTTCTAGGTTGGTTAGTTAGGATGATAAAAACTAAAATAATCTGGACCTTAGATTAGAGGTTAGCTTCCTAAATAGGACCTATATATATTATGTTGTATCTATAAATGACTTGATCCATTTGATGGAAAATTAATTCAATAAATTCTATTTTTATCTCATATTTTAAATCAGAGCAGGAGCAATGAGATCAAGTAGAAGTGATAATTTTATTGATGACCCTCAATCACTCTTATTTATTATAATTGAAAGGATAACCACACCATTAATTTTATATTTTATTTTTTTTCCAGGTCTATATATGGTTTGTTTATTTTTTTGAAAGAGCTCCAAACCATTCCAAAAATTATTTCAAAGGAAATAAAACCATTAGAGGCATACAAAGGAGGAAATTGATTAATTATAATTTCAAGAAGCACATAAATTCCTATGAAAAATTTTAAATCAAAATTGATTGGGAAATAGATCAAAGGAATAGTGAAAATAAAACAAAGGGGAACACCATTGCATTAGAATTATAATTCTTCACATGTGAAATTTTCAAGTGACAAAAATATTTGTTCTTATTTATTTATTTATTTATTTCTTTCTTTAGATAAGATTTGAATAATAGACAAAAATATATATTATTATTTCCTAACAAAGTGAGAAATTTCTTAGAGATAATGCCGAGATTATTTTCCAAAAAATTGTGACTACCTTACAAATAGTTTTTTTCCTCATATAGCTATCTAATTAAAATAGTTATTTTTCATCAACAAATAAACATTTGGCCTGAGTTAGTTCCCACACCAGTCAAAGGTGGACTTACCTTAATCTAAACAAATAAGTATTTGAGAGTTTTTTGAAAATAGGTCACACTAATGATTATGAGCAGTATCATATGAGATATCATGATCTGAGGTTGACCATGTGAGCTTAATTTTTATGAGTTTTTTATGCACAGTTTGTGATAAAAAATAATATATTTTATTTCAGGTGGAAAATTAAGTGTTGTTTTGTGTATTTGAAAATAAAATTTAGATATATTTTTTTACATACGTTTTTAGATCTATGGCATAAAATAACCAAATCAAGAAATTTTACTTTACAAATTTGTGTATTTTTTCAGACATGTAGCGTTAAGTATATGTGGTGCATCTAGTTCATGTTTACATGCAAAATCATTACATTTAAATACTACATCTAATACATAGATACAACAACAATATATTTGACATCATTCCATTAAATTGTAAGGGTAAAATAAGGATCACTATTTCAATTTTACCTTTCCCTCCATTACCCATCCATAACTATCATTGGATGTAAATCTTGAAGTATTGAAATTTCAAGTATATTGAGAAGTTATGCCCATGTAAAAGGATTTATCTCTACAAAGGTATCTTTGATATAATGAATAATTTTCACATATTGTCTATGTAACATATGCCACTTTACTCTCACATGCTCTTCTTTCATGTATTTTCAAGTATATAGAAAGGAAAAGATTCTTATAAATACCACTATTTATATAGGAAGTTTGATCATATTAAGATGTTTGGTTGTTGGAAGTATGTTTTATATTTTCCATGATTTACACTCTATTATTCTATAGAGCTAGAATGGGACCTACTCACTTTTTTTGGACCATATTGGTATATGTTTGGGTGGTTTTATCCTATGTTTTATATATCCCATGGTTTTATTACCCATGGTATTATAATACCATTTTTACATTTACCTATTGATGTACATATATATTGTTGGCAATTTGAACTATCAAGGCCAAATATCAACTCCTGTAATTGAAAAAAAATTCTTGGCCATAATAGTGTCCTCAAATTTAAAATTTAAGAGTGAGTTTTTTAATGTAATTTTCATATTTTTAAGTGTCATTTTGAAGTTTTGACAAAGGTTTAAGTGGTTTTGTGATCTAAAAGTGCTCTGATGAAGATGGAGAAAAGAGGATAGTTGATGACTTGTCATGAAATTTTCCAACATAATTTAGTATATGGAAGGTATGAAATGTGCTATAAATTTTTAAAATGTTATCTAAGTGCATAAAAAGTCTATTTGAAACCTTTTATAAGGCTATGATAGGCTTATATAGCATTCAATGGTAATTTCTCTTTGTAAAACTATGATTATATTGCCTAAAAGGATAAATTTTGGTCTTAAAATGTAAAAATATGATGTAAAAAGATCATAAAATTATTCAAAAAACATTTTAACACATTCATGTACATGAATTTACTTTAGTCATAAACTTTTATGCTTTAAAAAGGCCATTTAATGTAATTTTAAGCTTGGAAAGGATCTTTTTAGAGCTCACATGTGTCAATTTTTGGCCCAAAAAGGTGTTAAATTTTTTAATATTTATCCTAAAATGATTTTTGACTCGTGGTATTCCTCTACATACTATAATATTTATGGTTCAAACTTTAGTTATGAATAAAAGACAAGGAAAGAGCTTTTTCATGCAAAGTATAGACTTGTATGACCCATTATGTATAGTAGGGCTCAAGAGAAAGAATAAGAGGGCATATCAAGTGTTATAGAATAATTTAATAGCAAAAGGATTCAAAACATACCCAAAACTAGTTCCCTTCAGCCATCTTGCTTGTTTACACATAGGGAGAGCCCTTTAGGTTTGTAGGTGGTATGGCTATGAGAGAGAAAATCTAGGTCTAAAATTTTGGCCAAATAAAGTAATCTTAGAGAGATTAAAACTATGGTAAGTGGTTATCAAATTGGGCATTTCTCCTTCATGATCCATCCCTTTGACTTCAAGGCATTCATTATGTCTCCTTCATCCAAGTGGGCAATTGGTTTCCATAATTTTATCTTCATCAAGGCATAATGGTAGAAAAATTATAGGTTTTGGAGCTTCTCAGGAGCCAAATTCACCTTTATATGTAATTAATTAGTTCTATTCCACATGTATGAGGTATAAATAGATCTCAATAAGGTAAAAGAGTGTAATTCTATAGTATACAAGCATATGAAGAAGAATTGTATAGTCTAGGAGAGAGAAAGGGTTTCAAAGTTTTATTGAATTCTTCTTTGAGGTGTCTCCTTCATGTTATTATGTTTTATAAGAAATATTCTCAAAGGTTTCTTAAAATAATTCATAATAGGAAACCATCATTGGCTCTCAAGGGCCCTCAAAATTCATTGTTTAGCAAATATTAAGGTTTCCTAGCATTTTTAAATATTTTTTGCATATTCTGAGGTTTCAATTTCACCCACTTATCCTCCTTCAAGGGACTTCAAATTGATATATGTGGTAGAGGATAACCCTGTATCTACATAAGACCTTCAAAGTGGTTTTGAGATTTTCATTTCATGTCTATTATCACCTCATTTTGATTCATCTCCATCCTCACTATCTTTCACTACCATTCTCACTATGATCATGCTCCTTTCCACTCTCTATTCATGGCTTTCCATCTCCCTTTTCCATCATCCCCCCTTCCATTCATCTCCATCTCATGAATCCACTAAAAGTAAAAGTCAAGGATAGTATGGAGCATGATAATCATAAGAATATGGATATGAATACTTTGAGACACTTCTAAACTGAGGTGAAATTACAATCTTCAATCATCAAGAAACATAATTAGGGGTTCTCATGAAGTATAATGAAAATAAGAACTAGAAGAATGGCATAGAAGGTATTTGTTTCAGTCTCTCTCATTAAGATACAAAAGATTTAATAACAAATTCACAAAGACTATTTTGAGCCTTCTCTAAGGCCTAATTCCTACACATAGTCTGTATAAATGGTACAAGCATAGTAATCTACAATTTTGAAAGGACACATTCATTTTTAAAGATTGACACCATGGTGAAACTATATGAGTGAAGTTGCCAAGAAGTGACTATTTATTAACCCATATAATGAATTCAAATCATGAATCATATAAGGAGGAAGTCATATGATTATAATAAAGTGCCTTTTAAGTCACCTACAGGCCTATTCTCAATGTCAAAACCTATATCAAGCATATGTCTTGGCAGTCTGTAGGTATCTAAGTTCTTGGTGCCTGATTAGAGCATCAAATGCATGAATAGTATGAATTTTATATCATAAATGAGGGAGATCAATAATAACACAAGTTCAAATTCTTGAATGTCTTAGGAAGCACAAGAATAAAGTCTTATAATCAAGGCTTTTTAGTACAAAGTCATAAGCCCAAGAAGGTGAATAATGCTTTAAGGAGACTTTAAGGATGTAGACCTTCAAGAGAAGTTATTGATATTTTATAGATAATTTGAAAATTTAAGGAATATTGAACATTTTTTTACCTATTATCAAACTCTCAAATTCCTAAAACCTTACTATAATCTGTACAAGGGCCTGAAGGTCAAACATAGTCAATAAGAATAAAAGAGAAATCTATTTTCATAATGATGGAATGGTGTTATGAATAAGTTAGTGTTGAAAGGAAGTGGATATAAATTTTAGATCAAGATCATAACATAAATAGGAAAAAACTTAGTTTAAGATGCTTTTCCATGAGAGCATCCACCTACAATAGGGTTTGGGTATTCTTGAGATATACAAACTTGAACCATATTCATAGTTCAAGAATGGTTGTTATACTTTCAAATCAATAATATTAATACCTAAGTATTTAAAAATCACTTAAAATTTTTAAAAAGGTTATATTTATCCATGAAATTAAATTTATATTTAGACACAGTCGAAGGTCATACACTTCATAAATCCACCTACACCCATCATCTATAGGCCTATCTCCAAGAATATGGAGTTGATAGCAAGTGGCTCATGATGGATTTCATAATCAAATGGTGGAGTTTAATGATAGTATGGAAGATTTATATGTAAATAAATATTTGATTTAATTTATAATATAAATATATTAGTGCCCCAAACCTCACATAGGCAAGCTTAAATAGTAAAGAAGCACACCTATAGCCATACTAGGTGGTAATGACATTGACACAGTCATATACTATCAAGATGCACTTAAGATAAATCAAGTCAAGGACATACATATGAAGTGACCTATGAAATTAAATATACAAATTATAATTTCTAATACTTATAAAAATTACTAAATAACTACCAAGAGCATGAAAATATGGTACACTGGTTGTTGTATGGAAATAAGACTATGTGTAAGAGCCTAAGAACATTGATTGAGGACAAATTACAATAAGAAGGAGATATCAGGAAGGTTTAAAATTAATTTTAGATATTAAAATCACCAAATAATGATAAAATAACTTCAAAAAACCTCTACACCTCATGAATCTCCACCTATAGTAGTTGTAGACATATCTACTATAAATATTCTTAAGAAGGTATGGTGTAACATAGGTGACATAGATATGAAGAGATGAACAATGGAAGATGAGACAACTAAAATGGAGATAATAATGACATTTAAAATAATATCTCATCATTTTCAAGCACAATATAAGGGAAAAAATAAGAATAACATAGTCATAAGTCTTATGATACAAGAAAACATAGGTAGCTTTAGCTAAATTTTGGGAAAATCCACCTATATGCTATAATATACATGATCCAAGCATGAAACTTGGTGGAGATCATAATAATGAATTTATATACCTATTTATAATATTTTTTAGGTTAAATTATTAGGGTAAATACTCACTATTTTATCTTATTCAGCCCCCTATCTGTTGATAGTCAAAATACAAGCAGGAATACTTCTTGAAGAGTTATAAGGTATGGCAGAAAATTTAAAGATAATAAAAGGTATTTTAAATCATAATAGGGTGATGTTAAATCTAAATAAACCTATTTAAAGGTGATAACACTCCAAAATATATTTAAACCATGCCCTTGACGGCTAAAGCTAGTAGACAGGCACCAAACCATACAAGCACATAGTCCTCCTTTTGGACTCTTTCATGGAGTTTTTTATTCATTTGATGAACGTTGGGATAGTGGAGAGGATCATTAAAAAATTGGAGGAGGTATTGGAGTAGATTAAATGTATAAATCTATTTTTTTTTAGACACCTTAAGATCCTTTTTTGCACACAAAGTCCTTGGTAGCCACTCGAAGCCCAATTTCACCACATAGAGATCTTGATGTACCTTTTTCATGGGAGATCCTAATTTTCATGTTTTATGAGGGGATAAGTATACTTAATTTTCATATCAATTTTTTTATAATTAGAGGTCCATACACTATGAACAATCATTAAGAAGCTATGTACCTCTAAAACCCTTGTAAAACACTCATAACCACCCATTGGAGAAAAGAAGTCAAATTGTGCATCTAGATGGTATGTTTGAGAGATGAAATGAGCTTTAATGTATTATAAACTCCCTTTATCACCTTTATGACCAGCTATTTGGCACGTGTAATACCTTCACTATATGAACTAGGTAAAATAAGTCAATTTTGAGCTAAAAAGCAAAGGAAGAAAGGGTAATTGCACATTAAAATGATTTGGAAGGAAACATGGGGTCTTTAAATTTCTAAATAAAACTTAAAAAATAATCAAAAATGGTCATTTGGTTCATTTACATAGGTAGATAGGTATGTTGGTCAAGGAAAGGAGTTGTTTACATGCAAGGTGAAGGAGAATGGCTTGATCAATCCTAAATCATGACTCTAAATCATCATTTACATGATATTCATGTTTAACATAGCACATGAGATCTTATTAACTCATCATAAAGTCAATACATTAAATAAATTATGCACACACTTATGCTTGTCTTTGACATCATAAGATAAAGCCATCAAAAGGGGATAATAGGAGCCAAAGCAAGGTCATGAAGGCATTCTAAATCATCATGAACATCACCATCAAGCCCTAAGAGATATTTATGCTAAGTTTGATCCATAGTTAATAAATATCAATGATCATCTTGGCCAAAGAACACCAGATATTACTTAAAGAGCATGTTTCCCACTCTGAGAGGAGACTTCACATGCTCACCTTGATACACACCTTTTAAATGGGAAGCTAAGGAATTTGGAGAGTTAAAGGGCCTAATACACTAAAATATTGTGGCATTGTTTAAGGATTTAAAGGCCCAAGATTTATGAATAATCATTAAGATCCCAGAGCACTCTTAAACCCTTGCGAAACCTACTAGTAGACCTATTTGTAAAGAATTGGAGAAATATGCATCCAAACTCATTGAAACCTCTTGACTATCACCTAGATAATGAAGCAAAATTTGAGATATCCTTATCCATGGTCATTTATTATATGGATGTTATATGAACTTGGTATAAAATAGGTTTTTGAGATAAAAAAGCATAAAAGGAGAGGTATAAGGTAGTTTAAATAAATTCCAACAGTTTTTTATCAATTCATGACACTTTTTATTCATCTTCATATCATTAGATGATCATAAATATTCTTGAAATTTCCCTTGGGAGATCATCCAAAACATCCAATCTCCAAGAAATGAAGGAAAAGGTAACTAGTCAACTAGTTTGACTAATTTGCAGTTGTTGTTTGTCAAGGAGGAATATTTTCATGATATAAGGAATTTTTCATATCTTTAATTCATCATATTTTCAGGTTTTCAAAGTTATATGTAGGTTAAATTACCATTGAGCATAAAAAGTTAGGTTACTAGGCCTAATTTAGCCTAGTAGGCCTATTTAATCAATCAAGTGAAGAAAGAATGGCATAGAAGATTGGTGATAAGGGATAATGCAGATTTGTCATTCCATTAAACTTATCTACATCATGAAAAAATGGTCCTTGATGTAAACTACATGTTTGACTAGTCCTTATGATGAGTTAACTAGGCTTCAACTACTTCATTTACATGCATAACTCATCTTGAGTTTCAATTCATGAGTCCACTCACTTCAACAATAGTTGTCTAAATAAATAATGGAATAGCATGATAAAGGAGGTGTAGACACTAAAAATACACACATGATTGTTCCAAATGTTGAAACTCCCCTGGACCACCTTAAGACCCCTTAGGCCTAACCTTGACCTCTTGACTGCCAACCAAACCTAACCCACCTAACTCTAATCAGATTGATATACTAGCTAAACCCACCTTTTTAACTCAACTTTGACCCTTAACCAATGATGGTAACCTTAACCATTGATAGTCGCTCTAACCACTGACGGTCAGGTTCCAGCATACTTAAACTATCTAACATTATTATTGACCTATTTATTACCATAATTATTCAACTTTATCAATTTATTTCTCAAGCATATCTTATAATTAATTTTAGTATCTTTTATGATTTATGCAAGTAATTTATCTTTCAATTTCTAAACTTAATTTTTTTTAAAGTGTGGATTGATAACCTCCTAGGGAGCTCATGTTTCTCAGATCTAGTTAGTGTTAGGCAATCCACCCAACTATATATCTAACACATCATTTTATTTATTGCTATCTTATTTATAGGTCATTCTTCCCAAGCCAAATAGTATCTATCTACAATCATTTGATTCAATGCATGCACAACCAAATAGGTTTTTCTTACCATACCCATATCTAGTTTCTTTCTTCTTCCTTTCTTGAAATATAAGCTAAAATTCTTTGAAACATTCTGGCATGCCCGATGGGACCCTTGAGTCTCTACTTTGGTTTTTCTTATTTACATCTACATGCTCTTATCCCTATTGTATGATTATAAATGAAATAGATTTTTTTGGGGGGTTTAAAATTAATTGCATACATTGGTTGCTTGCAAGTTTAGTTCACTTAGTTAAATTAAATCAAAGTAATTTAATCATAGCATCACTTATATCACACACACAAACCAAACCACCTACATCAATAAAACATAAAAAAACTTGATATAAGGCCCAACTGAGGTTTCATCACCTAGAAATCACCTTACCCTTTCCCGACAATCCTACTTGGAAGTCATTACCAAGGGGAAAACTAACTCATCTCTCTAGTTGAGTATAAACTCTAGAAATTAGTTTATATTGGCTAAGCACCTGACACCCTTATTGCTAAGATGTGTGAAGCGAGGGGGTAAGCCCCAATATCAAGCTACATATTGATTTCCAATATAGATCCTTTTGAGAGCCTTAAACACTTGAAACCAACCATAGAATTATTCCCTAGTACTTGCCCTATAAGTTGATTTCAATCACATAGTTCTTAAAGCTTAAGGCATAAGCTAAAAGAAAGATTAAAAAGAACTTTAGGACTTAATGTAATTTTTAGTGTGTGTTTGATTTCATTTCTTATTTCTTATCTTCTCTTTATTTTAGTGGTGAGATTTTTTTAATTCTCTCTCCCTTATATTATATGGTTCTAACTCACCAACAGTGAAAGAACCTAGTGGAACAGAACCCATCACTAAACCAATCAACCTCTTTTACCTCCTCATTTATGGAGTACGTATCTAAACCAAAAAAATCTCTTCATATTTTAGAAATTCATTCTTTCCCTTAGGTAGTTCCCTAAGGAGATACATACTTTTATATCTTCTTAGATAATAATCATGTGTCCCTTCAACATTATCTCAGCACCATGCCTTACCATACCCCTACTTTAGTTCCACCTATAGACCCACCTTATGGCATGCCTTCCCACCTTATAGGGAACACTTATATTACCATAGTCACCACCCAACCATTGACTACCCAAGCATATTCATCTACCAATAATCCTTTTGATATTACCATGGAAAACTAACCTACCCAACCTATCAACACCCTTACACCTTCCACCCTGACCAACAACTCTTTTACCCTAGGAGCAACCCAACCATTAACCACATACACTCCACTCACCATGGGAGTACCTACTACTAGCATTTCCAACCTTCCTTCAGCTACCCCTAATCCATTAGTCACTACTCCAATTTAAAATCTTGTGGTGTCTATACCTTCTACCTTAACACCAATTAGTACAAAGGTCACCACCTTTCCTTTAGTTATGAATCCAACCATAGCTCCTACCCAACCCACCTTAACCTCTCAACAAGTGCCCATCACACCCAACTTGGGTTACATCTCTAATCCACAGAGACTATGTACATCTACCCACTACCCAACCACCTACATCCACCTACCCCTATATGGCATCCACCCAACCACCTATGTCCACATATCAATATGTGGTAACTCCTCAACCTCTTACTAATTATCAATATGTCACCCAACTAAAATAAAAATATGCAACTTACAACCTTTCAAGTGCACAACCCCAAATAGATCTAATGAAAATGTTAATGGATAAAATGACTACTTTAGAGTCATCCATCTCTGGTGCTCACAACATGTTATCATATGACTAGATCTATAACAAACCCATTCACCCATCTATCCCTATTATACCATATCCTCCTAAGTGGGAACTTCCCATGTTTTATAAATTTCAAAGTAAGGAGGACCCCCAACAACACCTCAGGTCATTGCGGCATTCATCTTATTTGATTTACTATAATGATGCTCTCATTCTCCATACCTTCCTTATGTATTTATTAGGGCTAGCATTGGATTGCTATAGTACCATAACCAAACACTCTCTCTTCTCCTTCACCCATCTTGCCCAAACTTTCTTATATCATTTTTAAACAAACATATCCAAGAAAGTTTCCATCACTGACCTTTACTCTATTTGGTAATTTGATGATGAATATATTGTTGATTTTTTAGATCGATGGAGAAGCCTAATCAATCATCTTTCCTTATTTTTACCCCAACCCAAATTAATATATATTTTTTCTCGGGCATGTGCCAGCACATCTCTTCTACATTATATGTTCAGATCTTCAAAACCTTTGATGAATCTTTTACCATGGCACATAAATTAGAAAATAGAGCCATTGATGAAGGAAAGTTAAAGTTTAAAAACAAAAACTATACCTTCAAATATAATGAGGCCTCTTCCTCTAAACCAAATAACCAAACCAACACCAATGCCAAGAGCAAGGTAAATGCAAATGTGGTTGTCCTTAAGACTACTCCTCCACTATTTGTCAATCAACCAAAATCTTCTAACTCTTCGAATCAAAATCTACGGAACCAAAAACAAAATATTTAGAAGTAATTTAATCCACTTAGGGAGTCTTAGACTTTAGTCTTGGAGAAGTTGTTGAAATCTAATATCATATAGCTTCTTGCCATCAAACCCCCTCAACAATTTGATTCTTCTCATCTTGCACCTAGATGGTACAATGAGAATGACCTATTTGCTTTCCATCAAGTAGTTGGGCATGACTATAGTATGTGTAATACCTTTAAAAACATTGTACAAACCCTCATTGATAAGGGGGAACTTGTATTAGACAACCCCAATTCACCTCTAAACCAAGACCTTGACATTTTTAGACAACCTTTTCCCAATCATGCACCTACCAAAAATGAGAGCAACAAAATTGAGTCTTCTTATGATGCCCATATCATCAATATGGTTTTTGAAACACTTATTGGTAAATAACCTACCACCCTATCTACCTATTCTTTTCCCTCTCCACTTATTGAGGTAGTGGAGTCATCAATCCCTCCATCAATTGACATACCAAAACAAGCAACTATCACCACTTTACCTTCTCCCTTAACTATTGAACAACTCACCCTTCTTTTGGAGATCATTCCCAAAGGAGAAACCACCACATCTATACCTCCAACAAAGGACCCATCCATCAAAACTTTGCATCCTTTGATTGAGGAAAAGGATGAGGTTACCATCCCCCTTCCTCAACCTATGGGTTTATCTTTTGAGCCCACTACCTAGGGAATAAGACTAGTCTATAAATTGTTCTCTGGACTAGTTCAAAGATTAGAATTTGTCTCCAAACCTAACTTAGATCAAGCTACCTTTTGGCAATGATTGGTGCTCCCTTAAATAACCAAATAGGAACCTCCAACCACATCTTTGAAAGACTAACCATCACATCTATTATCTAACCCACTATCAAACTAATCAAAACCTCTACCAACCCAACCATCTAAAACAACTAAATCATCCTTTATCACTTTGACTAAATCAACAAAAAACCTTGGCATCTTCCTTTCATATAGCCTTAATCATCCATCCTTGAAAATGGAGCTAACTTCACCAAACCCACCAACCAAGCACCAAACTAAATCAACCAAGGAGTTAAAACCACCAAAAGACCAGAAGGCTAGACTTCTACCTCCCTCAACCTTACTCTCTATTTTGGGGCCTCATCCCTCTAATTTTTTTAAGAAGCCAACTATCTCAACCAAAACCCAACCACCATTTTTGTTTATGCCATTACACTTCCTTTCTAGCACACCCATATTCACCAAATCATCAATAACCAAACCAGCTACCTTGACATCTTCTACCTCTAATTTATCAACTTCCTTAACTAAACTCAAATCATCAATTAAAAACACCACCTTACCCAAGACCTTTACCATCAAGCCTATTTCTAAAAAGACTTCCATCTCAACCACAAAGGCCAAAACCTCTAGACCCTCACCACCTTTAGTTGAATCTTACTCAACTATTTTCCAAAGGTTATTACAAGAATATTGCTTGACCTTACCTCCTATCAAACCATTTGACCTTCTAGGTCCAAAACCAGTCTGGTATAATGATCACCAAGTGTGATTTTATCATAAGGCACTTGGGCATGACATGGAGAATTGAAAATCTCTTCAAACCATAATCCATCAGCTCTGTGGTTAGGATGATCTATTTTTAGATGAACCTCTCATGATCCTGCTACAAAACCAACCAACAACAACCAATACCCATCACCTACCTACTCCCCCACTCTCACCTTAAAGTGAGGGGGAACCAAACCAATCTCCCACTCCAACTCTTCCCTCTATCCATATTATCCATGTGGTCACAAGATCATATAAAAATGATAAGGGGAAGGAAAAAGTGTCTATCCCATGGTAATACCCATGTTCCACATCCCAATCAAATAAAATCTAAACATCTTCACCTTCAGTCAAACCTAAGGTATCCATCTTGGGTACCTCTCAATCCGTCCCCTCTAAATCAATCAAAAGAGTTGTTCTCAAACAACCTCACCAAACCCCAACAAATATGAGCCTATATAAATTAATTTATACCTCACCTCATCATCACCAAGAAATGATAGAGGCATTGCAATCAATAGAGGTCTAACCTAAAGGCCCTTAACCTCTATCAACCTTTATGGGCACTCTCTAAATTTTTTACCTTGTCACCTTCAAAGATTTGGAAATACCTTCTATCCACCCTAGTGACTTAGATCTCCCTCTTTTCAACATCAACCAAACCCACATAAAATGGGTTATGATTAATGTGGGACCAATATTAATATCATCTCCTCCCATGCCTATAATCAACTTAAGCTACCAAATAATGTCATGTTTGAAACGTCAGCCATCTTCTGATCCTTCAATGACACCATGACCACTACTCTAAGAAATATCATCCTTCACATCCATTTTGGACCTCGTACACTCCAAGAACTCTTCTCTATAGTGGAAGGTGAACTATAGTATAATGTTTTACTGGGATAACTTTGGATCCACTCCATGGTTTGTGCAACCTCTACCCTTCATCGTTATATCAAATTTGAACATGAAGGTTAAGTTGTCACTATAAAAGATGACCCAAGTCCCTTTTCATCATGTAACATGATTTATTAACCCAATGACATCCTCTTACCTCCCCCTAGCACACCCTTATCAACCAAAGACAAACCCTCAACCATAAAAGATGAAGTCATGTCTTTCTCTACCAATGAGGCATCTATTATCTCATTAATCCTCTTAGATCAAATCCCACCATAGACCCCTTGGAATCAACATTCCAATGCCTTTGACTTGGGGAATATCACATCTTGACCCTTGATGCCTTCCCTACTCCCTATGACTATGGGCAACTTAATAACCAACCCAGGTATGACCCCAATATTGGAGCCATTATTCCCCTTAAACCTTAAAACTATCAAACCCCTTTCATCTATGGGGAACTCAATAAACCCTTTGGTGCTTTTGTCACCTCTATTTCACCTTGACCATTTACCTTCGGCTACTCCTATATAGATAAATTGAGTTTCACCAAGACATATCTCCATCAATGTGCTTGGAAGGGTTTTGGTTTTGGATGATATAAATAAGGGCCACATGAGTTGCTTCCAATATAGACCCAAAACCCCATGAGAAACATGGCCTAGGTTTTTCTCTACTAAACTATCAATCCAACTCACCTCCCATCACCAATATTAATGAGAAAATCCCATCCTCACTGATCCCTTCACCCTCAAAACTAGAGGATCCTAAAATCATCCCCCTAAATGTTTTTCATCAACATGATCATCCTTGGAGCCTTAACCTATCAAAAGGATGAGGTGATCGTAACCATCCCTTTGACTCATCCTAATATGATAGGAGATGACTATCCTTTCATTAATACCATTTAGTGTTAGGATGATGAATCCATTCTCACCTATCTTGGTGTACCAAATTCTTCCATCCACAAATCTCTACCTTCTAAGACTTTAACCATATTGAATGAATCCACCATGGATATCAACTTGGGTACCTTGACTGAATTTCATATTTTCAAAATTGGCCAATCGCTAAATTCTAAATGGCTTCAGGGCTTTCACTCCTTCCTTCAATATCATAGCATATCATTCACTTGGTCTTATAGTGATATATTGGGCATCGACCCCTCCATTGCTACCCATAACATAGTCACCAATTGTAATGCCAAACCTATCTAGTAAAGACTTTGATGAATGTACCCTCACATAGCCCTTCTCATAAAAAAAATAGCTTCAATGTATCCTCTTTATCAATTTCATTCAACCCATTGACTATCCCTAATGGGTCTCAAACATCGTACCTATCACCAAAGACACAAGGGGGCTACCTATTTGTGTCAACTTTCATGACCTCAACTTTGATTTCCCAAAAGATGGCTTCCCTTTACCAAGTATTGTAACTATTTAATATTACATCTATATATAAGATTTTATCTCTCATGGATGGGTTTTTAGGCTATAATCAAATCCTAATTACCACCAAATATCAACACAAAACAACTTTTATCACCCAACAAGGAACCTTCTATTATAAGGTCATGCTTTTTAGGCTAAAAAACATTGGTGCAACCTATTAATGTGCTATAACCTACATCTTCCATGAATTTATCTACAAAATCATCAAATATTATGTCGATGACCTCTTCGAGAAGTCCAAATATCATAAATATCATTTAGCCATTCTTAATATCATCTTTGAGAACCTCATCCATTACCATATCTACTTTAACCCCAAGAAATTCATTTTTAGGGTCTTGTTAGGGAAAATCCTTAAATTTACATCTACCTTTAGTGAATAAAAGTTAATCTATCCAAAATCAAAGCAATACTTGACATGCCTCCTCCCACCCACCTTAGGCAACTCCATATTTTGTAAGGAAAGATCCAATCCATTCATTATTTTATCTCTCAACTCTCAGATCGATGCCAACCCTTCTACTACCTTATGAAGAAGGACATAGCTTTTAAGTGGAATGATGATGATCAAAAGGCCTTCAATTCACTTAAATAGTACCTTTTGTCTCCACTTATCATTACCCATTCTAAATATGATCAACCTTTATACCTTTATATCTCTACCACTAACCACTCCTTAGGGGAAATGCTTTCTCATCAGGATGAACAACATAAAGATCAAGTCATCTTCTACATTAACTAAATACTTATAGATTATGAGACTTGGTACACTCATACTGAGAAACTTTTCTTAGCTTTTGTCTTCATGGACACCAAAATTCACCACTACCTTCTTAACCACAAAACCTATGTCATAACCAATACTGACCCACTCAAGTATATGCACTTCAAACCATACCAAAACCAACATATGGCCAAGTATCTCATACTTTTATCAGAGTTTGACCTTGAGTTCCTTCAAT
The DNA here is from genome assembly GCA_037957365.1 of Torreya grandis. Taxonomy (NCBI): domain Eukaryota; kingdom Viridiplantae; phylum Streptophyta; class Pinopsida; order Cupressales; family Taxaceae; genus Torreya; species Torreya grandis. The sequence goes on along the minus strand of JARHVA010003097.1, from coordinate 1,791,459 downwards.
ATAAGTTAATTAAAAATCAAGTCATTGCTGACCAATTGGTTAATGCACCATTAATAGACAACCAACCTCCTCCTTTTGAGTTTTTAGATGAGTTTATCACAACCCTCTATCAGGTAGACTTCACCTATCAAGTGACCATGTTCTTTGATGGATCAAAGTGTCAACATGGTGGCGGAGTAGGCATCACCCTTATCCCCATTCATGATGAGCCTTTTCCTTTATCTTTTAACCTAGATTTTGAATGTACCAATAATATGGCTAAATATGAAGCCTTAGTTATAGGCCTTCAAACTATGTTAGCCTTAGGAGTTAAAATGATTAAAATATTTGACAACTCTCAACTAGTGGTCAATAAAATCAATGGCTTTTACCAGTGTAATAATGATGTTTTACAATAGTATAAATGACTAGTTGATGAAATCTTAACATCATTTGAGCATTACCATATCCAACCTACCTCATGATCTATGAACAAGTTCACTAATACCATGACTTTTCTAGCCTCTCAAATCCCATCTACACCCACTAAATCTAAGATATCTATTTGTTTCCATTAACTTAATAATCCCTCCTATGTCAAATCAGATTCTCCTACCATCTTCAATGTGGAGGCAAACCAACCTAACCTTTAGTATCAGGAGACATTTAACTATCTTAACCTAGCCATCATTCCCTCTGGTCTTTCCAAGAATGCTCAAAGAGAATTTATCTATATTATCTCATGTTATACCATCCTATGGGGATTATTTAGAAATGCAACTTTGATGCTATCCTCTTCTACTACCTATTTAGTCACAAAGCCTCTCATGCTATCAATAAAATACATGATGGGATCTATGGGGGATAATTTAGTGGCCTCACAATCACTAAATTCATCCTTTGCCTTGGCTATTACTGGCCTACCCTTAATCAAGAATTCTATGATTATGTGAAAAAAGTGTCTTAAGCATCAACAACATGCCAATTTACATCATTCACCTAGCCATAGTCTTCTCATCTCCATAGATTTCTATCCTTTTTCACAATGGGGTTTGGACCTCATTAGTGAAATTAACCCCCATTCTTCACAGCAACATTATTCTGTCATCACTGTAACCAAATATTTCACAAAGTGGGTTGAATTTATTCATCTTACCTCTACCAAATATGAAAATATTGTCAACTTTATCAATCATCACATCATCTATCATTTTGGTGTTCCTCACAAAATTATCACTGATAATGGCAAATCTTTTAAAAATAAACAAGTTCAGGGTCTTTTTGATGCATTCAACCTCAAGTTAAGTTTATCATTGCCCTACCATCATCAAAAAAATGGACAAGTAAAATCCTCTAATAAAACTCTCAATAACATGCTAACTAAAATGGTCAATGCATCTGGTCAAGATTGGCATCTACACATCCTTTTCACCTTATGGGCACATTATACTAGCATTTGAACCCACATGGGTGCTACCCCTTTCTCTCTAATTTTTAGAGTAGAGGTTTTCTTGCCTCTCAAAGTCCAAATTCCTTCTTTCTACATATCCATGTAAGATCTTATCTCATAAGATGATTATTATTCAATATTACTTAGCCCATCTTGAGCTACTTGATGAATGTTATTTAGTCACCCTTACCCATCATCATGTCTATCAAGAGTGTATTAAATGAGATTATAAAAAAAACCTTAAAATATGATAATTCAATATTAGAGACCCCATCCTAAAGGAAAACTAACATGTCATCAATATAGAGAAAAACAAGCAGGGAAAATTTGCTTCTAATTGGATTGGACCTTATATCATAACACAAAAATATGGATCAAGAGCTTACCAATTATCCTCTTTTAAAGGCAACCCAGAACTTGAGCCCCTCAATGCTTCACATCTATGTCCTTTATTTTTTTTAAAGGATCAAATGCACTTTTTATCTAACTTAAGCTCATCCTTTACTTTCAAACACATTAATCTCCTTATTTTAGGGGAAATCAATTAAAATTGATTCATGTGATTATCCATCACAATCATAGCCTAATATTGAACAATGGGTACCATGAATCTACCCATGGCATGATTCTCATGGTACTTTCTACCCTTTTTATAAGATGTATTCCCATGATCATTGTCACCTAACTCTCGTTAAACCTAATCAACCTTCTTGTGCTTTTTGTTTTTCCTTCATAAAGATCAACCCTTAAACCTATGTAAACAAGTCTATGTCATATAAAATCAAAACCAAAATAATAAGCAAAAACATTCATGGATCATTCCTAGCATTCGTAGACTGCTCCTTTGAAGGATAGCTACTATAAAAAAATTCTCAATATAAGGTAGACTACTCCCTTGAAGGATGGCTATCAAGAAGCCTTCAACCAAGCAAACAAACTTAGACCACTCCCTTGAAGGATGGATAAGTAAAGCATTTGTCAAAAGCATAGAAATTTCTTAGAAGCTTCCTACATCAATTAGCTTCCCATAAACAACAAAAAAGCAAAAGACCCATTATCAAAATCAAAACAAAAGCAAACTAATTTTAAAATCTGTAAACAAAAGTAAAATAATTTGAAATCCATAATCAGCTCTCATGAGTAGGCTTCCTACATCAATTAGTCTATAGCTTATATGACATAGACTTGTTTATACTTTCTCTTTCATGACCTACAGAAGAGGCAAGCTAGTCTCCCAAGAAGGTTCTATTTCCATCTCCACTTTTTACATTATAAGTAAGGGATTTTGATCTCACTTGACATCATGTGAACAAGACAACTTTATAACAAACTAATGAATGCTAAGGTGAAGCATTCAATGGGCTCATATTCCTTAATCCAATCCAAATTTAGCTTGTTTTTGTCCTTGTCAATGAAGAAGCATCGTGCCCTCTTCTTATCCTCTCATAACTGGTTGATATATTCATTTGGAAACTTGTCTCTTGGTTATCTTCTCTTTCTTACATCTAATATTATTATTCAACTTAATTTATGTGTTTTACCTTAAGCACAATGACCATGATCATAACCATATCTCATCATATCAACATATATCATGAACAAAAATAGACATCATTAGCATAAACCAGGTCCATAAACATAATCATAGACACCAACATCATATTAACATCATACCATCCATGAATAATAAATCATTTTCACCACATGTTTAAATCTAAATAAGGAATCATATACTCATTAAATTTTAGCATTAATAAACATCATCATAACCATAAATGTCATAAGCATCATCATTAACATAAATAAAAATCCATCACATGCCTAGCTAGGTGAGTCCATATCAGCATCCATATCCACATCATAACCATAATCCATAACATCATCAATGACTAACATGAACATCAACACCATGAATAATAACTAATATGTAAAGACTATGAGTATATAATCATAAATAACCACATAATCATCATGTATACAATAAATATACATGTATATCTCTCAAAATATACATCTCACCACGTCAACTCACAAGCTGGTATCAAATTGATATACAAAAAAGCATAAATATCTCATAACCATATCATAATTTTGCCCCTAGGGCACTACTACCTCTTAGTGCCTATCCTCCCAAGGTACCTATTTGTCCACCTATAGAAGCAACCCATTGATCTAGTGTCATTATACTAGCACCACCTACCAAACTAGCTCTGTACTCACCTAATCACGGCTCATCAAGATAATGTCTCAAGACTATGGCCTCATAATAGTATAGTTCCTCTACTATGGCTAGATACCATGTCATGGGGATAGTGTTCGATGGTCCTGTGGCTATTGTAGCTCCTCCTCTAACCTGCCTCAAAGAGTCTCTCTCTTGGGTAACCAAGGCTAGTGTATCTCTAGCCTAGTCCCTCTCACTTATAACTGCATCCACTTGACCTTGTACCACTACTAACTAACCTTGTAGTGCTACCACAAAAGCTTTTACCATGGATAGTACCACTTGTGCTTGATCTCTTTCTATAATCACTACCTATACATCTAGGATAGCCCCCTATACCTATGCCCATTAACCTTTACTATCTAGATCAACATCCATTGACTACATACTACCATTATCACCCCCAAAATTAGTTACAACATAAAGTGTCTGGTATCATGCTAGGTACCCATCTATAAATCCTGCATCATCTATCTTGACCCTAACTGATAACTCCTCATGATCAAGAAAACTTGTATAGGTTGTGGCTTAAAAAGTAGAATTTATTCATCTTCCTTCCTATATGTTGGGAATGGATGTGGGATATCCTACACCAAAACAAACTATCACTAAACCTTGTCAAATGGGATGAGATCTATCTCACCAACCCTCCTACTAAAGATATACCTATAGATCTATAGGGATAGTGTGTCTTCTATATCCAACCCACTCTAGAAACTTGATGTAGGGTCTCTAAATGATGTCACCAATAACCAAGGTATCTAGTTCATCTCTAAACCAATTAATGTCGTGAACCCCTCCACTTACTCCTGATAGGGAAAAATCATCTATCCATCACATGAAGCCAACTCTAAACTCTAACTGTACATACCCCTCCCAAAACAACCCCATTAGTCTTAGCACTCATATGTGCTCATAATCTTAGTAGTGTAGAAAAAATCCTACATTGATACCATACCTCTTATGAGCTTTAAAACCCCATAGATCCTTTTATATATATATATATATATATATATATATATATAGACTAGAATCACAAGCACCCAACTGAACACTATAAAACCCAATAACATCTCCACCATAACCCCTAGAAATAGATATGAGAACCTCTCATTACTCAAATTTGGAATGGCAAAGCATGACACCACCATCATCATCATGGTCAATAATGTCCTATCATCTTTGGCCCTCTGATATAGTGAAGTGTAGCTCAAACCTCTAGTGTGCCACCTATAAAAATCATGGTCATCTCTTTATAATAGCGCCATGAGCTCATCTCTCTCCTCCCTCTCAATGTGATAAATTGAATCACCCCAAAAAGGTAGCCATGTAATCCTTTACACATCCTCAGGTAAGATAGTCATCTCACCAGTGGGTAATAAGAAAGTTTTAGTGGCTGCATCCCATCTCTCCATGAGGGCCACTATCATTACAACATCTAATGACATGTGTTGGTATTGTAACATCACACCAAACCCTACCTCCTCCATGGGTACCCACTTTGTAGCAGTCATACCTCAATGAATCTCCAAAAAAAATTAAGGCACCTAATATTGCATCTAAATTTGCTCTTATACTTGTAAAGTTTGATAGAAAACAAACTTAGTTATCTATACTATTTTAACCTATGAATTTATCCTCCTCCAACCTATGCCTATGACTTATCTCTAAAACCAAGCCCTTAGCCTACCTTATTTTCACCCTGATCAATCAAACTTTTATCTAGAACATTCCACCCTTTACCCCTTAAATGTTAGTAATAACTTACACTATTACCCATCAACCTTCATCATTACCCTTGACATCATTTATTTTTACATAAAATATTATCCATAAACTTTAAAACATAAACAAACATTCAACATTTTCAATAACACAAAAACATTTCCCACCTCTATCGATCATTGATGGTCATGGTGACCATCAATAGTTAGGCAGCCTACTCCCATCGGTTATTGACCATCAATGGTTGGTATTGACCATTGATGATTGGGTATGGCCATTGATGGTCACTATGTGTGACCATTGATATAATACCTAAACCCTACCCACCCAAGAAGCTAGCAAAACACCAAAATCTAATGCCAAATTTATCTAATTCCACCTAACCATCAATCACACCATACCAATAACCTTCAAATATAAATGTATTTGTAAAATCAAATCTACTATATCAATTGAATACAACCCCTACCTCATTCCTCAACCATCATCAAGAAGGAATATTGGGACCCACTACCTGATCACATCCTCATCCACCTTGCATCCTGGTTAGGCCCATCTTTCATATCTTGGTCAACTCACTCCAACTAACCACTAGCATACTCAATAAATGTTTTCTACACTCTTTCACAAAATTTCATAGTCAAAATCTTTAAATGAATGAAAATGACACTCAAAAATGCTTTTTGTTTCCATACTTGTAGGTTTTTGTCCCAACCATTGATGGTCAGGGTGATCATCGATGGTCGACCCAAGATCCTTGACCATTGATGATTAGAATATTGGGTTTTCCCACTAAAAATAATAACTTTTCAAAATTTTAGCACATACCCAATTTAGTTCCCACCCATGGAGATTACCCTCTTCAAATACTAACTATATCACCTCACTACTAGCCATTTTGGCCCAAACTAGCACATGTTTTGCAATGACCTCACCTTGGTCCTTTTGAACACAATGATAACAGTTGCCATGTTGAATTTTTTTAAACTTATACTACCTTGTACTCACCAAACCCACTTGTGCCTTCTTGAAAACACTTCCTACCTTGGATACCCATGAGCACACCTGACCAATTATGTTTTCCCTGAGAACACTTCCTACCTTAGATACCCATGAAAACATAAACCTTGACTAGTAAACTTATGAGTGTATCCAACCACCATGCCTATATGCAGTCATGCAGTTTAATTTTCACTTGTCCTTCTAGCATTGACCTTAATTTATACCAACTATGGTAGCCTAGTTAATACATGATCTTGGCTATCACACTATGTGCACATGTTTATACTTCAATGCCCAAACTATCACCCATCTTTCCTCATCACCTTCACCACTAATCAAACTCATACCTAATTTTGTTTTACCTCATCACTTCTCAATTTGAAGGGGAACACCTCTTCCCATGCTCAAGGAAACCAACCTTCAACCTGTAATCTATTTTTTTTTTGTATCTTGTCAACATAAAATACATAACAAAAAGGGGGAAAATGTAGACAATGAAAATTAGTACACGATGGTTTTGAATGTCACAACTCCCTTGGACCACCTCAGTACCCCTTGGGCCCAACCTTAACCTCTAAATTACCAACCAAACCTAACCCACCTAACTCTAATCAAATTGATATACTAGCTAAACCCACCTTTTTAACTCAACTTGACATTAACCTTCAATTGACGATGGTCACCCTAACCATTGATGCTCACACTGACTATAAATGGTCAGGTTCCACCATTTGAACCACTAAACACCAACACCACTCTGACTTGCATTTCTATAATTAGACTATCTAATTTGTGTGTGAGCCCATGTATGTCAAAGTTAAAATTAGATAGTAAGTTGGACCTCTTGTTAACATATTATTGTACCTCTCCTTCCTTACTATAAAGAGAGAAGAGGAGAGGGTGAAAAGGGATCCACAACTATCAAGAGCTTTTATATCTAGAGTTTCTTTTTTAGATGTTCTTCTAGCAATCCATCTATCAAGATAGAGAGCTGAAGTTTTATCATCCATCAGCCAACATCTAAATACCGTTACTCTACTAGAATTTCTCTAAGATCCACCACCTCAAATATTTATCCAATCAATCACCGACAAGATAAGTATATATTTTTAATTATTCAGTCACTTTGTTTATATTTCACCATCAACCCAAACTAAGCCAATGTCTTAGAAACCAATTTTATAACCCCATCTAAACAACCTTTTATTACCTAGACCTAACCCATAGTAACCACTGATGGTCATTCTAACCATCGACGATCTATCCCAACCACCAATGGTTACCTCAACAATTGATGGTCAACTCAACCACCAATTATCATCTCAACCACTAATGGTCATTGTGGCATAAAATAATAGCAAGCTATTTTCACCTACTTATCCTCAAGCAAATCCAACTTTATTTATCTCTGCCTGTTCATAGAGTCCCAACCTATTTTCTAGAGCATACCCAAACTATCTAGCATTAGTATTGACCTATTTGTTTTCATAATTAGTCAACTTCATCAATTTCTTTATCAATAATTTATTGTACTTAATTTTAATGTCTTCTATGATCTATGTAAGTACTTTATCTTTCAATATTTGAACTTAATTATTTAAAAAGTGTGGATTGACAGCCTCCTAGGGAGCTCATGTATCCTAGATCTAGCTAGCACTAGGAAATCCACCCAACTATCTATCTAACCAACCATTTTATTTAGTGCCATCTTATTTATAGGTCATTCCTCCCAAGCCAAAGAGGATATCTCTATAATCATTTGATTCAATGTGTGCATAACCAAATAGTTTTTCTACCATACTTGTATCTAGTTTCCTTCTTCTTTCTTTCTTGGAACATAATATGAAATTATCTAAAACATGAGGAGCTTGGATAAGACAAATATATCCCACCACCTTGTTTTCAATGCTAAAGAGATCATGTAAAGATTATGTAAGATACTAGACATAAAGAGACTTATTGAAGACTATTGTTTACATTTTGTAATTCAATTAGACTTTGAGTTAATGTCTATTTGACTTATCCTTCTCTCCTCTAGGCCACATTGGCTAGAGCTTCTCTCTTTTGCAATATATTCAAGACTTTAGGCATTTTTTAGGATCCCACAAGCTGGTATAGAGAAACTATATAAAAATTGTAGCTTGCACCAAAAATCAATAAAGAAAGTTTTTTACAGATTCATTCATGGTTTTAGTGTGTAATTTTGATTATTTATATGCATATAAGTGTGATAATCCCCTTTTTTTAGGTCCTTTCCTCACCTACTACTATGATTTCATCCTCTACAAGTCACTTGAAGAGTTAAAGAATAGAAATTGTGTTGAAAATTGTTAGTATGTAGTGTCTTTAGAGACCTTCATTCCTCATCTTTCAATTTTCAAACCTTATTTCATAACCAACATTTGAAACACTAATGTTTAGGACTGATCTACAAAATTATTGTTGACAAATTGTTCCATTTTGATTCATATGTTTGCCCAAGTTTTAAATTTTACAAAAGATTATTCATTATTCAGGTGCATCACCATCATAGCATAGATTTACCTTTCATTAACCCTCCTTGCTCTTTTCATCCCAAAAATCAAAATGGGTTTACTATTTGATCCAAAATTCACATATTCAAAAGAGCTAGCCTCACAATTAGAGGTCTGGTCTAAATACAGGTATCCCATAGCCTTAGACCATTCTAATGTTAGTTCAAGTATGAATTAGATCTAAGAAAATTGCCTTCAATAGGGTGATATCTAGGTTGATAACATATATACTTGAAAATATAGTAATAAAAATAAAAATTGAGAAGAAATTTATTATATTGTAATATAGTTAAGTTAATTTAATAGAAAATGAGGCTACTATAATGTATTTTTTCTTAAAAGGATTTTCTAGATAAAATCTTGTATACTATATAATCTTATTTATATAATATGTAAAATTGAGGATTTTCCACCTTCAAATTCAATTTAGGATGTTGATTATAGTGCCATATGGCACATGATTAGCTAGAAAGATTGGTTCACCACTTCAAACCATTTATCATATGGTAGTAATTTATCTATTAGAGATTACACATAATATGGTGTCCAAGGTATAGGTGACATTTCATTACCATTTGGTAATCATGGATGTACAATCAATGACATCTTATATTTTCCATGCCTAACCATCAATCTATTATTTATAAATTAATTTATTGATCACAACCTTATAGTTGAATTTGATTAGAAAAATGAAAAAAAATTGTATCTCATTTAATAAAAGTATCTAATCTTGATTTTATTTGAAAGAGCTTAAATTTTAGACAAAATGTTTTACTTTGATATTAACTAAAAAGATAATCAAGATCTAGTTGTCAAAGATACATACTCAAAAAATCTACGAAACATGAGATATGGACATTTAAGCTTTGGGTGCCTGATTGCATCAAGTAGATGTAACATGGTGAGAGGTCTTCTCTAAATTAATGATACCACTTGTAAATTCTCTAATTATTTATCTATAAAACTACATAAAGCTCCTAATGGTTATGGGTAAAGAAACAATCAACTTGAAATTTGTTTGAATGAGAGATATTAGTCCTAAAACCTTATTCACTACCAATATTAATTGAATAGTTAATATTTATGTTTCAAATACCTTTCGTATATTCATTTAATGTCACAACCCACTATGCTAGGTTACAACTATTATTCCACTTGAAGAATGCAAGAAACTGTAAATAAAGTTTTCTTGATGATTAGGCCTACAAACATTATTGATTGTAACTTGATATCAAAAAAGGATTTTTATTGTTAAAAAAGTATTTTATAAATTCATGTGATGTTATTTCAACTTAGTGTATCCATTTCACCTTTAACCAATCTTTAAAATGCAATAAAATTCAAAACAGGGGTTTCTAGCCTTTACAACTAGGACTACAGTCTGAGAATTCAATATGACTTTGTCTCAAGAGATATAATCACTTTGAAACCATTTTGAAAATTTCAAAAATAACCTATTTCACCTTTGTACAAAGTTTTAATTATTTTGGCTAGTTTGTTTTCCTTTTAGAGAGATTTTAGTTTTCAAAACCTTAGTTTAAGGTATACAATATGATAGCCAACAATTAGGTAAATTTTAAATATAAAGAACTACTTTTCAAATATTCCAATTAAATAAGGTTTTTCCCACCAATATCTTACTTTTCATTTAATTTGGGACTTCGAACTATCCTAAAATGTGAAGAAAATGGCTTTTCTTAGACTATACATGCATGATTGATGGACTATAATAGGCATGTTTATATTTTAAAACCTATAAAGTAAATATATGATTTTATAACAACAAAAATACTCGCTTATATAAATAATATGATTAAATTTTCAAAGATAAACTTTAATGAAGTATTTTTTATTATTTTGATGCAATCTTATGGTACAGTCCAACCAAATACTTTATTTTTGAGTTTGTCTCCTTTTCTTGAAATATTTGGATCTTCATTTCTATTTTTTGTATCCTAATATCCTCCCATGTACCGTATCTCTCTCCTAATCCTCCACTCTTCACTCCAATTCCTATAATTTCTAAAACTATCTAACCAATTCTTTGTAACTGTTATGTACTCGTGATATCTCTTCTTTTTACTTTCTTAGTATAGTAGTTGATATGGATGCATATGCTTTGTTAGTCATCCCGTGAGCAATTTTTTTTAATCCCACATTCATGGGAAGTAGTAGTTTCTTAGATTATAATTCATTAATAAGTAAGTGTTGAGGCTAATGAATGCATCCACAAATTTATTGTATTGAGCTTGCTCAAAGGAGGTTGCCCCCTTGAAGTGGCCAACAATCAATCTAATCTTTTTAAGTGTTTTTTTAATTATCCAAATATATTAATTCATGATATTAATTCCTATTATTTCATGTATTTTTATTAATTATATCAGGAGGATCCTCTCATCTTGTATCAAATTGCTTTCTAGGGCCACAATATTTTTCCTTCAGAAAGTCTTAACTATGTTCTACTACATACTTCATTTCAGTAATTTTTAAAAAAATATTAACTCTATTCTACTACATAACTCAGTTAATTAATCTTATATAATATTTTTGAGATCAAGATAAAAACCTAATCAAATAGTTGTGATAAGTTTTTGGGTAAAATCCCTAAAACTCATCATGAGGAGTACCATAAGAACCCAAAAGTAGTTAGCCCATTGAGAGGACCTACCAGCAAAATGGGCAATGACCCCTTCTTGATTGAGTAGTTCTCATCCTTGAGGAAAACCAAGAGCTATTTCTAAGAGGTAAATATGTGGAAATAAATTTTTTGGAGGGTGGTACTCACTTAGATGGCATTGGTGGCCAAAGTGATATTTCTAAAACCCTTAGGCAACCATTGAAACTCAGGGCCCATTTCTATCAATTTTAGAATATTTCTAGTAGACTTAAAAATTCAATCAGTAGAGTATCTTCCAACTATCAGAGGAATTGTAGGTATTTATTTGATAAGAACCATAATCTACAAACCATCCATAGAGTATCAGTAGATTCTGAGAGGACTTACCATAGATAGAAAATAGAAAAGAGAAATCTGGAAAAAAATAGTATTTTTTTTTGTTTTTTTGCAATATCTCTCCATCTGTTGCCCCATTGATCCTCAAATTCTATTTAGACACCTAAAATTCCATTCCTTAAATTTTGTTCCTTGAGTTTTCATATCCCAATTCCACTCCTAATTCCTACAAATCTCAATTTTTCCTTTTTTGGGTTTTGTCATAACTTCTATTTTTGTCCATTTGCCTCAAAAAATTTCCACAGTGTTCATCATCTCTTTCTACTCCTTTGTCCCTATTTGAAAATTTTTCTAGTTTTTTCATTTTCACTCTTAAAATTTCCCTCACCTTCATCAATCATACTCCCACTACAAAAAAAATAATAAAATCCCCTTTACCCCTTCCATTTTCACCCAAATTCAAAACTTTCCTTACTAAACATGTCTTAACTCTAGTTTTCCTATCTATTTTAAAAATAATCTATTATTCAAGTCATGGTAATAACCCAAATAGGAGAAAAAAACATGGAAGATGAAATTACTACCCTCAAGACCCATATCAAAGATCTTGACAAAAAAATTCTTGGCCTCGGTCTTCAACATACCACCATAAACAACATATGACATCCAGAGTCTTCTTTAGACACTACATTTTCTTTTTCTATCAATTATTGTGGATCTAAGCTTAGTTTTCCTTAATTCAATGGTGTAGATCCAACTGGATGGATCTATCAGGTAGAATAATATTTTAGTTTGTATAATATTTTTGATGCCAACAAGGTCCCACTTGTATCCTTTCACTTGGAACTTGAAGCCCTTCAATGGTATCATTGGTATACCAAGGCTCATGATGAACCCATATGGACCAATTTTTGAACCGTCATTTTGAAATGGTTTGGCTTTACTACTTTTAATGACTTCATTAGATTACTCACTAAACTTCACCAAATAGGAATCATGAGAGAATATCAAACAAAATTTGAAAAACTGGCCAATCACATAGAGGGATTGTCTAATGAATTCTTTAAGAGTTGTTTTATCAATGGATTGAAGGATGCAATTTTCTCTAAGGTCCAAATGTTCTATCCTAACATGATGATGAAAGCCTTAGGGCTGGCTAAGTTGGTAGAGGACAAGATCATAGCTCAACAATGATTCAAATCCAATTTTTCTCCATTCAAAACTATATATCCATAATGATTTCAAATAATGACAGCCCCCAAAACCACTCCTATTAAGTGTTTGACTAAAGCATAGATGCAAGCTCATAGAGAAAAATGAATATGTCATAACTATGATGATAAATTCACTTAGGGATATCAAAGTGTCAAGCAAAATATCTACCTATTAGATGTGGATTCTCCACCCAAAACTAAAGATTGGGAAGATGTTTAGGATACAATAGATGATTTAGAATAAGCTCAGCCGATTATGGAACTTACTTCTCAAGAATACCAACTAGAGATCTCTCTCCATGCCTTAGTAAGATTCACTACCCCACAAACCATGTAGATTAGGGGTTACTTCAAGAAACTCCTTCATAAAATACTCATTGATTCAGGTAGAACTCATAAATTTATTAACTCTTGGATCACTAAATATACTAATTGTTTTATCTATCCTTGCTCCAACTTTGAAGTCATGATTGCCAATGGGGGCACATTACCTTTCAAAGGGAACTGTCACAATGTGTGTATCTCTATTGGAAATTATAACTTGTAATCCAACATGTTGGCCTTACCCTTAGGTGGATGTGATGTTATTTTAGAAGCCTAGTGGTTATGCACACTTTAACCCATCTTATGGGATTTTACTAGACTTTTGATGTATTTTTTAGACAATGGGAAAAAACACACATTAAAAGGCTTACAACTAGGATCTCTTAGCATCATAAGTTTACATTGCATGGAAACTATTCTTAAGAAGAATTCACATGACATCATTACCCATCTCTATTCCATTCAAATGTAACCATCAAAAGTCTCCACTACTCCTTCTGATCTACAAACCATTATATAGAGGTATGCATGTGTCTTTATTAAACTACTAGGATTTACACCTTCATGACTAGAGGACACCATATTCAGCTCCTTCTTATAAGTATTCCTCCTAATATTAGGCTTTCTCATTACCATTTTTATAAAAGACCAAGATTAAGATGCTCATTCATGACTTACTAAAACAAGGCATTATTCACCCCAGTATGAGCCCATATTCTTACCCAGTTCTCCTTGTCCAAAAAAAAGATGGCTCATGGTGCCTCTACATTGATTTACATGCATTTTATCACCTCATAATCAAGGATAAGTTTTTTATCCCTATTATTTATGAGCTTCATGGTGCTCATTTTTTCTTCAAGTTGGACCTCCACTCTAGATATCACTAGATCTGACTTCATTAGGATGATATCCTTAAGAGAGAATTTTTCATGCATGATGGACACTATGAGTTTTTAGTCATGCGCTTTAGCCTCACTAATTCTCCTTCAATATTTTAGGCATTGATGAATAAAATATTCTATCCCTACCATGGAAATTCATTCTAGTCTTCTTCGATGATATCCTCATCTATAGTAAAACATGGTCTAAGCATCTCCAACATCTGGAGCTCACACTGCAACTTATCTCTAACCATCATCTTTGTGCAAAATAGTCCAAATTTACTTTTGTCTAGGATGAAGTGGAATATCTCAAGCATATTGTTTCAGCCCAAGGGGTTTAGGTGGATCATAAAAAATAGTGGCCATGACAAATTGGCTACATCCTCAGACACTTAAGAGCCTCCATGGTTTTTTGGGGCTGACTAGATATTATCATAATTTTGTCAAGGATTATAGGAATATTTTATATTTTTTGATAGATATGTTGAAAAAGTATGCTTTTACTTGGATATATGCTACTAGGTGTGCATTTGAAAAATTTAAACAAGCTATATGTACTACACCTATTCTAGCTATGAGAGATTTTGCTAAGACCTTCACTATCGAGAGTAATGCTTATGGTAATGGACTTGGTTTTATTCTCCTCCAATAAGGATTCCCCATTAAATTCACAATCAAATCCTTTTATGGAAATAATTTAGTGCTCTCTACTTATGAGAAGGAAATGATGGCCATTTTTCATGCAACATAGAAGTGGTAGCCATACCTATTGAGAAATCATTTTTGCATCAAAACTAATCACCAGAGTTTGAAATAATTCCTAGAACAATGGGTCTTCACCCCATCACAACAAAAATGTGTCATAAAACTCATGGGTTATTAATATGAGATCACCTATAATAAGGGTAAGTTCAATATTATGGTTGATGCTTTGTCTCACACATTTGTAGACCAAGCTCTCCTTTCAACTATTTTCATGCCTATTCTAAATTATTTGGACACTTGAGAGGAGGGGTATGTCAATGATTCCTCATTATCTCAAATCATTCAACATTTGGCCACTAACCCCTCAATTATACCACATTATTCTTGAGATGGTGTTTTTCTATGATACAAAGGTCATCCGGTGCTTCTCTAGAACATAGATATTTAGCAAGCTATATTTTGTTAACTTCATTCTTCTTCATCCATAGGGTACTCAAGGTTTCTCAAAAATTATAAGTGGGCACAACTTAACTTATTTTAGAGGGGAATTAAAAATTCAATTCAATAGATGGTGGTTGAATGTGATACCTACCAATTCAACAAGGGTGAAATAACACTCATCTCTAGGTTACTCAAACCCTTGCCCATCCCTAGAAAGTTTTGGATAGATATTTCTATTGATTTCATTGATGGGCTCCCTAAATTTGGAGGGAAAATGGTGATCCTAGTTATGGTTGATTTCCTCTCCAAATATAATTAGTTTTGTACCCTCAACCATCCCTATACTACCTCCATAATCATACAAATTTTATTAGACCAGATTTTCCATCTTCATGGCATTCCTTCATCCGTTGTCTCAGATCATGATGTAACCTTCACCATTCATTTTTTGACAAAATCATTTCAATGCACTGGCACCCAACTGAAGATGAGTTCCAAGTATCATCCATAAATGCATGGCCAAATTGAAATTGTTAATAAATGCTTAGAAATATTATTTCTTTACATCACATTAGAACAAAAACATTAGTGGGAAAAGTGGGTCACTCTCATCAAATGGTAGTACAATAAATCCTACCACACTATAATGAAAAATACTCCATATGAATTAGCCTATGGTCAAGCACCACCAGTGCTCCTTTTGTACACCCCCAATAGTTCACCAGTTCAAATAGTCAACACGATTCTCTAAACCCAATATCAGATCCTTAGTAACCTATGGGACAATCTTCATATGGCACAAAATCAAATAAAATAATAGGTGGATCAACACCATTCTAAGCATACTTTTTAAGTAAGTGATATGGTTTTTCTTTGCCTACAGCCCTACAAGAAATCTTCCTTATAACTCAAATGGAATCATAAGCTAGCTCTCGAGTTTTATGGGCCCTATAAGGTTCTTCAAAAGATTGGGTTGGTTTCTTATAAGTTGGATCTCCCACCTTCTTCTCAAGTTCACATAGTATTCCATGTCTCTTGTCTGAATAAAATTCTTGGTTTAAACATCAGAGTGTAGACTATATTACCAAAAATTGATAATAAAGGATCCATTTTTCTTGATCTAGAGGTAATCATGGATAGGCACACATGCCAACTTCACTCTCACTCCATCATTGAGGTTTTAATTCAGTGGTATGGTATGCAACCTGAGGATACAACATGGGAACCACTATTTTAGATTCAACACCAATTCCCACATCTAAAGCTTTGAGGACAAAGATTTTTCTAAGAGGGAGGGGATGTTATGAACCCATGATATCTCTTCTCTTTACTTTGTTAGTATAGTAGTTTCTATGGAGGCATATGCTTTGTAAGTCATCCCGTGAGCATTTTTTTTAATCCCACATTCATGGGAAGTATTAGTTTCTTAGATTAGAATTCATATATAAGTGTTGAGGTCAATAAATGCATCCACAAATTTATTGTATTGAGCTTTCTCAAAGGATGTTTCCCCCTTGAAGTGGCCAATGATCAATTCAATATTTTTTTCTAATTATCTAAATATGTTAATTTATGTTGTTAATTCTTATTATTTCATGCATTTTTATTAATTGTTACAAGAGGATCCTCTCAATAACACTACTCAAGACTTAACTCTTAAGTGAGGTTAATATAGAATTAGATGGTTTAGGAAATTTGAATTGTTATATATAATTCCTAGAACCTAATTTAACCCCCTCCATAAAGTATCATGAAAAAAAACATTATAAGTGATTAAAATCTCTTGAGACACCCAACATAAATTCAAAAATTTAAATTTTAGTTTTGGTGTGAAAACCATAAGTAGTCTAAAATGACCAAGAAAAGATAAAATAATCATGGGAAATGATTTTTATTGACTAAAATTGATTATCTAAACGCTTATAAGACCAAAAATCATAGTTTAACTAATATATACATGAATCTACATCAAACATCCTAGGAACAAAAAGGGTTCATGATATCTTCTACAATGTTGCCTTAATTTATGATATATGAAGGTGTCATCCAAGTTGCATACTCAAGTTTATGGTTTAACTATTAAAATCAAATTTATTCTACTTAATGAGAGTGCTATTTTGTTATCTTTCCCACTCTTATGTTTGATAATAAAATAAAAACTATAAAAAACTCAACCCACTTCATATGCCTTTGATTAAATTTAGTTTGACTACTAATGAATTATAAATCATGATTGTTTGTATTAATCAAAAACTCTTTAGGCATCAAATATTTCCTCTATTTCTTCAAGGCTTGCACAATAGAATATAACTCTTGGTGATAGGTTGAGTATTTATTATTTTTCTCATTTATTTTCTCACTAAATTAGGCAATTTGTTTTCCTTCTTGGCTCAAGACAACTCATATAGCAATCCCACTAACATCACACTCTACTTGGAATGACTTGTTAAAATCAGGGAAAGTTGAGATAAGTTGATCTATGATTTTATTATTTAATAACTAAAAACTTTTCTTAGTTGCCTTAGTCCATTTAAATTGGTTTTTGTTCCCTTTGATAGTTTCAACTATTGGAGTACAAATCCCACTAAAATTATTAATATATATTCTATAAAATCTATACAAACCATGAAAGTCCCTTACCTCAAATGTGTTTCTCAGAATACGCCATTATATAATGGCCTTGACCTTATCTTTATCCATATTCAATCCATCTTGGAAAATGACAAACCCCAAATAGATAAACTTTGTCTTCATAAAATTACACTTATTGAGATTGATTAACAACTTTTCTTCTTGCAACTTGTTTAAGACCATTCTAAGATGCTTAAGATACTCCTCTCTTGACTAAATATAAATTAAAATATCATCTATGTAAATAATGATAAATTTACCTAAAAAATACTTAAGTATTTTTCACCATTTAAGTCACCTTGGTCTCTTAACACATTATATTATACTTCATAATGACTATACTCACCTAATGACATGTATGTTTAAGGTAATTAAGGTTCACTAAGTTTTTTGATTCATTAGACGATGTCCAAAAATCATTGAGGTCATGGGTTGGCATTAGTCTTGTAGCAAGCCTATTGTATAAATGTGTATCAAAATTCTTGTATAAGGTCTTGTTAACCTTATCAAGACCCCTTTTATGATTAAAAATATTCAAACTACCACTCCATGAAAAATCTCACTAAAAGGCCTAATGAGTATTCTTGAGCCTTAGGGTCATATTAACCTTGTACATATCTATTAAATTATTTTTCAATGTGAAATAAATAAAAATGGGTATTAATTCATTCATTAGGGTCATAAAAGGGATGAAAGGTCTAAAAGTTTCATAAAAGTTATTTGGAGGTTTTCAAACTCCTTCACAAGGTCTCAAAGTTTGTACATATTGTTAAAAAATGCATTTGAATTGGTTTCCCGTCTACTCTTATTTCTTGGTGGAATTACTAATCCCCCAACATGGGAGGAGTGATTTTAGACCATGACTAAGTCATTACCTATCTTTAAGCCCTTATTCAAGGAAGTCTTCATTTTTATAAAAGATTATAGTCATATTTAGATAATTCATGAGGTTACAGTGAAAAAAATAGAGCCTTGAATCATATTGTACATTTGTAAGGCCTTAAATGGAATTCATATTGTTTCAGTGTATTTTAAGATCATCAAAATGAGGTCTACATGAGGAGATACAATCTAATAGCCATTTATACAAGATTTTCAAATGAGAATAGTCACATTATTTCTTACATATGGATATGCATGGAAATTGGATGGTATGGGAATGGTTTTTGCATGTCTTAATGCATATCTTGATGGTATTTAGACTTATCAAGAGTCAAAAAATCACATAAATCAAATGAGAAGTTTGCAAATAATCCAAAAACCATGTAACTTATGTTTTCACCTTTAGATGATTCTTAAGGCTTGAAAAGGTATCATAATAAGTTATAGGGGTTGAAAACATTCAAATCATGATTTTCAACTTGTTTCCCATCTACTTGTATGCCTTAAAATGAAAATAACATAGTTTTTAGATGTTGTAAGTAGGGAATGTAGGTTTGTAATGAACTTGTGAGGTTGTGGATAGGACTTTGCTGATGATGAGGAGAATATCTGAGTTATTAATCTCAAAATACATACTTTCAAGTTTGTTTCAAGGTTTTAAAATGTGTTATGTCAAGAATTATAAGGTTTTTGATGATCTTACAAGAAAATAATGGGGGTTTTTCACTTCAAATCTTTTTCCATCACAAAACAAGGAATTCAAAAGGTTTTTAAGTCTAATAAACCAAGAGGTTGCAATGCATGGAAGGAAGAAGAGTTTTTATATATTCAATGGTTGTATGAACTTATTTAGAATAATAATTATAATATGTCAAGGTTATAACAACCATAATAAATGAGTTACATCCATTAGAAAAGTGAAAATGAGGTTTCTCACCAAAAAACTAGCTAGAACAAGGTTTGCAAGGTTTTTGGAGGGTTTTAAAAGGTTCTAGGGAAACTTCGGTGGTTTCTAATTTCTATGAAGAACCAAAACTACATGGATCTTAAAAATTACAATCAATCCTCAAAACCCAATTAAACCCCTAAACCTATTTTCAAGGTGAAGAATGATAAGTTATGCCTCTAGGCATGTTCTAAGGTTTCAATCATGTTTCCAAGGGTGAAACAAGCCTGCAAGTTTCCAATGTAAAGTACGTAGATCTTCATGATATAGATCCTCTATAATTTTCAATCTTGAAAACACATTACAAATAGTAGTTTGTTTGATTACAATGTTTATCAAGGGTTTTGATCCTTTAAGGCATGTTATAGGTCTTGGTTTGAAGATTCAGGTATCCAACAACCTTCATATAAGGATGTCACTCACCATTTGAACCAATATAACCCTCTTCAGGTTCAAAAAAACACCAATAGATCTTAAGTTATATCTAAGGAAGGTTTTTAAGGTATTAAATAGGGTATTTATACCATTTTTAATAGATTGCAGTGTTTTCAAGCATGATATTATGAGAAACAGGGAAAAAGTATAAGGATTGATCATGTTGGCCTAACTTTCAAGGTTGTCAAGAAGGATATGGTGAATTTAAAGCTCGATCAAAGTATGTGTCAAGGATTAAAAGGTTTCATGAGGAGATAGGTCTACCTCATATTTACATAGAATCGCAAATATCTTATAAGGTCATGCTTTCATAAGGAGATAGGTATGCCACGTATCCACATAGCTTCTCAAATATCTTATAAGGTCTTGAGATGGTATTCTAAGGATAATATTATGATTGTTGCCAATGAAAATCAAGGTTTTTACACATTATCTAGAACCTACAAGTATATAAATTAACATGGTGAGGTTTCCAAGCATGATCAAGAAATTAAAATGTCCCCTAGTTATGACAAATCCTTCACACAAGCCTAAAAGGTAGGGAAATAATAAGTTAAGATTTTGATAGAACCTCAAGTGTGGAAGACTAGAGTTTTATGACCTCAAAAACCATCCAAGAATGCACCTAAAATCTTGATAAGTGTGAAGGAAGATCCCAATCATACAAAGATTTTTAAGTCTATTAAGGAGCAATCAAAGTTTCTTAAACTCATAAAATCCTAGACATAGGGTTTCATGTGTAGATAAAGAGAGATTACAAGCCTTCATTCATGGTTCCAGAGTTGACTATTGAAATCTAGATCCAACTTGTGAACTCTAAAAGCAAATATTAGACTCTAAATAATTGGCAAGAATGTGAAATGTGAATAATTATGACATTTGGAATTGCATTTCCACATGCTATAAGTAATCCCAAGGAGTAGAAGGTCAAATAGAGATAAAAGGAATAACAAAATCATATATTGAAAAAAAGTATCAAGTCTCAAATATATTTCATAAGAAAATGTAGTTGGTTTCAATATCTCTATAGACGAAGTAGGGAGGTTTCAGACCTTTCCTAAGTGAATCCATGACCAAACCAACTAGCATGAGCTCTAAAGGACTTCTAAATAATGTTTTGCATGTTTACAAGGTAAAAGATAAGACACAATGGGACTTTTTAAGCATGAGAATGCATGTTTCTTAGCTTCTCCAAGAGATCTCATGGGAAAAATGATGATGTACCAGTTTATCAACCCTTCTAAGAGGCCTTCACATGAGATTTAGGGAAAATTTCATGCAACACATGCTTCTACAACCTATCTATCACTATTATGAATGGAGAAAGTGTTTATAAAGAACATGGGAGAGATATAGAGGCATTTGAAAAATGTCCCTAGAGATATGTAAATCCATCCATGGAGTTTAAATCTTGTCAATTTGACCTAAGTCTCCAAATGGGCATATGAGATATTTTTCAAGTAAAACATTCATCAAGCATGGCAGTTAAGGAAGCAAGCCAAATTTGGGCTAGATTCTCTCTAAAATGCATGCATGAGTGTAGGAGATGGGATATTTAAGGCTATTAAGATAGAATTTTTCCAAGAATTAATATCATTAAATAATCATGTCAACCATTTATAAGCCTTATTAAGGACATATAAATCAAAATAGAGTCTCCACTTCCACCACTATGCCAACATTCCTTGGAGATCTTCATGAGGTAGGTCTAGTGAATTGGATAAGACTTAATGCCTCCATTTTCCTTATATTTTTTTAGTATAAAATGATTAATGAAGTAGTGGAAACACTTATTAATCCTCCTTATTGATATCCTCTCATCTCTCATCTCTATTTCTTATGTATAATATTGAAAAAGGTTATTTTCAAGAGTGCTCTCTTTTATCAAAAATCTACTCATTTTGAGTCTTGTAATACTAGATTAGGCCTTGAATATAATAAAGAATTGATGTTTTCCTCTTCTACATGGTCAATTTTCTATATTATTATGTAAATTTGAATTATTGATCTTCACTTGATGTTTACTTACCTTGTGATTATTATCCCATCATCTCTACACTCCCCTTTTAGGTTATTGTTGTGTAGATTCCTACCTTCTGCAAATCATTTACATAAAGGTTAATAAAATTGTAGGTTTTTTAAAACATTTGTGATTACTCATCAGTTCTAAAGATTTATTATGTTATTAGAGTGAGTTGAGGAACTCTCTATATTTGGTTCATCACCTTTTTACGAATTTTAGTCATTTCTACTCTCTTTTCCATAACAAAACTATAGATTTAGCTATAAATAGGTGTATTTTATAATTGTTTTAGGCCTAAATTTAATCTTACATAAGATGCACATAGATTATAAATGAATCTAACCTTCTCTAGAGGTTCATCCCAAGTATCCAAGGTCCCACACCTTGGGGATGATCTTATTTTTGTAACTTAATCACCAACTGAGTGAACATGTGAAAGATCCTAGTGACAATTATTTATGGCATGACCGATGGTACTAAGTTATATAAAATTTAAGAGTTAAGCTCAGGACTTGGTTTTTTTCTTAGAAATTTTCATGATTAAATACATTTTAGAGGCATTAAGTGACTCCACAAATTTTTAGTCCCAAATCAATCCTACATTTTCATGTAAAAATAGATAATGGCTTCTATAAAAGGTACTAGTTTTAAATTTGTTGAATTTTTATTATCTCTTAGAAGAAAAATAAATACATCATCAAGGTCTCATAGATAGGAGTTCTAGATTGCCTTCCCCAAGGGTTAAATCCATGCCTCATTTTGGTAGGTTTCCTAGACCAAGAGGGAGGCTAAACCCTACTCTTCATATGATAGCCCAAATAAGTCATTTATTTTATACCTTTAATGGAGTTATTAATTTTTAACTTCAATAAATATATGATATCATAGTTATATCTCTCAAAATCATACCTTATTTCACTAGTGAGAATGATACTACTCCCATAGAACATACAACATATTGCCAATATATGTTTAGTCCACAACATTACTCAAGACAATTTGGTCATGATATTCCTTGATAAATAATTGAAATGAAAGGGTTTTCAATGCTATAGGGGATTTTAATCTATCATAATACATAATAGGGATTAGTTAGGAGAGATATCTACCAATAATTTGAAGATAAGAGTGATCATCTTTATATTATGGAATAACTTACTACTATCAAAATATCCCCTCATGAATAAATGGTGGAATTAAAATTTAGATTTCAAAAACTTGGAATAGAATCCCATCCTTGGTGAAACCTAATTTGAATAATGCATTCTTGTACTAATTAAGGTTACTTTGAATAGTGACATTGTTATCATGATTCAATCTATGGGAGTATTGTTTTAGCAACTACATATGACATTACCATAAGGGATGAAAATATCCTAATTCAAGAATTAAAGATAGACCCTAGACCTCCAATTCCATTTTTTCCTAAACCTCCACATATTCATCCTACTTTGGCACCTATTCTTATAGTAAGCAGCCAACCAACTCCATTTGTTGACCCTCCCAATGAGTTACATGAAGTTAAGACATTATTAAAAAGCTTTGGAAATTAATTAGTGGCACTAAAAATCCAAAAACAAGATTAACATATTGGACCATACTAGAATTTCTATCATCCATACTAGTCTAAAAAATATCTCTAAAAAGGCAATGCACAAGATAAGGCCAAATTACACATGTTAGGCCCTTTAATAGTCAAAATCATATTGCTTCCATCACTTAAAAATCCATTATACTCATGAAAAATAAAACATTTAAATATTATGAGTGTTTATTCTCATACAACCAACCTCATAACCAAACCACATTCCAAATTGAGTGATCAATCAAGCCTTGATGGTTTAAAGTGTGTCACTTTATTAAGGGCAATCAAATGAACCAACATCATAAAGAGAATTAAATGAACAAGCATAAGTGCAAGGTGAGTCCACTCTTTTGAATTGGAAAGAAAGTGAGTTCTATTCCATGAATCAAAATGAGGTCTCAAACAAAGGGAACACCCTAATTGATTACAATAGAAGGTTTAAAAAGAGGGTGATAAAGGGATATCCATCTTCCACATTTGGTCAAGTTCCTACTACCCAATACCCTTGTGAATATACTAAGGATAAAGTATCTATTGAGACACCTAAAGAACAAGCAAAACAAGTTATTCAAAAATTAAACTCCACCTTAAATCAACCAACATCAAAGATAGGATGTTGTTTTTCTGAATTTTTAGTGGAAAGGAGGATAAATCCCTTTCAACATAATTGAGCAAATGAAGATAATAAACCTAAATGTTACCATGTGGGAGGATATTTCCATTCATTCTAAAAGATAATTATTGAAATAGGCCTTAAGACACATTAGCCATGTAATAAAATTAAGTGTAGTAGTTATTCCCACCAACATATGCCAACCAAAAGAAGGAGATAGTGACAAGATCAGTAAACCACGTCCATTATACATCTCTTTAATTATTCATAATCACCTTGTCCATTATTATATTATCAATTATAAGGTAAGTGGATTAGTTATGCCTAAGAATATTACTAACCTACTAGGTTTAGAGTACACTCCAATAACAAAGGGAGTTATCCAGGTAGATGGTACATCTATTAAAATGGTTGGAATAATTAAGAACTAGAATCTTACCTTACATGCTTTCCAAAGTCTCTCCATCACCCAAGGCATTTTATTTATAGACCTACCTCCCTATTTTTTTATGTGCCTTTATAGAGACTTTATTACAAATATGGGTATGTATCTATCCTCACATTGGTCAAACATGTTGTTTAATACTAGGTATGGAACCAACGTAACCATCAAAGTTGAGACCATTTATAGAGACCATAGTGATCCATACTCCCCTAGTCCAATCCTCATGAATTGTGCCATGTATGATCAAAGAGGAGAACATTTTCCTTCATGAGACTACCAAACCTTTGGAGGAGGTTCCAAATATCTTACTTGATGAGTGGTTAAATGAATACTATGGATTGTATCCATATGATCATGCATGGGAGAGAGGATCTTGATGAACAATGGAAGTTATACATTGAACTCATTGAGGAGTTTGAGGCAAGTCAAAAATACCTAAAGAGTAGAACAAAGATAATGATGGACTTACAATATTTAGAGCCCAATTTAACATGACCTAAGACATCATGAAAGAGTATGAAAAACATGGTAGATTAGTGAAAGAGGTTGATTCTTCTTCTAAAAATTAGTCATGAGCACAAGAAATATATGGTGATCAGATTTTACTATTAAATACTAACACGTTTCCAAAAGATTTAGTGACCTTGGAGAGCATATTAAACTCAGATGATCAACTCAAGAGTGAGAAGATGAACATGACAATAAAGGATGAGAACTATGAACCGGTAGCCATATCTAATGGTAAACTTTTGAAGGTTGGTAAGGTATAAACTCAATATTAAAAGGAAGATTTTATTGGTAATTTTAGGAGATAAGATGACATTTTTTCATGGAGCTATGAATACCTTATAGGTTTTATTTTGACCTGAGCTGATTGGATGAGTGTTACCTATCCTAGTAAATGGACTTATTAGCCAAAATGGATACCATAGGCCATTACATTTTTAAAAATTTCTTATAATCCACCTTAAACTTATTGACAACCTTTTTCATGCCTATGATTTTTCCTATGATATCTTATAAGCTCATGATCTCTAGCTTGGTGCTCTTGATAGGTCATCTTCTTATGCAATTTGGTCAATATATGATGTCTTAGCATAAGTTAAGGATATTTTTAAGAAGTTAAGGTTTTTGGAGAGGTTAAGGTTAATGTTTTGCTTAGGCTAGGCCTTCTTAAAGCCTATTTATTGAATAAACATCCATTGTCATGAGTGATAAGGTCTAGCTCAGCCTAATAGAGTTTTTAGGGTAAAATGGTTACACATCAAGGCATTTAACGTATTAGTAAGCCTTATTTATTTGATAACAATTTTTGCTAACCCTCTCAAAGGTATTTTACACCTTTATAGCATACCATAAGGATTTTAAAATGGATTAAAGGTCAAATATGTGGATTAGACCTTATAAGAGATACTTATAAATCTAATAGAGAGATATTAAATGTGGAAGTTGGCAAGAAATGGTTATATAATGTCAACTTTATTAGATATAACACATGTTTCATATCTTCTTCCCCAAGGGATAGTTTTAAGAGGATTCACAAGTTTGAGAAGTAAATGAGAGCTTGTTGTAATAGGTTTCAAGAATGGCAAGTGTCCTACTTTCCCCAAGTAAAATATATGATTAAGAAGGTGTTAAATGTCTAAAAAAGTGGGAAACCTTTTCCATTTCTCCATCTAGCCCTTGACAAGCTTGTGACGTCCATTTTCAAATGCTCAACATATGAAAGAGAGAGATATTTGGATCCAAAGCTCTTGGGAAAAGAAGGGGAGCCTAATTCCATTTCATTTTATGGCATTATTTATTTTATCAAGCCTTTATGCTTTATTAATAGTCTCTAATAAGATGAGGCTCCTTAAACCCTTCTAAAACCCCACAAACATGGTTTTCCCTTATTTAAGCATGTTTGAAAGTTCATGGATAAAAATGACAAGTTGTAAAAGCTAATCAAGGGTCTGAAAAATTTTCCCACATTGTCTTCCACCATCATTTGGCACATTTGAGTAGTCAAAAAACAAGAAACCTTCATGGCTAAGTAGGTTGCAAGTTTGGTGAAATGAGTTAAGTGTTTCCCTGAGAGTACAAACACATGTAAAAATCTTTATAAATATTTAAAGCACTATCACACCTCCCAAACAAATCATAAGGCTTATTAGATGTTTTATAAGGCATTCAAACATCTAAATTTGAAACATGCATGCTTTAATGTAGTTTATCTTATTGACCATTTTTCCCACAAGCCAAAATGGGTCAACCCCCTATAGCCAAAATATTGTATAGGGGATTTTTATAATGTTATAGGGTATGCTAAAACTCATCTAGTGTCATTCCTTATGCATTTATATTTATTCATATTATATCCTTGTCCTTGTGTCTCTTGGTGTCTAAAGGACCATTTTAGAGTCATTTTATGCAAGTGGTATGTATTCATGTTGATCAATACTATTAGGGCATGAATTAGGTTGCTAATGGATGAGTACATGGAGAGTATTATAGAGACCCTATGGGATGTTAAGAGTGATTGGAATGAATTTGAAATATCTTAGTATTCATCTTATTCTTATTTTTGTTTACTTATGCATTTTGGGTGTAGTGGTAGAAAGTGTAAGTGGAAGTTTTGTTGTGGCCAGATCTTGCACATGTGGACATGTCAAGAGGAATTGGTCATATAGGTTTCTCACTTTTATACAAAGTTCATATATGCCAAATCTTAGGTCCTCCACTAAAGAAAAAATAGATTTATCCATGTGAAAATATGGGCTTCTAGGCATTTTTACTATGTTCCCCATAGTTATTTGAGCTCGACCATCATTAGGATGCCATGCAGAAGATGCTATAGACCAGCCATCTTAAAATTTGAATATATTTTCTTTAGAACCTTTTAATACTATAAGATTAAATTTGTTTGTCCTTTTTGACCTTAGGAACATCTTATGAAATTTTTATGTCTCTATGATTTCTACACTTCAAGATATAAGCCTCCAAAGTTGGTAAAAAAGTATAAGACATTTGTGCAAACATTAATTTTAAGACTCAATAAATAGACATTAGTTTTAAAAATAAAATATATATAATGGTTTTTTTTTACTTTAACTTTCACCCTTTGAGGAGATTACAAGTCTCTACTCATTCAAGTGGCATAATGGAAACACCTCAGGGTTGTGGGTGACCCAAATATGAGGTGAGTCTCTAGATTAGGTCTAGTTTCCTTGATGTACCACTTCCACACACCACAAACACACTTTTATTTATGAGTAAAAGGGTTAAGAAGCCTAAAATAAACCTATATAAGGAGGTGATGCACCAAATAGATGGTATACTCACACCACTTGCAATGCACTTGGAACCAAAAGGAAAACTACACATACACTTTATCTATCAAACTAAAATATGTTCTTCTATATCAATGTTTCAATAATGGGGTATTAAAGAGAGTCTATCTTAGGAGGACTTATATAATAGGTATTCTAGATACACTAATGAATAGACTACTAACTATACCTATAATTTTTATTAGACACTTCTTACTGACTTGCAAAAGAGAGCTCTCAAACTACATAAGGCACTAAGAAGGATATCATGTCAAGGTAAGTAAAATACACTTGTACAAGACCAAAAACCATAGCATGAACTTTATGAAGTCATTAATGATGTAAAAATAGAATTATTTATTAGTTCAAGGTAAAAAATGAGCAGATATTTACCATACTTAGGTGGAGAGATATGTACAATAGTAAAAAAAGGCTAGTATATATAGAAAATGTGAGAGAAGAGAGAGAAGGTGAAGCTCAAGATTCACTAAGACAATTTTCAAGAAAGTATAAGGAGTCACAATAGCATTAAATCAATAATGAGACAAGTATTTCAATTAAAACAAGGATAAATGTCTCTCAAACTCATCTAAATCCTCCATATGTGGTGTAGATGCTCTTTTGCTTGCTTTTGAAACTACCCTCTTAATTTGCCTTCATTAGAATGTCTCACTATTTAATAGTGTCAGGTATGATGGTTGATCTAAGGGGGAGGAGTTATTGACAAGCCTATACATTTATTGGAATGATCTCAAACCATTCATGTCCTTCTGGCCATGAGCAATCATCTCTAACAATTACAAATAACTCCCTCTCATGCACCTCTGACATTTGGCACAAAATATGCTTCCAATTATTCAATTTAATCCATGCACAAATAGTAATGACACATGCCAAGAGTTTCCATGTCATCAAGTTCATGAATCAAGCCTTAAAAGGCTTCCCAATTGTATTTCTCATCATTTTCACTAAGTGTTCACTATCTGCCCACTAGATTGGCTAAAATGAAGAAGATAAAAGACATAATTAAGAGACTTGATATATCAATTAATTATAATGAAAACTTATAACAATTTTCAATCTTTCTCCTAAAGGTGGTTGCATCATCTAATTTTCTCCATGCCTACAAAACACAACAATGTGTCAAATAAATCCCTATTATACACCATCTATATAGGTGTAGTACAACTCAATTACATGGGGAGGGGAGATAAAGAGTCCTATATAGCTTCAAATCATTTCCATATCCTTTACACTACATTTGGATACACCACTTGTCTTATCTTCCTAGTCAAGTCCTTAAAGAGGGTTTTGTGAGGGTTTAGAGCAATTTTAGGTCTTAGCCTTTATTCATAAAGAATAGACATTGGAGTTATAAAACTATTCCATTTATGGCTTATTTAGGACACTATCTAACATCCTTGAATGCCTTAAATCTTCATGAAAATTATCATGGTATTTCTAAGTATTTTAGGATGGCCACTCATGTCTTTTATATACATTCTACATGGTCTTAGTGCTCTCAAGCCAAGAAATGGCCTTTTGGTAGATTTATCTATAAATTTAAGGTTATATCATACCGATAATAATATCACAATCATTTTTCAATAGGTTTTGGTTTACATTTCAAGCCAAAAATTGAAGTTGACCTCTCTTTAGATGTTAGGCCTAGTATTGGCTCTATAGAATATCTACAACTTTTGGAGGTTTAAACCCTCCAATTGATATTATTTTCATAATATCATCCCAAAAACCTCTTATGACATGAATAAATCATGATAGAACAAGTTAGAGTGTCTCACCAAGGTTATAGATGAAAAATGACCTCATTACCTAGCAATAGGCTTTACCATTCCTTACAATGTTGATTGCAAACCTTGGAATATGGAGCAAGCTGTAGACACCAATATCATGTCAACCCCCCTTGATCCCTTTCTAAATGTTAACACTTCTAACCCACACCTTATTAATTTAAAAACTACTTATTTTAAATTAATTACCTCACCTTGGACACCTCGCCTTAAGACCGTTTCTTAGCCTATGAGTCAACCTAAGACTAAGTCCTCCAAATCCTAACTACCCATGACCTATTCTCACTCCATCTTAACTCCCTAAATAACTCCCATGCCTTATAATCCTTTGTTTTGACCATTCTCTAATGGCAAATGCACTTAGTGGGTGGAGAAATGGGCAAAGAGCTAAAAATAGCCCTTTTACCTATTCTCTCTCCACTGATGTCAATCAACCCTTGGTTGACATCGATAGTTCTACACTGACACCAGTGGGATCACCAATGTTAGTTACATAAGCCAGGCTCTAACATTGATCTAGCTCCCACCTTTTTGCATATTAACTCGCACACTCTGATCTCAAGCACCAAAATTTGACTATCATTCTCCTGCCTATCGAAGCTCTTCACAAGTCATTCCAAAGACTAGATTGAAACATTGTATGAGGACCTCAACATCAGCCATAATGATAATAAGTATTCTGACACCTCTGGTTCTTCACCTAATAGAGCTAAGTATTTTAGTCTCCATTTCAAAGCTTTAGAATATACTGTTAATTACTTTTCATTAATATTTCTAAATACTATTGAGAGGACCGACTTCTTATGTGGAGGGACTGAAAGGCCTTCCCCTTATTCTCACCCTCTTTTCACACCTATCCTCTACCCTTTCCCTTCCTCAGACCTTATTCACCTTCTCGCAACCCTACACAAACCTCCTAATTTCCAAAAACTCTTCTATCCATCACATAAATACTCCAAAACCCATCTAAGGCCCACTACCCCTATTGACATCGGCAATTCAACCGATGTCGGCACCATTTCCCATCAACCTCGGTAGACTAACTGACGTTGGTGACTGTGTTCTAGACTAACAAACTAGAAAACTTATCCAAATAGCCCATAGACCAGACAAAACCTTTGGCCAACTTTTTGTAGCCTTTTGAGACACATAGACTATAGGGAATAGGTACACAACATTCTAATTTTCTATTTTATTTAGTCTTTTATCATTTCTTTTTATACAACATTTTTATCTTTAAACAATGGACTATCATCCCTCAAGGAGCTTCACGCTTCTGGGACCGAGCGTGTAGCTTGGCAGTCCACCATATCCTCTTCTAACATTTTCCTTGTTTGAGTTTTATTCTTACTGGAGGTGTTTCCTCCACAGCCAAAGAGGATCTCCCACAAAGCTTGGATACGGTGCACATGAAATCCGAGTAGCATCAAACCCATAACTCTTAACCTTAGTTTTTTTCTTTTGAATGCAATCAGTGAAAATATAGAGAAACATTCTGGCACGCCTGGTGGGACCCTTGGAGTTTTCCTTGGGTTCATTCTTCTTCTTTTAAAAATCAAACTTTCATATAGATGCATTAGAAAAGTATTCTCTTCTTGTATCCCCTCTTCTATCTTTTTTTTTCAAAAGGAAATCATTAGCAGAGGTTAAAAAAACATCTTTTTTTCTTCTTGTTACTTCTTGCATGCATCATAGAGTAGTGAAAAACTCATACTCTTTACCTCTTCTTCAATTGTTTGCATTTGAATAACATATTTAATTTGGGTTAAAAACTACTACATTTCATTCTTGCTTGGATGCACACTTAGCCCACTTAGTAATTAAAGCATTATGAATGAATCGTAGTGCACAAATGTTACACAACCAAACCACAATCACTTCAAATCAAACACATAAACTTACTTAAGACAAGGCCCGTCTAGAATTTCATCACCTAGCAGATACCTTACCCCACCCGACGATCCTACTTGGATTTCACCACCAAGAGGAGGACCCACTCTATTCTCTAGCAGAGTATAAACTATAGGGAAGGTATATTTTGGCTAAGCGGCCCAACTCAGCTCTGGGTTCGTGAAGTGAAGGGAGCAAGCCCCAGCACCAGGCCACGTATTGACCCTAACATAGATATTTTTGAGCACCATAACACAACCTAAATCTAGCCATAGACTTCCTCTCTAGGACCTGTTCTACAAGCCCAACTCCCCACACATTCTCTTAAGGCATAAGCCACCACGACTTTAAAACTCACTCCTAGGAATCTAACATTTTAGAGGTTGCTTACCTAGTCATCTATTCTATTATTTTTATTTGAGTGTTTGAGCTGGTAAGGTCATACCATTCTGAAGTCTAAAACAACTTAGAATATCTTCTTCCAAAAACTATCAATTTTCTATGTTTCTAGAATTACACAAAAACTGACATCAGTTTCTCCACCGACGTCGGCAACCAAAAATTCACTGACATTTGTTATCTGACCAACGTCGGCAACATTTTATAGCTGATATCAGTTAAACAACTGACATAGGTCATTGTCAATAAATAAATAATTTCCAAACAACAAGCTTAAAACCTAGATTTCTTAATGTTTAACATGAATTCTAGTTTTCTAAAACTAAAACATATAGTTTTTGGAACCTGAATCCCTTTCACCTTGGATGGTTCTGACACACAGTCAAGCCAAATCTCTTGTTGACCATGTGAGTCAATAGCCACTCCCACCTTTGCCCTTTGTGCCAAGTCATCTAATGGAGTATACTTCAGACACCGAGCATACTCCTATCCAACCTACCCTCGATCAACCTCTTATTATTCCTGAAGGGGATCAAGATTTTGAGATATTCCTTGACCACAACATCAAGGCTCTCCAACATTATCTCACTAGAAGCCAAACATGAGATCCTTTGAATAGCCCTATTTATGGGATGCCAACTTCTTTGGTTGAAGTGGTAATGATATCAACACCATCCGCTACCCAACCTATGGTCACTCAGGCCACTGCCTTGACCAGTAACCCAACCATGGCAATTGTTCAAGATTTGGCCTCCCCTTCTATCCTTTCCTACCCTACCTCCATCAGGGTTTTCATATCCCCTCAACTGCAAACATTTCAACCAAGTTTGACACCTTTCCAAAACTTGATTGTTTCTATCCCATCCACTCTTGCACCTATAAACAAAGGAGTGACCACTTATCCTTTAACTAGTGTCACCACCATTCAACCACCCTTGGCGGCATCTAGTCAAGTTGTGCCCTCTAACTCCATGGCATAAGCCCTCTTGGCCTTGACATCAGCCCCTATGACAAATTATCAGTATGTTGCACCTACACAAATGCAACCAAGTATGTCATATGCCCCTTCCAATGCCTTATAGGTACCCTATAACTTAGGGGGTGCCCCTCATGCCAATCCATCTACCGATCTAATTAAGATGCTGATGGATAAGATGTCCAACCTTGAGACATATATTTTAGGTTCGAGGAGTGTTCTTTTATACAAACAAATCTACAACAAACCTATCCACCCTTTAGTTCCTATTCGACCATACCCTAGCCAGTGGGAACTCCTAAAATTTACTTGCTTTTAGGGTAAATAGGACCCACAACAACATATGTGAGCGTTTAGACACGCTTTCTACCTCATAGCACATGATAATGTGTTATTACTTTTCACATTCCCTATGTCACTTTCCAGTGCCTCCCTTGACTGGTATAGCTCCATTACTAGTCATTCTCTCTTCACCTTTATTTAACTCACTCAGCTATTCCTCAATCATTTCTCAATCAATATTACCAAGAAGGTATCCATCATAGACCTTTTATTTCATTAGACAATTTGAGGATAAGCCAATAACAAACTTCATCACCCATTGGAGAGGTTTGATCAACTAACTCTCCTTCTCACCACCTCAACCTAAGCTCATTGAGCTCTTTTTAACAGCATGTGCCAAGCACATCTCATCCACTCTGCAGGTTTAAACTTTCCACACATTCGATGAAGCTTTCACTATGCCCTGAAAGCTTGAACTCCGTGCAATCAAAGAAGATAGGGTCAAATTGCGTAGCAAAAATACCAATGCAAAACCCAATGACCCTTCTTCTAAACCTTCCTCTTCCCACTCCAAGTCCAAGGGATCGGCAAATGTTGTGGTCCTTAGGTCACCATCTTCTACCACAACCAACCAATCTGAGCCCTCCCCTTCACAAAACATCACTAGACAATTCCAACAACAATATGAATAGCGACGATACACTCCAATAAGAGAATCATATGCTTTTGTATTGGATAAATTAGTGAATCAGGGAATCCTCAACCTCCCTCAAATCTGACCACTTGTCTAATTTGACCCCTCACAAGCCATCCCTACATGGTATAGTGAAAATGAATTTTTTAACTATCATTGTGTCAAGGGTCATGACATGGATAATTGTAAGACCCTAAAAAACATTGTTCAAGACATGTTAGATAAAGGGGACCTTGTTTTGGATAACCCTAATGCACCAACCAACCAAAATATGGATGTCTTTAGGTAACCATTTCCTAACCATCCCCCAAGTCAGAATAATGTTTAGACCATGGCCGATGACTGTCAAGAATGCAACATATGCACAGTTGACATGGTCTTTCCTTTCATTCCTATCCAACCTCTCCCACAATCTAAAGAGGTTGGTCAACCCATTTCTCCACCATGAGTAGAAGAGCCTATTTTACCCATACTACCCCTACACAATGAAGATCTCCCTTTTCCTTGCCCTCTTCCTCACGTGGATGAACCCATTTCACTTGTATCACCCCCATGACATCAAACACCACCTCTACCCATTCTTCTACCTTGTGAGAATCATGTATTACCTGTTCCTCTTACCCCCACCTTCCCTCTTCTTCTACCATTGGAATAAATTACCATTCATACCCCATGCCCTCATGTAGAAGGGGCCATCATCCCTCTGCTTCACCCTTTAGAGGAGCCTTCCTCTCTTATTTGTCCTCCACCAATGGAGGATAGTCCTCCATCCACCCCCCTTTCACACGTAGGAGAGTCTACTTTGACCTCTCCCATATTGGAGGATGTTTTGATGGTACCAATCCTAGTGGCCCTACCTTCATCCTTCTTATTACCAATGGAGGATCATACTTTCCATGCTCCTAGACCACACATGGAAGGCATGATCATCCTTACGCTCTATCCGCTTGAAGAGCCAAATTCTCCAATCCCTTCTCCACTGAGAGAAGAACTCACCACCTCACCCACTATGGTCAAGGAAGATTCAATGATGGTTCTCTCTCACCTTTGGCCTATGATCGTTGTGTTCAACATGTTTCCACTCTTGCAATCACCCAAATCCTCTAAAGGACCAACTGTAAGGCCTCACACAATGTCATCTAAACCCTTCTCTTTATTAGCAAAAAACTTAGGATTCCTCCATCCTATGAACCTAGAGTATGAGGCGTTATGGGAGTGACTTAAGGCTCCTTATCCTACACATCTCCCTTTGCCTTATACTGCTAACCCTTCTGTAATGATTCACCCCAAAGTTTTTAACAAGGATCAGGTTTCCACTTCTAAATCATCAAAAGCTCAGTGTTCCACATCTAAATCCAAACCCTCACAGGTGTCCACCATGCTGAAATAGATTAGATCTCTTAGTGTTCACCCTATATCAAACCTAACTCACCCATAAGTGAAGTTAGATTTGAACCTCACCCCACACAATAGTGGTCCTCACACTAAACTAAAGGATAATGCTAAACCACGTCGGTCTACTCCTCCCCCACCTTCACCATTTCCCTCTATCTTGGGTCCACATCCTTCCACTTTAACAGGAGTGCTCCCTATTCCAACACCTCACAAAAACAAATTGCCTCCATTACTCCCTCTACCCGTCAAAAGCATATTTACTCCAAAAAAATTAACACCTCTCATCAAGAAAGTGCCATCTACGCATGTAGCCACACCACCAACCAAAAAGGTGGTACAAAAAACTCCCCCTACAACTCCTAAATAGAAGTTATCAACCTCTACTACAACAACAAGCGTAAACCCATTAGTGGGTTCCTATGCTTCATTGTTATGCCGATTGTTTTAGTCTTTTAGCATCCTTCTCCTGCCCATTAAGCCATACTGACCTCTCAAATCAAAACCATCTTGGTTCGACGACACTCAAATCTGCTGGTATCATTGTACACCTGGGCATGATACTAAGAATTGTTGCGCATTTAAGGTTGTCATTTACCAACACCTAAAAAAGGACACCCTTCTCATTGAGGATTCTCTTGACCACCTTTGTGACAAACTATTGACACCATCCCATGCCTCCCAAACCTCCTCACTTGAATTAGGATCCCAACACGAGATTATGATCCCTCTACCACCTTCTCCCCCTTTATTCAAAATTAACACTATTAGTGTGGCCACCAGGTCCCAAAACCTAAAGGATAAAGGAAAAGAGCAGGTTTTTACCCCTTTGACATATCCATTTTCCAAGCCCTCTCCACCACCAAAGCCCAAGATTTCTATCTTGGGCACATCTCAACCAACATCTTCGGGGGTAATTCCTCTTGACCTCTCTAGTCCACATGATGTTTGGTATAAACAACTCATTGACTACTTGACTTATTCTATCATTCCTCCTGACCTCTCTAGCAATGGATGGTGAGCTTTTATCAAGAGTACTGCTCGATACACCATGCTAGGGGGTCTTCTCTACAAATGAGGTTTCAATGGCCTCCTTCTCCGATGCCTAACCACCACTGAGACATCTCATGCCATCAAACAAGTCCATGATGGGATTTGTGGAGGACATTTTCGTGGTAACTCAATTGCAAAGTGCATCCTCTACCTAGACTATTATTGGCCCACTCTTCACCAAGACTACAGTGACTATGTTCGGCATTGTATCAAATACCATCAACATGCTAACCTACTTCATGTCCCTAGTCACACTTTACAAGTTGCTAAGGATTTTTGGCCCTTTTCACAATGGGGCTTAGTTCTAATTGGTGAGATTAACCCTCATTCATCTATCTAACATTAGTCTATTATCACAGCGACTAAATATTTCACTAAATGGGTGGAAGCTATTCCCCTCATCTCCACTAAAGCTGACAAAATAGTCGACGTCATTAACCACCACATCATCTATCATTTCGGTGTACCTCACAAGATAATCACTGATAATGGCAAATCTTTCAAAAACAAAACTATCCAAAATCTATGTGATGCTTTTGGCATCAAACTCAACTTCTCCTCACCTTACTATCCACAAGCAAATGGATAGGTAGAAGCTTCTAACAAAATCCTAATGAAGGTGGTCAACGACACTAGCAAGGATTGGCACACTCATATTCCCTTCGCTTTGTGGGCCTATCGCACTAGCATCTGAACCCCTACAGGTGCTACACCTTTCTCCTTAGTGTATGGAACTGAGGCCATCTTGCCTCTTGAAGTACAAATACCTTCTCTTCACATCTCCTTACACGACATTCTCTCTAACAATGACTTTCATCAAGATCGATTAACACAACTTGAGTTACTCGACGAACATCATCTTTTTACTCTTAATCATCTTCATATCTACCAAGATCACATCAAGCGTGCCTACAACAAAAATCTGAAAGAGCGAGATTTCAAAATTAGAGATCTCATCCTTAAAGAAAACCAACACATGACCAATATGGAAAGAAGCAAATGAGGAAAGTTAGCTCCTAATTGGTTCAGACCTTATATAATAACGCACAAATATGGATCAAGGACTTATCGTCTATCTTCTTTCAAAGGCCAGCCAAAAGTTGAGCCCCTTAATGCCTTGCATCTGTGACCATTCTACTATTAACCAAGTAATCATTCACTTGATGTTTAACTTGAGCTCATCCCTTGAGTAACCCCTGTCATCCTCATTCCTTTTCCTTTCAACCCTTTTCCCCTATACCAATTAGCTAACCCTTTTTTAAAGAAATAAATGCTTTGTCCTAATAAAAAGGGAAACCCCTAAACCTCTATAGTCTAGTCCATGACTAAAAGTTCAATCAACAAAAAAAAACATAAAACGGGGATGCCTAACAAAATAACAAAAGGTCATAAACTATAAATGTAGACAGCTCCCTCGAAAGACAGCTACATTATTATTATAATTAATAGACTGCTCCCTTGAAGGATAGCTATTCAATGAACTCAAAACATACAAATCAAAATATAGATCACTCCCTCGAAGGATGGCTATGCCCAAATTTTGCTATAAAAATAGCACCCTCTCAGGAGCTTCCCGCATCGATCAGCTTCACATGACCACAAAACAAAATAACATCCCCAAGTAGACTTCCCACATTGATCAGTCTACCAAAAAAAACTGACTGACAAACTATTAAGTCATGGACTTGCCTATAGTCATTCTTAGGGTCACCTATAAAAGGGGCAAAGTTATCCCTGCTAAAAAGGGTTATGCTATCCCCACATATCACATAATCACACATATTACCCCAAAATACCCAAGGGATTTTGAGCTCACTTAACGTCAAGTGATTAGGGTACTTCTCTAACAAAAACCAATGGTTAATGGTGTAATGCATAAATGGGGCTTTTGTTTTCAAAAATATTATGTATGCTATCATTATGATCCTTGTCAATGAAAGAGAAACGTGCCTTTCACTTCTTATACACCTAACATACAACCAAAACATTTTCTAACCACTAACATAACATCATGATTTATTTAATGTAAATACCAATTTGTGTTATATAAATTATCATAGCCCATTCACATTAGTTTCTATGGAAAATAATACACATGGAAACTATCAACCAAACACAATTTATCTCAAGCACATACCATCACCAATATGGAAACCTGTTGAAGTATAAATAAACTCATTTCATTTTTAACATACACCATCACCGATATAAAAAATTACTAATGATGAAAAACCACATAACCTATGTTATAGCATACACCATCACACAATATATAAAAGGTTATAACATCATCATACACTCATCATTTCAAGCATGTACCATCAAACATATGGGAAATGCTAAAAACACTAACATAACCAAACCAACTAATAACCTCTTTGACTCTTCTTCCCTTTTGGTAGAACTACATTGGCCTGAGGCCCTTAAAATAAGGGCTATGTAGGCATCACTCAATTAACATAGGGTCTTCTGAGGTTAGCTCAGCCATTCGTTCATTCATCTACCTAATGGACCAACTATCTGACCTAAAAACATAGGTCTTTTCTAAAACTACCCAAAATCATGACCAAACAACTAGCCCTGACATTGTAGAAGTCACCTTAAACTTCTCATGGGGAATATTAGAGATCACATACATCTCCCTAACCACGATAAATAACACTTGAGATCACTTATATCACAGCCTGACTCAACAAACAACCTCAAAGATCATGACTATCTCCTCAGACCATGACCACTTTCGAGACAACTTTGCCTTGGTTGTTTTGATTGCATATGCTACCTCACGAATAGTTAGCAAATTATACGCACCCCTCACACCTATTGTCAGATCGCGACCAAGTTGATCCCTAATATCTGTGGCATTTTTGTGTTTTCTAGGAGTACTTCCTAGCCTAGATACTTAGAACACGACACCCATTGGAGCTAAAACTTTGATCATTTTAACCCAATCAGCTACTACTAATAAGTTGGGGACCGGTTACTTCAATTTTAGTCCTCCTCGACCATTAGAGCTATAGCTTTGATCATTTTAACCCAATCAGCTATGACTAAAAATCTAGGAATTGGTTACTTCAATTTTAGTCCTCCTCGACCTTGTCTGTGATAATTTGACTTGCCTATCAAGTGAAGTGGTATATGTGCAATCTCAACTATTGCAGCGTTCACACTCTAACCTCACCCTACCCATCCACTGCCTATCAAATTAGCACCTGATTTTGGATTGCCTTCTCTCAATTCCCACTTTGAGGGGGAATATCTCATCCCATACCTGGGGCAACCTACATGTATTTTTGTCTTGCATTTCATCAGGATAAACCACAAGATAAAAAGGGGCAAATGTAGACACCAATATCGTGTCAACCCCCCTTGATCCCCTTCTAAATGTTAACACTCCTAACCCACACCTTATTAATTTAAAAAATACTTATTGTAAATTAATTACCTCACCTTAGACACCTCACCTTAAGACCATTTCTTAGCCTATGAGTCAACCTAAGACTAAGTCCTCCAAATCCTAACTACCCATGACCTATTCTCACTCCATCTTAACTCCTTAACCAACTCTCGTGCCTTATAAGCCTTTATTTTGATCATTCTCTAATGGTAAAGGCACTTGGTAGGTGGAGAAATGGGCAAAGAGATAAAAAATAGCCCTTTTACCTATTCTCTCTCAGTCAACATCGATCAACCCTCGGTCAATGTCGGTAGTTCTACGTCAACGTCGGTGGGATCATCGACGTCAGTTACATAAGCCAAGCTCAAACATTGAGCTAGCCCCTGCCTTTTTGCATATTGATGCACACACTCTGATCTCAAGCACCAAAACTTGACTATCATTCTCCTGGCTATTGAAGCTCTACACAAGTCATTCCAAAGACTAGATTGAAACATTATATGAGGACCTCAACATTAGCCACAACAAGAATAAGTATTTTGACACCTCTAGTTCTTCACCTAATAAAGCTAAGTATTCTGGTCTCCATTTCAAAGCTTTAGAATATATTGTTAATAAATTTTCATTAATATTTCTAAATACTATTGAGAGGACCGACTTCTTCCATGGAGGGGATGAAAGGCCTTCCCCTTATTCTCACCCTCTTTTCACACCTATCCTCTACCCTTTCCCTTCCTTAGACCTTATTCACCTTCCCGCAACCCTGCACAAACCTCCTAATTTCTAGAAACTCTTCTGTCCATCACAAAAATACTCCAAAACCCATCCAAGGCCCACTACCCTACCGACATTGGCAATTCAAATGATGTCGGCACCATTTCCCATCGACCTCGGCAGACTAACTGATGTCAATGACTATGTTTTAGACTAACAAACTAGAAAACTTATCTAAATAGCCCATAGACCAGACAAAACCTTCGGCTAGCTTTTTATAGCCTTTTGAGACACACAGACTGTAGGGAATAGGTACACAACATTCTACTTTTATATTTTCTTTAGTCTTTTATCATTTCTTTTTATACAACATTTTTATCTTTAAACAATGGACTGTCATCCCTCAAGGAGCTTCACGCTTCTGGGACCGAGCGCGTACCTTGGCAGTCAACCATATCCTCTTCTAACATTTTCCTTATTTGATTTTTATTCTTACTATAGGTGTTTCCTCCAGAGCCAAAGAGGAGCTCCCATAAAGCTTGGATACGATGTGCACGAAATTCGAGTAACATCAAACCCATAACTCTTAACCTTAGTTTCTTTCTTTTGAATGCAATCAGTGAAAATATAGAGAAACAGAAGCTGTTAGTTTTATCTCTCCTATGAGGTGTATATCATGTTTTAATAGGTGTATTATAACTCCAAAATCCCTCTTTCAAGGTTTCCTTGGCTTCTAGTCTCAACTTTCTATCTCCATTATCAAAGTACAATGTTTATGCATGAGGGAAAAGTACCCCCTATCTAAGACAAAATAAGGGGTACTTCCCCTATTTTCCTAGAAAAACTAAATATTTTATTAGCTTATATAACTCTCAAGGATTATTTATATAAATTTTCAACATTTTTTTATGAGTCTAGACCCTTGAACTTCCCCAATTTCCAAGGTAGACCTTTTCAAGATAGACTATCTATAGGGTTTTGAAACATTGACTGTATTTGCACTTGAAAGTGCCTTCTCTTGGATATGTTTGTGTTGGTGAGAGTGTTTTGAAGTTATTTTTACCATGGTGAACATTATTTCACTCTCTATTTTCTTTTCTAACCTCTCACACACTCTTCTATGTACTTGAGCCCATATGACTAGGTTTGTCATGGCTGACTATGATACCCCTGTTCACCCCTTCTTGTAGGTTATGTTGCATGTTTATACATTAATTTTGATGTTAATATTATACTCATATCCTTTTTTCTTGATTTTTACTCACTTTTTTCATTATCTTTCATTTCTCACATTCTAAACACTACCTTCCTTATAAACTGGGACTTTCCCTAAATATGAATGTGTTTGCTTGTTTGGATCCTATTGTAGGCTTGTTTCACTCATTTTGAAGAGTTCTATGTAACCATTAACATATCATGTAGTGATAATTCACTTTATGAATCATTCCAACCTCACATTTGGTTCTCACATATATTTTGATCCTAAGTAGGTCTCTATTGTCCTATGACTGAGATAACCCTGTCTCTGACTATTGTAGGCTACATTGAATCTTCTAAGGTTGGTCATGATGTGACAAGGATTATTGAATCCAATTTAGGGAAAAAAACCTTATACATCACCTTTAACTCATATTGACTTCCCTTATATGTTCAAAGGAGGTCTAAACTATGTTTTCCTTAGACTAAGACACCATTTTCCTCAAGACCCTACCTATAGGTTCATCTTAGACTTATAGGTATTGACTTCCATGTGAAGACCTTACTTGTGATGTTTGGTGATCACCTCAAGCTTCCCCGATTTCCAAGGAATTTTCATGTCTTCACTTTACATTCAATTCCCCTTTTGACATCACTAAGCATCAAGACTATCTCAATGTCTTCCTACTTAGTTTTAAGTGCAAATTTTTAGGCCTGTGTATAGATAGGGTATGTAATGTTAGGATCTTATAGATACAATTGATTACTTTTGTGTAAGAAACTAAACACAAAATTAAAACCAGAATAATAAGTAACTAGAAATCAGAATCAACAAAGAATAAGAGATACAAGAAATAATAAAAACTTGTATTAAACTCTTCCAGAAGGAAATGCAATTGAATAAATATCTCTTTCTTCCACACCTCTCAAATGTACAAATCTCTTTCCCTCAATATTTCTCTCTGTCAATTACAAATACAATTCAGCTACTTGAATTGATTCACCCTTTTTTTTTCATACACAAGCTATGAAGATCTATCCCTATTATATAGAATTAGGGATCATGAGCTTTGCATTCTCCACCATTAGATACACCTCTTAATCAAAGGTTCAAATCAGTCCTACCAAAAATAGAAACACATACTCAACACTAACAGCTAAACTTATCATTCAAACAATCTGTTCTTGCTCAAAAATAGACTTCTGGAATGCACAGGTGACTGACATTGGTCCCTGTCTGCCTGCATATGACTGATGCTAGCCAATCTATAACTGACATCGACAGCCTCCAGTCAATCCCTGACTGACATCGGTGACTTTGTAAATACAACAACCTTACATTTGCTCATTTGGTGAAGGTTTTAGCTCCACACCTCAACAATCTCCCACTTGGAGATAAACAGTTGCACCTATACCTATACAGCAACATCCTCTAGCTTGTCTCCATCTTCAAGATACATCTTGAAGACCAAAAAAAGTTGAATGAAGATTCAACTTCTCCTTTGTTACCAACTTTGTTAACATATCAGCAGGGTTCTTATCTGTATGGATCTTTTCTAGCTTCAACTCACCATCCTCCAATACCTGTCTAATGAAGTGGTACCTAAGCTGTATATGTTTGATTCTTGAATGAAAGGCTAAATTCTTTACCAAATGAATTGCACTTTGACTATCATTGTACAATTTGTAACTCTCTTGCTCCTTTCCCAACTCTTCCATGAACTAAGTCATCCATATCATCTCCTTGCTAGCCTCTGTGACTACAATGTATTCTGCCTCTGTAGTAGACAAGGCAATAACCTTCTACAACTTTGAAATCCAGCTAACCACCATTCCACC
Source organism: Torreya grandis (assembly GCA_037957365.1). NCBI lineage: Eukaryota > Viridiplantae > Streptophyta > Pinopsida > Cupressales > Taxaceae > Torreya > Torreya grandis. The sequence continues at coordinate 1,747,512 of JARHVA010003097.1, read as the reverse complement.
AACAGTGAACATATAACCTGTGGTGCTTCTCCTACCATCCAAGTCACCTACCATATCTGCATCTACATATCCATGTAGAGAAGTGTTTGACCCTCCATAACACAAATGCCTACTTCCCTCTCAGATATCTGAGAATCCATTGAACTATTTTCCAATGTTCCTTTTTTGGATTGGCCATAAACTTATTGACAACTCCCACTACTTGGGCAATATCAGGTCTAGTACATACCATTGCATACATTAAGCTCCCAATTGTGGAAGCATATGGAACTTTACTCATGTACTCTACCTCATCATGTGAATTAGGACACTGTTCTTTGCTCAACTTGAAGTGTCCAGCCATAGGTGTGCTTACCAGTTTTGCATCCTGCATATTGAACCTTTTCAACACCTTGTTCACATAATCCTCTTGAGACAAAATCAAACTGTGATTTTTCCTCTCTCTTGATACTCATGCCAAGGATTTTCTTTGCTACTCCCAAATCCTTCATGGAAAATGTGTGAGCTAATTTTACCTTAAGCTCAGAAATATCTTGCATGTGCGAACCTATAACCAACATATCATCTACATACAGCAACAAGATAATATATCTACCATTATCTAGTCTTTTAAAGTTAACACAATGGTCAGATTGACATCTACAAAAGCCATGCTCTGTCATAAACCTGTCAAACCTCAAATACCATTGTTTTGGAGCTTGCTTAAGACTATATAAGCTTTTCTTCAACCTACACACAAGTTTCTCCTTACCTTTGACCTCAAAACCTTTTGGCTGATCCATATATATTTCTTCATCCAAATCTCCATGAAGAAACGTTGTCTTAACATCAAGCTGCTCAAGATGCAAATCCTCAATAGTAACTAAAGACAATACAATCTAAATAGAAGTCATCTTTACTACAGGAGAAAAAAATTCACCAAAATCAATACCTAGTTTTTGTCCAAATCCCTTTACTACCAACCTGGCCTTATGTCTCATTTGTCCATTCTCACCTTCTTTTAACCTATAAACCCATTTGTTTTTTAGTGCTCTCTTTCCAACTGGCAACTCAACCAAATCCCACATTTGGTTCTCTTTCAAGGAATCAATTTCCTTTTTCATGCCAAGCTCCCACTATTTCTGGGATTTTACCTGCATTCCCTCATCAAAACTTTCTGGTTCTCCACTATCAGTGAGCAACAAGTAAAATAAAGAAGGAGAATATCGAATTGGAGGTTTACTTACCCTTTCTAACCTCCTCATGGGCATTTAAGACTCATTCATTACTTGTTGTCTGCCCAAATTCTCTGTCAGTGATCGATCTCAGTCATCTCTGGGTCTGTACCTAACTGACATTGGTTCTACCTGACTAACGTCAATTCTACCTGATCGACATCAGTTCCTATGTGATCAACATCAGTTACTATTTGACTGATGTTGGTTCTTGTATGACTGACATCGGTTCTTGTATGATCGATGTCAGTTCCTGCCTGACCGACTGGTGTCTGTGTTTTCTTGTAAGTGATTATTCTTTCTCGTGAGCTCATTTGGGATCATCACCTCGTCTAAATCAGCATTGCTCTGCTCAATATTATTTAGCTTCTTGAGCTGATCACTGTACATCACCTTCTCATTGAAAATAACATCATAGCTTCTAATTATTTTGTTAGTTTCTAGATTCCACAATCAAAATCTAAAATCTCGAGAGCCATAACCAATAAAAATGCACCTCATAGATTTAGCATCCAACTTCTTTCTATTTTCTTTATCAATGTGCACAAAAGCTTCAGAACCAAAAACTCTAAGAAATAAAAGATCTACTTTTTTACCTATCCAAGCCTCTTCTGGAATTCCACCATCCAGAGCAGTAGAGGGTAATCTGTTAATCATGTAAACCGTAGTATTTATAGCTTCTACCCAAAAATGTAAGGGCAAACCAGCATGCAACCTCATACTTTGTGCACGCTCCAATATTGTTCTATTCATCTTTTTAGCAACTCCATTTTACTGAGGTGTCTTTGGAACCATCCTTTCCCTACGTATTCCACTCATAAAACAATAACTTTTGAATTTATTGCTGCAGTACTTACCACCATTATCATATCTAAGGCACTTTAATCTCAAACCTGTTTCATTCTCAACCAAAGCTTTCCATTTCTTAAATATATCAAAAACATCAAATTTCTTCCTTATGCAATAAACCCATACCTTTCTTGTAGCATCATCAATGAAAGAAACATAATATTGTGATCCTCCAATAGAAGCTACTTGAGTTGGTCCCCACATGTCTGTGTGAACAAGCTCCAACTTGTGCTTCTTTTTTGTTGACCCAGTTTTGAGAAATCTCACTCTTTTTTATTTCTCAAAAATACAATGCTCACAAAAATATAGATCTATGTTTTTCAAATATGAAAGCTTACCTTTTGACTTAAGAACACTCATTCCCTTCTCACTCATGTGGCCAAGCCTACAGTGCCACAACTTTGCATCTACATCTGAAGTAGATAATATAGAAGGAGACTGATTAGCAATACAATTACACAAATAGAGAGTACCTACTCTCTTACCTCTGGCTAATACAAGTGCACCCTTGGAAACCTTCCAAGATTCAGCTATGAGAGTTACTGTGCAACCCTCATCCCCCAACTTTCCTATAGAAATCATATTCCTCTTTAGGATGGGTACATGCATGACATCCTTCAACACCCATGTGTTTCCATTCTACAATTTCAGCTACACTTTTCCTTTGCCAACAATTTTACAAGGCTCATCATCCCCTAAATAGACTTTTCCAAAATCTCCCTAGACATAATCATTGAAAAATTTTCTATTTGGGGTTGCATGGAAGGAGGCATCATAATCTACAACCCAAGATTCTATTCTATTATCCCAAGAAAGTGTAAAATCATCTTGTGCAACAATACCTGCAACTTTTGCTTTTTTTTTACCTTCATGCTGATTTTTTTCTTTAACCGGCAACCAACAATCTTTCTTTGCATGCCCTATCTTTCCACAATTCTAGTAGGTTATTTTTCTTCCATTTCTAGATTTGGATCTACCTCTCATATTTGACTTAGACCTTGATCTCCCTTACTTGCACTTCTCTTTTTGCCTTCCCCTACTTTCAACACTTAAAGCATTACTTGATGTTTCCTCTGTGCTTTTCCTACGAATTTCTTCATTCAAGATTACACTAACAACATCATCTACTTTCAAGATATTTGTAGCAGATGTAGTATTACTAACTGCCATTACCAAGCTATGCCAACTTTCAAGTAAAGAGCATAAAATTAAGAGAGCCTTAATTTCATCATCAAAAACTATTTTGACTAAATTTAACTGATTTACTATTACATGGAAATCATTAAGATGATTAGATACAGATCCACCTTCCTACATTTGCAAATTAAATAATTACTTCATAAGATATACCTTATTTGAAGCTGAGGGCTTTTCATATAAATTTGTCAAAGTATCAATTAACTCTACCGTTGTCTTTACCTGTGATAAGTTGGAAATCACATAAGATGACAGGCTCAACCTTATAGATCCCAGAGCTTTTCTATCAAGAAAATTCCATTCTTCATCTTGCATATCTATGGGTTTGCATGAAACCCCACCCAATGGTAAGTACAAATCTTTCTGATATAGATAATCTTTTATCTGCATCCTCTATAATTGATAATTCTTGCCATTAAACTTCTCCATTCTTAGCTTACTTTCTTCTGCCATTGCTATACTCCCACTCAATCAGAAACCCCTGTGAGTGACCTATAATCAATACACACTAACCCGATCTGATACAACCTATTAGTGAACCCAAGCTCTGATACCACTTATTAGGATCTTATAGATACAATTGATTACTTTTGTGTAAGCAACTAAACACGAAATTAAAACCAGAATAATAAGTAACTAGAAATCAGAATCAGCAAAGAATAAGAGATACAAGAAATAATGAAAACTTGTATTAAACTCTTCCAAAATAAAATACAATTGAAGAAATCTCTCTTTCTTCCACACCTCTCAGATGTATAGATCTCTTTCCCTCAAGAGTTCTCTCTATCAATTACAAACACAATTCAGCTACTTGAATTGATTCACCCTTTTTTTCTCATACACAAGCTATGAAGATCTATCCCTATTATATAAAATTAGAGATCATGAGCTATGCATTCTCCACCATTAGATACACCTCTTAATCAAAGGTTCAAATTAGTCCTGCCAAAAATAGAAATGCAGACTCAACACTAATAGCTAAACTTATCATGTAAACAATCTGTTCTTCCTCAAAAATAGACTTCTGGAATACACAGGTGACCGATGTCAATCCCTATCTACCTGCATATGACTAACGTTAGCTGATCTATAACCAATGTTGGCAGCCTCCAGTCGATCCCTGATTGACATCGGTGACTGTGTAAATACAGCAACCTTGCATTTGCTCATTTGGTGAAGCTTTTAGCTCCACACCTCAACATGTAAAAGGAGGTTAAACACCAATATATCAATTCCTTTGATGATATTTAGACTCACAAGAAACCTTTCAAACATTTAAAACACTAATCATAGAGATAAATTCAAGTTTCTACTTGAATGGAAGAAAAAGTTCATTATTTGACTCAGACCTGTAGACAATATTATAGGAATTCAGTGTGTTTATGGGCATATTGTGAGCTTTCAAAAACTTACCTTATTTTACCTTTTGACATCCATACATGGGTGTTTCCCTATGATATAAATATAATATTCATCAAATTTTATGTTTTAGGATCTTTTCCATCATATTATATGCTTTCTTCAAAAAGCTTATGGACCTCTATTTAGTGTTTTTAGGGATAGAGAGACCAAAATATAGTCTGCATCTCCTTAGATTGACCTTCGACTCCAAATATCTATATTACACATTGGATGGATCTATCATGGATCATTTTAACATTAAAGGGTTCCATTTGGGGTCCTAACTCACTTCCACACTTAAATAACTATCTCAACCCTCTGTTTAGGCCACCTGTAGGTGGATGTCTAACACACCACAGTGAGCTATAGTATGAACAATATGTAGACCTTTCATAAGTATGAGTTTTTATGCTTATATATAACATCTTAATTTATTTATATAAAAAACAAGAGGTTAAAATTCACATTCACCCTTCCATACACCATTATGACATCAACAAGGGTCTTGCAGATGCACATTCGGAGTTATAAGGTAGTGAGAGTGATCAACAAACAAGAAACAAGCCTAGAAGAGGCTTTATTAAGAATTTGAGAACACTCTTGCTAGGATTGTGATGGATAAACATTTTTAAAGGCTCTAAAAAACACATGAAACAACCAACAATGTCAAACTAGAGTAAAATATTTTGAAATAAGCTCAAACAAGGACCCCTCATGGATGCAAGAACATAAAAATCTGCCTAGCTTCTTAGAAATGGTTCAACAAGGAGGATACATGAAACTCAAACTTCTTTCCATATATTTGAAGTATACTAATATCCCTCTCATCTCCAAAGAGCATTCCCTCTAACTCTAACTATATGATATTGTACCAAGCATTTGAAGTTGATCCTTCTTGGCTTATGAAAGAAAGAAAGAAAGAAAGAAAGAGCTAAGGCAAAATTTGATTAATTTAACTTTTTCTCTGCACACCAAGCATAGGGAAGACCTTAGGGAGCTAAAGAGATAATTTGACCATACTTTCACCTGAAAGTGAGATCACCAAATCCATAAAAGTGCCATTGCAAGCCTCTTTTTAAGGGAAACTCCCTATTTTTGTGCATGAAACTATTTCTTGACTACCTCTAACCACTTCCTAACATCTTTTGACCTCATCCACATTATAAAATTTCTTGGTGAGAAAAATGCTTCTTTGACAAATCTGTACAAGTCATTTAATTAGCTAAAAACGTGACCAAGAGGTATTTTTTACATATGAAACATGACAAAGGACAAATTTATGACCTAGGAACACTTCAATGACCATATTAGGACATTTATAGAATAATTTGAGTGTTTTACCATGTTTGACCAAATTTGACTTGGGTTGACTAGATAGTACAAAGAAGATAGGCTTACACGAAGATTAGAGCAAGGATAGGTGAGATGTTTAGACACAAATGAGATCTATTAGACATATGAGAAACTTTTAAAAGTTTAAATATGAAGTGGTTGACCTAATTTGACAAATTTTCAAAATTGGTAAACACTTTTGGCAATTTCTAGGGGTAACATGCTTGCCTATGTTAAGGATCAATAGCCTTATCCTATCCATTGGGAAAAGGGAGTCAAATGAACTCTAAAAATAGCAAGATCAGACCTTGAATTGACTAAAATTATAGTTTATTGACCTCAAAACACATAAAGGAAAGATAACACACACCAAGACCAAGAAAACACATAAAGTAAAAGTTACACTTGTGCTACTAAGCACTTAAGGAACACTAGACATAATAGAAAGTAAACTAATTATGTACATCTAACCAAACATACCTCCCTTCTTAGATCAAAAGGAAAGTATCTTGAATCTCCTTCATGAGATAAATAAGGGTGCCAAGCATGCTTCCTTTTGGATGTAGTATTATATGACTCATGATTCCTTCTTGTTCCTTTATTTAGCATGTCCTTTGATGGAGTCATCTCAAATAAGTCTCCAAGGTAGATGAACTCTTCTTGACCTTGGGAAGATACCTCATACTATTGTTCCTTTGTCTCATCATGGTAGATTTGTATTTCCATGAATGGAACAACTTCTTGGATGTCTTTTTCCTCTTGAAAGGTTTCATTGCTCTTCTCTTTTGTTACAACCTCTTCAAACCCTTCAATAATTCTTGTAGCATAGCATTATAGAGGTGTTTCTTATTCAAACTACTTATTTTTTTTTGTAGGAGCATATTCACATGTGGTTATAGAATGAATCTTCAAACCATTTTCAAAAGATTCATAGTCATCATAGATTACTTTATCATGATTTAGACTCTCTTGAGGGTGATACCTCTCAAAACCTACTTGTTTCTCAACATCTTGGGCTTGTTTTCCTAGAAGTTTTACCTTCTCACTATCTTCATATTCTTTGAACCTTTGCATACATGTGTGCCACATGTCTTCATCTTGAAACATGTCATCTTGCTTACCATTTCTTATAGTTAGCTCTAAAAAAATTATAGGCCCCTTAAGGATTTTTACTTCATTAAAAATGTCTTCAAATCTCTACCAAAAGTCATCATTATCTTTTTTATTAACATCATGAAGGGAAATAACAAGAGAAACTTTTTCCTCTTATTCTTTGGAATCCAAAAGAATCTCTTCTTGGGATTTTTCTTCAACACAAAGAATTTCATCTTCATTATCATCACAATATAATGATTCCTCACAAGAAGTTATCTCTTCTTCATCCTCAACCCAATCTGAAATTTCCACCTCCTTTTCCCTCTTAGTGGTGCCAATACTAGGCTTCTCAAAACTAAGAAATTTATCCCAAGAAGGCTTCCAAGTAGCAATGCAATCCTCACCATTAAAATCTAATTCTTCCTAAAAAAAATGATCCACATTAGGTTATGTGACCTCATTGGCTTCAAGTTTCCCTTGAATAGATGAGAGATTCTACATTTTGAGTTATAACTCCTCAATTCTTTTAGCAAGCTTTTCTTGAAATAACTTCTCTTAGAGGGAAATATGATCTTCATTGGGAAAGGAAGTTAAAAGAAGTTGAGATGAAGGGGAAAATACTTATTAAGGAGGGGTAGGAAGGAGTTGATTAGGTTTAAATTTCTCTTCAGTTTCAACTTCTCCACTTAGACATTATTTTTCATTATTTTCACAAGTTGCCACTACTTCTTTGCATCTTAGGAAGCTAAGCTTAGAGAGTTCTTCATGGGGATGAGATGAAAATGGATGGGTAAATGATAGGCTTAAGAAAATTGGGGTATCCTTTGGCTTAACATCTTTTCTCTAGCTTGGGAAGGTGGACTTAGGAACCTCATTTTTTTCTACCATGATAGATTGAATTAAATTCTATCTTGACTTCTCAATCTCCTTGTCAAGATGAGCCTCCAATAGCAATCTCTTTTTCTTAAAATCTTCTCCAGTCTAGTTTTGAGATAGATCAGCTTATTCAATAGTGATGTCTTCCTTCCTTTGGCTGATCTCTTAGATGGAATTCTAAGAATGGAAATTTTGGGGAATGTATGAAGGACTTGGGCCATTTTTAATCATGATGGGACTAGTATTTTGAATAAGTATAATTGACACACTTGAAGGTTGATGTGGGGTGTATTGGGGATGCCAAGAATAAACTAGTTCATGATCTCTCAACCTCTCTTCTATGTGGAAATTAGACCACAAACATCAAGCATTTCACTCATAAGGCCTTGCCAATTAGCTCTCTCAATTGGTATCTATTATCCCTTGAATTTATCTAAAGCATCCTTCACACTCTTGATACAAACACTAGGGATGACTTGACCACAACCATTTATAGTATCAAGATCTAGCATATAATATTTATATCCAATGAGAGTCTTCTTTAAAATTACAATGGACTAACTTGGACATGAACTAAGTGGACTAGGTGAAGCACAAGCTTGATAGGGTTGATTATAGGCAACATAAGATTGATAGGGATTGTTGTGCAGACTAATTACCTAGTGAATACTAAATTCTTTAATCTGATTAACATTAATTATCAACCTAGGATGCATACATTTTTCAAGAATGTCAACACTATACATGCATTATTGATTTTTAAATCAGCTTTCTTTACTTGTTGCAATTCAATAAACTTATGTTGAATTCACCAAATAGTTATACTATGAAACTATTATGATATAAATATAAAAATACTTCACACTTATAAATCACACATACATCACACTTTATATAATTAGATTAATAATGAAATATACTTACATACTCTTAACTAAGGAGGGTTAAGATCTTCACTACAACTCCTTCTAAGGGGACCCTTCCTCATTTAGAACTGATTTCCTATCCTTCTCTAAGAGATTTTTAAAAGATTCTTATAGAATCAACTTTCTCATTGCTCAAATCTATAGAAATTAAAGATTGCTACAAAAGATTACAATGTAATGACTCTATAGTTCTATTAACTATCCAATTTTTAATTTCAACTCACTAACTCCTAATATGATCTAAGTTATACCATTAAATATAGAAGCAAGTTTATTAACTTCTAACGAAAAACACCAAACTAGGAAAAATACAAATACTTTATAAAATACCCCAATCAACCTTTAAGTGGTTAGTAACTAAAGTTACTTATTTTAGGCTTTACTGGGTTAAGGATAAGGTATACTATTTTTTTGTTTTACTTCTTTCTATCTCCTTCCCATTGTCCTTGTCTTTCTCATCTTTGGTAGCACATCCAAATTTTCTTGCATGTAGGGTGTCCGTACAATAGCTATAGTCCCTTTCCAATTATCCATTTAGTTCCCAAGATAGTTAAATGTGTTCTTAAGATCTGATCACAATAATAGTTCTATTTTATATAGTGACTATGAGCAGTCTATAAGTGAAGCCTAAAATTACTATAGGTACTCTATAATGTCCTATAGGTAACCTGTAGGTGAAGCCTACAATTGTTATGGGTAACCTATAGTGGTTACAGATCAACCTATAAGTAGAGCCTATAGTTGCTACGAATATCTTGTAAGTGTTGTGCCCAAATGAGATCTTATAGCCTTATGTTATCCTTTAAATGTTTTTTAAATAAAGTTACACAAGTATAATCTAATTAATGAAAAAGCATCAATAATTCATAACATAACATATAAATATCAATGCACACATAAAATTATAAATTCATCATTCATTTGTAGAGTCATGGATGGTTTTGAGGATTTACATAGAAAAAGATATATACTAGGTATGGATGAGGCTTATAAAATAGAGAAATTGGTGGCCTCATCACACCCCCTACTTAACCTCTTTCTCATCCTTGAGCAAGCCTTGGCTACATTTTGAAACCACAAAATTATCTAAAATCTAGGGGTGCAGTGCAGTATGGGCCTTCAAAGATGTATAAACATTTGGCATCATCAATGTTTTCCCATCTTTTCTTCTCAACTTCTCTGTTAGTTTGGACCTTTCCCTCCCAATCATAAATTGGGTACCAAAACAAAGGAGTTTAAAACATCAATCCCAACCATTTTACCCTTATCCTCCTAACAAGCTCAATCTACATGTACACTCCATGGATAGCCTCTCTAAGGTTTTGAGGGGACTAAGGTTCCTTTATTTTTGAGGCATCGGAGAGTTTTTCACATCTGTGGGAACAAGAAATAAAAAATTGATTTCCATATCCTTCCATAATACTCAAATAATGGTTCTGAACTTCTACCTATTTTCTAATAACCTATGCTTGTGGAGTACTTGAGTTCATGAAGCAGATCCATTCTTCTATTACAGCATCTAGATTACTTGATTCACCCCTGATCATTAGGGTAGCTTATTTTTATTTTTATTGATACTCTTCCACTTGTTTCCTTCTTCCTATTTCATTAATAACATATGAAAAAAATGCATTCAGCTAGACATCCCCCATGTAGATGTTTGAATTCCAATCTGTATTATTGGGTACAACATATTAGTGGATGTAAAATTCACTTAATTGAGCTTGGAGCTTAGGATCAACATGTCTATATACTTCAAAGAAAGATTTGGGGTCATAAACCATGTAATACTAATCATTATAGATCATGTTATATCTGAATTTAATCCATCTATCTTCTAAGTAGACAACATACACCCTAAAAGGTGGTCTGCACTCCATTAACAATTCAATGGTTTCATACATTTTATCAATATTTTTCTTTAGATACTTGATCATAAATTTAGCTATTTCTAGTTTTTCTTTCAATTCCACTTATTTTTCTCTTTTTTCAACATATACTTTAAATCTTTGTACTAACTTCTTGTAATGAGTTTCATCATCACCAAATTTTTCCTTAAGAAAATGCAGGAGGTCATTAGTTTTCACAGGTGTGGTAGCTGATAGATCCACATCAATAACTTCTTATAATGTAGGTGTTTTTGTAGTGGGCAATGGAAGAGGAAATCTATTTCAGAAGGGTACCAAAGCTAGAGCATAATCTATTATAGGTACTTCTATGGCCAAGGTAGATGAAGTTGTTATAGGTTCCTCCATGGAAGCTGCTACAAGTTCCTCTAATAACTTTCTCTATCCATAGATGGTTTTACAAATTCTTCTACCCTTAAAAGTGTTTCAATGCCTCTGTTACCTTTCAATTCTGTTATCTCATTCATCAACCTATATATTTATTTCATAGCTTGTTCCAATGTTTAGAACTCCTGGGCATGAAGAAATATCCCTAATTCTACCTCTTTTTCCATAGTCTCTTCTTTAATCAACTCCTCTTTTACTGTAGGCTAATCTACCACTCTCAATTCTTCATCTATATATCCAATGTGTCTAAGGAGATCAATGTCTTTCTTAGTGAATCTAGATGGCTAGGGTGACTATTCTTCTTCTTCCTTGGTAGATTCCTCATCAGTAGACCACTCTTTAATTTCAAACCCATCAAGGGTCTTTTGAAACCTGGGCTATTTATTTGGTTTTTCATCCTCACTGATGTCTATGGGTCAGGAGGTTATAGTTGTCTTTTGTTTCTTAATTCTTTGAGATATCCTAGGAGGAGGTCTCCTTCTTCTTGCTATAGTGGGTTATTTTCTTTAGTTTTCATATTCCTTTTAGGAGGGGTGGCTAATAGAACTTGTTCTTCTTGTGTAGCAATTGATGGAAGAACTTTCTCTTGTCTTGAAGGAGCCATGGTGGAAGAATCAATCTATGGTGAAGAGACAGTAGGAGAAGGAATATGTTGTTGTGGATTTCCCTCCTCTATGTTAGAAGTATGTAGGACTAGTTTTCTTCTCTTTCTTCTACTCATAGTAGTTTTAAATTGACCCTTAATAGCTATGAGTTGGTCAATAGCACTAGTTCCCACAACATCTTCTTCTATAATATGTTAGACCTAATCCTCAAGGGATTCCTCTTCATTATTACCCTCTTCTTATTGAGGTTCATTATTAACTAGGGCTAAAAATTATTCCCAACTTAGATCAAGTCTAACAAAGTTTATTGTTAGGTTGTGGAGCTAAAAGCTTCAACTATGCAGACGAAGAGGAGGTTGCTGAAGATCCAGAAGTATCGGCATCAGTAGTATGACCGACGTTGATCAATATGAATGTAGAAGGCAACTGACATTGGTAGGAAGTCGGCTGACATTGGTCAGTAGTAGTTAGACAGGGACCGACATCGGTCACTTGTGTATTCTAAAACTGTTCATTGCACAAATAGTTAGTTAGTTGAATGGAGTGTTTGCATGCAAAGGCTATTTTGAGTCTTGAGTTGCGTGTTTATTATTAGTAAACTAAGAGTCTAAGTTATTGTTTAAGTCTAGGATCTATTTATAGACCCATTGGCATGTATTGTAATTATGAGCTGAAAAGGAAGGCAAGGAAGATCCTTCCATTGTAAGATCATTGAGTTGCAAGTTGTTGCAAGCTCATAGGAGATCTACATGTGTAAGTATGGTCTGTTGAATTATAGGTTACAGGTTCATGGGAGATCTACTTAAAGTACTTTAGAGTGCTTGGTGTACTGGCAAGGTTATTACTAACTGGTTGGAGAGGTGAACACCAATTCTGTGTGTGAGTTGTGTGTTGGGACCGTTTTTGGTAGGAGAGTGTTTTGAAGAAGAATTATTGTACACTTGAGGTGTGGCAAGCCTCTGTAAGGTGGGAGAGTGTGGCGTCTCTCTATTTTATTCTTTTTTCTATGAGTATTAATACAAGATAGTGTATTGTCTCTCATATTCTGTGCTATTTGTGAATTTTAGTTACTTGTGCTTCTAGATAATTCTACATGTTTAATTGCTTGTATCTAGTAATCATATTATGCTCTTTCTGAGGAGCAAGATCCTAACAAGTGGGATCAACAAGGTGTGTTTGTTCTTGGATTCCCTAACAACTAGTATCAGAGCTTTTGGTTGGGATACTAATAGGTTGGATTAGATCTGGTTAGTGTGTGTTGATTACAGGTTACAGAGGTTTCTATTTGAGTGGGAGTAGAGCAATGGCAGAAGACAGTAAGCTACGAATGGAGAAGTTTAATGGAAAGAACTATCAATTATGGGGGATGTAGATTGAAGATTATCTATATCAAAAAGATTTGTACTTACTGTTAGGAGGGGTTGATTGCAATCCCTGGGATATGAAGGATGAAGAATGGGAGGTTCTTGATCGGAAGGCCCTGGGATCTATAAGGTTGAGTCTTAAATTGTCTGTGATTTCCAACTTATCACATGCTAAGACAATAGTAGAGTTGATGGAATCTTTGGAAAATTTATATGAAAAACCCTCAGCTTCGAATAAGGTATTTCTTATGAAGCAAGTATTTAATTTGCAAATGTTGGAAGGTGGATCTGTTCATAGTCATCTTAGTGATTTCCATGGTTTGGTAAACCAGTTAAGTTCAGTTAATATTGTTTTTGATGATGAAATTAGGGCTCTCTTAATCTTATGTTCATTACTTGAAAGTTGAGAGAGTTTGGTAATGGTAGTTTCTAATACTACATCTGCTTCAAAAATCTTAAAAGTGGATGATGTTATGAGTGTGATCTTGAATGAAGAGATACGCAAGAAAAGCACAGGTGAATCATTAGCGAATGCTTTGAGTGTTGAAGGTAGAGGAAGGCAAAGAGAGAAGATAGAGCATGGGAGATCAAGGTCAAAGATAGGCAAGAGATCAAAGTTCAGGTATGGCAGAATAACCTGCTAGAAATGTGGAAAGCAAGGGCACTTAAAAACAGATTGTAGGTCGGGTGAAGATCAGCATGAAGGACATGAAGAAGAAGCAGATGTTTTGGATTATGTTGCACAAGATGCTCTGGTATGTTCTTTGGATAAAGTAGAATCTTTTTTAGATTTTGGTGCCTCTTTTCATGCATCCTAGGGAATTTTTTCATGAGTATGTCTAGGGAGACTTTGGAGAAATTTGTTTAGGGGATGGTAAGCCTTGTCAGATGGTTGGCAAAGGGAAAGTGAAGCTGAAATTGTAGACAGGTAACACATGGGTGTTGAAGGAGGTCATGCATGTCCCAGTTCTAGAGTGGAATTTGATTTTTGTAAGAAGTTTGGGTGATGAGGGTTGCATAGTAACTCTCACAGTGGACTCTTGGAAGGTTACCAAGGGTGCACTTGTAGCAAGAGGTAAGAAAGTAGGTACGCTTTATCTATCTACTTGTATTACTGATTCTCTTTGTGGGTTATCTACTTCAACTGTAGATTCGAAGATGTGGCTTAATAGGCTTGGTCACATGAATAAGAAGGAGATGCATGTTCTTGAGTCAAAGGGTATGCTTTCGGATTTGAAGAGCATAGATCGATATTTTTGTATGCAGAAGAAGAAGGTGACATTTCTTAAGGAATCTGATGTTCGTGACAAGAGTAGGAAAGCCTTGAAGGAGAAGGTGACGGATAGAGTTTAGCACAAGAGGTAGAAGAATTCTGAGCAGAGCAAGGTTGATCTGGACAAGGGTTTGAGGAGCTTATGGGTAGAAGTCAGTTCTCACAAGAAAAACACAGAGACTGACGTCAGCTGAAAACCAACGTCGGCGTCCAAATAGGGACCGATGTCAGCTATGTGTAGCCTGATCTTAGGGATAGATAAACACCAACATCAGCTAGGGGGAATCGATGTCGGTGATGAGGCAGTCGCAGGGAACCGACATTAGTCAGATGCAGACTAAGATGTGACCGGCATCAGTCACTGAGACAAATTTTGGGTGGACAACAAGCTTCAAGGGGTCTCAAGTGCCCATATGGAGGACTTAAAGGGTAAGTAAGCCTCAAATTCATCATTTCCCTTCTTTACACTACTTGTAGCTCACTTATGGTAAAGAACTAGGAAGTTGTTAAAGAAGCAGAGCAGGTAGATCCAGGAAACAATGGGAGCTTGGCATGGATGAAGGATGTGATTCCTTGGAGGAAAACCAAATAGGAGTTTTGGGTGGAGTTGCCAGCTAGAAGTAAGCACTAAGAGACAAATGGATGTTTAGGATGAAGAAGAGCGAAAATTACGCAAGATAGAAGTCCAGGGTATATGGTCTTGTATAAGCTGCAGGACAATGGAGGTTTGATCATTGTGTTTCTCTTTACCAGGTTGGATAATATTAGCTACATTATCCTATTATTGTATGATGTGCTTGGAAACATATACAGGGAGTTTCTGATGGTAAAGCTATTCAGAAGTATGTCATGAGGAATCTGGGAGCAGCAAGGTTCTTGGCATGAGTGTGTTCTAGGGACTGGAAGGTACAACTTTGTTTTAGATGATTGTGTGAGATCGGTTAGCAAATTTCACAAAACAATGTCTTGATTCTAATGAGGTTAAGTGCATGGTTGTACTAGACCTGAAAGCTGGGAGTTGTCACAAGTTAGGAGCCAATCTGGAAAAGAAGCATTGGAGGTCAGTTCATATTCTTAGAGGGACCAGTAGGTCACATGTTATGCAGGGTCAAGTTATTTTCTACATGGTTTGTAGATGTGAATGTGGTAGGTGATTTAGATGATAGGGGTTGCACCATAGGTTTTGTGGTGGTTGGTCTTCAAGAGTGATCTTGAAGAGGGATACAAAGCCAAGGGAACAAACTAGACAATGTACAGGTACAGGTATAGTTGCTCTCCAAGTGGGAGATTATTAGGTTGTGGAGCTAAAAGCTTCAACTATGCAGATTTCTGAAGATCCAAAAGTACCAGCATCGATAGTATGACCGACGTCGGTCAAGATGAATGCAGAAGGCAACTCTCCGGCCGACATCGGTCAGTAGCAAGAAGGGACCGACGTCGATCGCCTATGTATTCTATTCGTTGCATGAATAGTTAGTTAGTTGAACGAAGTTAAAGGCTATTTCGATCTTGAGCTGCATGTCTATTATTAGTAAACTAAGAGTCTAAGTTATTGTTTAAGTCTGGGATCTATTTATAGACCCATTAGCATGTATTATAATTATGAGCTAAAAAGGAAGGCAAGGAAGATCCTTCCATTGTAAGATCATTGAGTTGCATGTTGTAAGCTCATAGGAGATCTACATGTGTAAGTATGGTCTATTGAATTGCAGGTTGCAGGTTCATGGGAGATCTAATTTTAGAGTGCTACTGTGACTGGTTGGAGAGGTGAACACCAATTTTGTGTGTGAGTTGTGTGTTGGGACCATGGTAGGAGAGTGTTTTGAAGAAGAATTACTGTACACTTGGTGTGGCAAGCCTCTGTAAGGTAGAGTATGGCATCTTATTGTATTCTTTTTTGTACGAGTATTAATACAAGATAGTGTATTGTCTCTCATATTCTGTGTTATTTGTGAATTCTAGTTACTTGTGCTTCTGGATAATTCCACATGTTTAATTTCTTGTATCTGGTAATCATATTGTGCTCTTTTTGAGGAGCAAGATCCTAACAAGTGGGATCAGAACAAGGTGTGTTTGTTCTTGGATTCCCAGACATTTATTCCATGTTTAGTTATCAACCATATTAAGCAATGATGGGATAGGGATTTTTCAATACCCTTCTGTTACTCTTTGGACATCCTTTTTAGAATGTTCCATATGTGATTTAGAACATTCATGGTTATATCATACCTTAAATGATTCATAAATTTAAACTAGAGAGTATAAATTAGGGAATACCTTCCTTCATAGGTCATATATCTAATGATGTATGAGGCTATCTCCCTCTAGGATATAATTATGATATGTCTCTCCATACCACCTTTCTTTAGTATTAGTCTTTCATCTCCCTAACATAACTATTGTCTAGATTCTTAACCATTGGGTTTGTCTTGCCAATTCTCTCCTATACTTGGTAGCCTAGTTACCTAGCTCACCAATTTTTTAGTGACTGGAAATGTGATGTCATGTATAGTAGCTTGGTCTCTAGTAAAGGATCCTACAAATTTTCCTAGAAATGGGTTCTAAGAAATGCTACAATTTCTTGAAATAAGTGGTCCAACTAGCTATATTAAAGATAACCTAGTTGGCTTGGTCTCCCTAAATTTGCCTATGATCCATGGGTTCTCTCCTCAAAACTAACCCTCCCATTCTACTATGTTAAACTTTTTTATCAATCCTTTTAACCAATAATTAGCAACACACTTTGTTTGGCTTATAAAAATTTGCCTACAGTAAAGCAGGGTTTGTTTAATAATGGTGGTTTTTTATTATAGGTTGTAGGTTTGCAATTTATAACATGCTTTAGCTTTACGTGAATGGTTGTACTTGTAAGGGAAAGCAATAAATTTTATTATTTTCCCTATAGCATATTATGGATTTATTATGGCATCTAATCCTACAATTATGGATCTTGTAGTGCATGGTATTCTCACCCACAACATCCTCCCCCCACGTGAGCCATCACATGTCCTCAAATGACGTGGAGTGAATAGGAAGGAAGGGATAGAATGGGGTTATAATTAGGGGTATAACTATGGGTTTGGATGTCATCATATGGGTTTAAGTGTGAGATGATGAGTATTAATAAATGATGTATTTCATTATTTAATATGCTTTTTAATATCATACATACCATATTAAAACAATGAATACTTTTTAATGATCAAAATATATGGCGTACCTTTTTAATTGTTTACTTAAGGTTGTGTCAAGGATTTGCATGTGATTGATTGATTGAATGCAATGATTATGCTTATGATTGTAACTAGACTAAAGTGGGCCCCTTTGGAGTAATTATGAGATCATAGGATGTTAGGCTTTTATGGTTCCCTCAACTCACTTACATGTGATTCAGGATAGCCCATATGGAATTGGAATAGGGGTCTTAGACTTTGATGAGAGATTATCACTCTCCTACCATAAGGTGGTTATTATAAAGCTGGGTGATCCAAGTCAAGTGTTGCATGAGCATGGAAGAGGGTAGATAAAGGTGTTGTTGCTTTGTGATTTACCTTTGTATGAGCCTAAATGATTTTCCTCTATGCTATCTTATTGCCTATGGATTCAACCTAGTGATTTTTCCTTGTCATTTAGGGGTAGGGAAAAATAAGGTTTTGAATTTTCTACTTTAATCCTCCTTCATTCCTCCTTTGGCTAGTTTAGTATTTTCCTTGTATGCTCAAAATCTCATAATAGGGGCCATAACTTAGATTTTGGGAAGAACTATCATGCATGTACTTAGAGATATGTTAGGGTATGCTTGCAGCAACTAGAGATGGTTTACATAACAACTGTAAGGTTGTGCCCAAGTATGGGAAAAGTGCCCATAGCAGATATAAAAGAGTTTATAGTAACTAAAGGAGGTGTCTATAGTAGATAAACAAAATCCCATAACAACTGAAATAGGTGCCTATAGTAGTTATAAAATATCCCTTGATAACTAGAGGAAGATGAATAGTTTGATCAAATGATTGCTTATTTTTTATTTTTGTTTTTACCCATAAATAGCCAGTAAGTTAGTTTTCTATTTAGGCCCATTTTATAGTTCTATGAAGCCAACAAGATAATTTTCTACCCAAAAACTACTAACAATGCCCAAAAAGGTTTTTCATTATTGGTTTTTTATTTGACTCTAATTGATGCCTACAGTAGAATGTTTATTCTAGGTCCTTGCCAAGTTACTAGTGAGGGTGACTAGTCAAGGACCAAGTGAAGGCCTCAATCTTCATGCCAGAGGAAGGATATGATGTCCTCCTCTCCTTCATCTATTTTTTGGCTAATTCTCCCTTTATTTTTTGAGACATCATGCTAATCCAATACATCATTTTATCCATTTTGTAATTGCATGTGTATGTGATTGGAAAACTCCTCTTGAGTGAGTGGATTTTTTTATAACTTTAATCTATGGCTATTAATTAGTAGATGGAATCTTACCAGATCAATAGTTTGGAGTTGCACTACTCCATTGTCATAAACATGCTCAATCTCAAATTGACCAAGCCATATATTCTAGAGTTTTCCCTTATGATCCTTGTATTTTGAATCAAAAATAAGGTCACAATCTCTTTCATTAGATTACTTGGTCTTAATGTGCATGTCATACCAGCTAATCCACTAGTGTTGTATAAATTCTATGGTCTATAATGCTAATATTTGTATTCATCTAAGGTATTCAGTTGCATAATCTTTTCTTTTTGTGCATCAAATATATCCATCCCATGATATGATATTGATATTCAATATGTGTAGAAATACCCTTAAGGTAGGGAAACACCATATAATACTCCTTTAGGAAGGAATAACTCCACAATGTCTCTTCGAGGGGATAACCTCCAATATCCTCTTACAATAGAAGACTCAATGCTTACTTGATATCTTTACCATGATAATCATCTCCTATATATATACATCTATCTAACCCATGGATGGGTAACCTCATAATCCCAATGTTGGCCGACCATTACCCAATGTACTACTTCCATAATTTACTCTATTATCCTAATATATTGTACCCATATAACTAAGGGGATGTGTGCCACATGTTAGCATCTTTGTCAACCCATATACAATAATATATCATATCCCTAGGTATATAACAATACTTCCCTCCTTGACATGTTTCATCCTCAAAACATAGGAAGAAATGAAATAATGAGTATGCTTCAAATTATTACACACTTGTCTCCAATCTCGATCATCTAACCATCCAAATGTTATCTTGGCAAGTGATAAATCTCCAAGCTTATTTCCAAATTCCATTATGCTCCTCTGATTTCGTTCATAATCATAATTATACTGCTTTGGTGTCCAAGCATAATTATTCATCTTTTTATCCCATGTACCATATTCTACTGCACTACTTTGATTCCAACCATGGCCATAGTAGGTATTCTTCCATGCATAGTCATAGTGAATTCCATATTCATTCCATGTGCCATAGTATTTTTTATTTAGATTTCATGCATATCCATAATGATTGGAAATTTTATTTCATGTATAGACAAAATGATTGTTGTTTTGACACTTCCTCACCTAGTTCCATGATTGTTTCCTCTCATGATGATGTGGGTGTCTATATACCTCAACCTTTTCCAATACCTTGACCTTATCCACCTTTGCTTCTACCTCTTCCACCTTTTCCTTCTTTGTCTCTTGAGTAGATGAAGTGTTCATTTATAGTGTGTCTTTATCTATATCATTTGAATCTTCATCATGATCTTCATCACATGTTTCAATCTCATCCTCATGATCTACCTGGATTGTTATTGGTGCCTTTTTCACTATGATATCTTGTAAAGTGATCTTATTTTTCCTATACCAAAACTTCATGAACTTTTTTTTAACATTAATATTTATTGTTCCTAAAGTCTCTAACCATGGATATCCAAGAACTATATCCATATCATCCATATCCAAAGCACAAAAATTTGAATGCAAAACATATTTTTCCATAATGAGCTTCAAATCTTCAAACATTGAAATATTCTTACCATCTACTTAAACCTCCTTGATATTATTTGATTGAACATGTAGATGCTTGATCACATTCATGTTAATTAAGTTATACTTGCTGGTAGGGTTTATGGACACAACCACCTTTTTCTTTTGAATACATCCATGAAATTGAAAAATTGACTTGGATTTCTTTGGAGCCAAATTATTTGAACCCTTCTCTTCTTCTTCTTCTTCATCTATTTCTTCTTCTATTGCTTCTTTTAATTCTTCTTCTTCTTGTTCTTCTACTAATTCTTCTATTTCTTCTTCTTCTTTTTCTACTTCTTTTTTTATATCCCAACGATCTAAAAAGATTTGTTCCATGAAGAAAACCTTTCTATACAGCTCAATTGACCAAACCAATGTAGTGCAGGCCCAGACAAAAAGGAAGTAATCATCTTTGCCCAAAATTTTTTATAAAATGATTCTCCAAAAGGAGCCACCATTCTTGATCCACATCCCTTCTTAGCGATATGTCTCCCTACTAAGGCAATCATCACATGCCACATGTCCAATTGGGAATCACCTTGGGTGCTTCGTGGCTAGCCATATAGGGGTCTAAAAGAGGACCCAGATCACTTCAGAGCTTTTGGTGTGATGGCCAATCCTTCTATTGGTATTAGAGCTAGGTCTTGAGGTTGAGACCCATAGAAGCTAGTGGGCATGATCCACATCTCTTCTTAGGGATACATCTCCCCACTAAGGCAATCATCACATGCCACGTGTCTGACCAAGAATCATCTCAGGTGCTTCAGTGATTGGTGATATAGGGGTCTAGAAGAGGACCCAGATCACTCCAAATCTTTTGGTGTGATGGCTAGTCTTTTATAAATAAAAAGACTAGCCATCATGCCAAAAGCTCTGGAGTGATCTAGGTCCTCTTCTAGACCACTATGTGGCCTAGGGATTGAAGCACCTGAAGTGGGACCCAATCAAACACATAGTAGTAGTGTATCAATATCCCTGAGAAGGGATGTGTGTATCATGCCCACTAGCTTCCATGGGTCTCGACCTCAAGACCTAGCTCTGATACCAATATAAGGACTGGTCATCATGCCAAAAACTTTAGATATTTTGGCATGATGACCAGTCCTTCTATTTCACTAGCTTCCATGGGACTCGACCTTGAGACCTAGCTAGAAGACTGGTCGTCACACCAAAATCTCTAGAGTGATCTAAGTCCTCTTTCAGACCCCTATATGGCTAGTCTCTGAAGCACCCAAGGTGATCCCAGTCAGACACGTGGTAGAAGTGTATCACTATCCCTAAGAAGGGATGTATGGATCAATTATTTATCATCAATATCATCTTCCCTTGAAAATGTTTACAAATCCATGATCCTTAAAAAAATTATTGTTCATGAAACCCTAAAATTTCAATAACTCATCCATAAAATTGTAACAAATCACTCCAAACAACTCAAAAATTTCTAAACTTTTGACTATGCTTCTCTTATATCTGCTTACATCTCCAGTAAAAATTTAGAATAAAAATCCCTTATATTTTGGAAGATATATTGAAATTATTATAAACCCTAAAAAAGCAATAAATCCCTCAAAACAAATCAAAAAATCTCAATTTTTTTACTGTGACTTATTTGAAATATTATCCATATCTAGTAAAACATTTGTGGAAAAATTCATAATCAATCAAAATTTATTGATGATTTAAAAAAAACTAGGGTTTCATTCCACAAATTACCCAAATTAAAGCTCTGATACCACTTGATATGATATTGATATTCAATATATGCAAAAATACCCTTAAGGTAGGGAAACACCATATAATACTCCTTTAGGAAGTAATAACTCCACAATGTCTCTTCGAGGGGACAACCTCTAATATCCTCTTACAATAGAAGACTCAATGCTTACTTGATATCTTTACCATGATAATCATCTCCTATATATATATATATATACATCTATCTAACCCATGGATGGGTAACCTCCTAATCCCAATGTAGGCTAACCATTACCCAATGCACTACTTCCACAAGTTACTCTATTATCCTAATATATTGTACCCATATAACTAACTAAGGGGATGTGTGCCACATGTCAGCATCTCCATCAACCCATATACAATAATATATCATATCCCTAGGTACATAGCATCCCAAGTGCTAGTGTTGTCTATAAGGTCTTATGTTCAAATTATATTGGCAAGATAAGTTTCTTCCAATAAACCAACTCATATGAGGTGAAGCTTGTAGTAGTCTTCCACATGATTTTGTAAACCTAAATAGCTTTAAGAAGTCTAGCCTCCCAATCCTTATGGGATATACTAATAATCTTGGTCAAAATATTTTCTAACTCCCTGTTGGTGACTTCCACCTGTCCATTGGATTGTAGATGATATGGAGTTAATTTCTTGTTATTAATATTATATTATTAGACCAAAGTAGTAATTAAACTAGTAGTGAATCAGGATCCTTGATCAGTGATTATTTCTTATGGCACACCATATCTTGTGAATATTTATTCATAGAGGAAATTTGCCACCTTCTCATCCTTAGCATGTGTAAGATCCTTGAATTCCACCCATTTAGTGACATAGTACATAAAAAGATGTATTCTTTATTGTTGGATTTTGGATTAAAAGGTCCTACAAATTCTAGATTCTATTTTTCAAATGGTTCAGGCACCATTTGAGGTTGAAAATGCATCTCATCTAAATGTGTAGGTCTCCCCATATGCTAACATCTATCATAATGAGAAATATACCTTATTGCATTTCTATGGAGTGAGGACCAATAATATCTTGTATTTAATATTTTTAATATTGTACACTTGGCTGGAAAGTGCCCTCCACAAGATTCATCATGGTAGGCTTTGAGGATATCTAGAACTTCATCTTCTCTAAGACATCTTCTGATGATGGAGTTAGGCCCAGTATAGAAAATAAATCTAGATAGCCATGAATACCTACCACTTTTTTGAATCAAAGCTCTTCTTTGTTTAGGGAGGAAGTATTGTGGGAGTAACCCTATGGCAAGGTAGTTATAATATCAGCATACCAAGGTGTGCTAAAGGTGAGGGAAATAGGTGCTCATCTAAAAATGAGTCATCCACTATGGTATTTTCTTTAAGGGATTATAGGCATGATAATAAATTAGCCATGATGTTGTCCCTACCAGGCTTATCTAGAATGGTGATATCAAATTCTTGTAATAAGAACAACCATCTTATCACTCTAACTGAGACAATTGGTTTGTTCATAAGGTGTCGAATGGTTTAATAGTCTTTATGAACAAAGACTTGATACCCTATGATGTAGTGATAGAACTTATTGATAGCATAGACTACTACTAAGAACTCTTTTTTAGTAACTATGTAATTTAATTCTATTATTTATAGGTTCTTTCTCACAAAATAGATAGCATAATTGATTTCTCCCTATTTTTGGCCTAGCACAACTCTTAGGGTAGTATCTGAAGCATCTATGTCATTATAGAAGGGAAGCTTCCAATCAGGACCATGCAAAACAGGGGTGGTGGTCAATAATTCTTTCAATTAATTGAAGGTTGAATCATAGCTAGGAGTCCAAATGAATTCAACATCTTTAATCAAGAGAATGAATAATGGTGTTGCTACTTTGTTGAAATTGTTGATAAATCTCCTATAGTAACCAACATATTCTAAATAACTCTTGACATCATTTTGTTTCTAAGGAAAAAAGAGATTTTTTGTGATGTTGATTTTTATAGGGTCAACATTAATTCCTTTAACAGATATATGGTGGCCTAAGATAATACCTTATATCATAAGCATGTATCATTTCTTATTACTTAAAGATAAATGGTCCTCCTAATATCATCGTAGCATTTTCTCTAATTTATTTAGGCACTCATCAAATATTTCTCCATAAATAGTGAAGTCATCCATATAAATTTCTACACATTCATTTTATATATCTGCAAAGATACTTAAGACAACCCTCTAGAATGTTGTAGGAGTGTTACATAGCCCAAAAGGTAATACAAAATAAGCATAATTACCATAAGGACAAGTGAAGTTAGTTTTCTCCTGGTCCTTAAGAGCAATGCTAATTTGGTTGTAACCATTGAAGCCATCTAGAAAGGTAAAATATTTATTCCCTGTTAGTGTGTCCAACACCTGATCAATGAAGGGTAGAGGAAAATGATCCTTTATGGTTGTTATATTAAGTTCTCTGTAATATATGCATACATTTCATTCTCCATTTTCATTTAGTATAATTTCAAAGGTGAAACCCATTCACTATCTAAGATGGGGTATATAAATCCAGCAGTCAATAGTTTATGTAATTCCACTTTGACTATTTATCTAAGAGTTAGATTCATCCTACATTGTGGTTGTCTGATTGTTTAACACTCTTATTTGATATAAATACTATGTGTGAATATTTTTGGGTTTATTCCATGAATTTCCTCATAATCCCATGCAAAATCACATTGGTTTGCATCCAACATATTGACTAGGCACTTTTTCTCGTTTGACTCCAACTTGCTAGTAATAAGTAATGTTTTTCCTAGAGAGATTTTAATTTGTCATGAGAGTGATTTCATCATTTTTGTATTATTAATGAATATAGTTTGGTTGTAACTATGAGACAACATATAGTATAATATTTCTTATATAGATGCATCATATTTATTTTCTTCCCAAAAGCTGGAACATGGGCACTCAACACATTGTAGGTGGTTGAGATCTGTAGAATGAGTTTGGTAATTATTCCAGAGAATATTAGAGAAAATTGTATTATCTTCTTGATCTATGGTGAATATAAGAATCTAGGGAGGATACTCTACCTCATCTTCTTTAGCTCATAAGGTATTCTCTAGTGCCAAGGCTGGTTGTGTTGGGGGATAGAGGACCAACTTCTTAGTGTGGTTGCCATTTGAGATCAACATGTCATCAAATCTACAGTTGATGAAAGCATCAGCTGTGGCAAGCTAAAGACATCCTAAGATAAGAGGATATCCACCAAAATTAGACTTAAGTTGTAACACAATGAAATATATAAGATACTCCTAAGAATTTATAGTAATGACAAGATCTTCAATGATTCCTTATGGTCTGACTATAGACCTATCAACCATTTGCAACATTGTAGATGTGGGATGAATATTATTCAACTGTAGTTTGTACATGGTTTCAGTTATCATTATATTTATTATAGCCCCTAAGTCTATTAATGTATTGGATAGTTATTGATCATGGATCTAGATTATTACTACTGGGAATCATATATCTGAATATTTCTTTAGTAGGGTGTTTCTTAGCATAAGGTCTACCAGTTGGTCAATCACATGCACTGTATTGGGACAATTCTTCTTCCCAAGTTTACATATACATAATCATCTAATAGCTTTGGAATATATGGGCACATCCTTGATGGTATGGAAGAGGGGAATTTTAACACAGAGATTTTTTAGTTGTCTTATGAAATCAAATTTAGGCTCAATTGCATGGTGTTCAAGGGTAAGACATTCTAGAAATGGTGGGTTTATTTCAATAAAAACTTTATTTGTTGGTTTAGAGATTTCTTGTGGTGGTGAGGGTGGGTTAACATGATATTCTAGATTTTACTGATCTAACTCCATTATTATGGGTGGGGCTAGAGGTGGTAGAATTTTCCTTCAACGTAGGTGAACTTCATTGATGTTCATCACATATACTGGGTACTAGATAGATTTAGTAATAAATGTTGGTTGAAATACCTTATTTTTAGGTTTATACATGGGTTGGGTAGGGAGTTGATTAGGCTTGTGTGTAGCTTCTGTATTAGTCATAAGAGTAGGAGGTTGTTGTTGTTGTAGAGAGAATCATACTTGATAGTTTCCCCAAGGTTGATTGGTTCTCTAGGGTTGTTACCACTGGTTTCTAAAGGGTGGGTCTTGGGGTGGTTTCCAAGCTTGTGTCTAAGGTGGGGATGCATTTTATGGAGGTTGTTAAAAGGTAGTGGAGTAGCTTGTCTGAGGTGGCTTCCAGCTAGAATTAGGAGGTAGAGATACAATTTATGGAGGTTGTTAGGAGGTGGTGGGGTGGCTTGTCTAAGGTGGATACCAACTAGAATTAGGAGGTGGGACATTCATCTATGGACTAGTCTAGTTGTGAGTAGTATTTACAAATTATGAGTTAAAGGAGGTAGAATTTGAAAAAGGTGGATTTTGTCTCATACCTAGATAAGATGGTCATTGAACTCATGGCTTTTTTATACAACATAGAAAATCTGGTCTCCATCTCTTCCTATAGCATACATCTCTATTGTTTTTGGTTACTCATCTATAATGTTAGCTACTTTATCTCAAACCTCATGACATCTATAATCTATCTTCCTCCTATTATAATCCAGATAATAGATGGTCAAAGCTTGATCCAAGGCTGCTTGTTTTTGCCTTAAGTATAGGCTTTCTAGTTGGGTGGCCAAATGACTAATGATATCCTAGTTATGTCTTGTAATAGGTCATTAACTTCAAATTTTGATAGGCCACTTGAAGCTACTAGTGGAAGTTTATTACCCCTAACTTTTTTTATGATAGACTTAGAATAGTTCTTACTCAATTCCTTGATGTCTGCAAATGGTAAATGGAATATATCTCCCCCACTCATTAGGTATAAGGGTTACAAATAGCCTTCTCAGACTCCTTTCAGGAAGATGAGTTTTAGAGGTTATTCTCATAGTGCACTTTACTTGAATTTTTGTACACTAAACATAAACCATTCAACATAGTCTTCTAAAGATTCATCCCCTTCTTGAGTCATCTTGAAGATGTCATTTCTTATGTAACTTATTCCTCATCCATATTATTGATACTTAGCTAAAAAATTATTTTTCATATCCTCCCAAGTGAGGACTAGATTACTCCCCAGTCCCATGAACCAACAAAGTGTTGAGTCCTTGAGGGTGGTTAGAAAAGTTTTAATTTTTGTGCATCCTTCCTATAGTCATAGCTTCTACAAAGGATATCAAATTTAAATAAAAAGGTGTCTAGGTCTTTTGATAATGTACCTCTAAAATTGGGAAAGGATGAGGGTGAGATATTTTTCATTTGTTTTATGCCTACTAAATCTAGAATAGGAAATTCAAAAGTAACTATGTCTAGAGTCCTGTTATCATCCATCAAGTCTCCTTCTTCATTCATGATGGATTTTCTTATGATATAGATACCAAAGGTATTCAGAATCATATCTTAAAATTTTGTCTCACTCCCTTCATTAGTATGATAGTAAATATTTATCTATTGCTCTGTAGTCTTTTTTCTTGAGAGAAATTTGAATATTCTCCTAAGATTTCTTAGATTTTTTTAAGAAATATTTGATGGAATGTTATTCTAATGCTACTTTCTAGAGTGTTTGGTTCATGAAGTTATTTTCCTTCATTTTTACTTACTATCTTAGCTAATGTTTCCTCTACTTATATTTCCTTTTTCAAAACCAATAGTACTTCTTTTATAAGTTGCTTCCTTCAATTTATAGTGTTTCCTTCTTCAAGAGTCCTCTGGCTTACAGTGTATTTTTCAACAAGATTCTTAGCTGATGTGGTACTTGTGGTTCTTTCTTGGTAGCAACTTGTGGCTTGTTCAGTAGAAATATCCCTCAATAATATATTTCTCTCTACATAAACATTTTGCTACACCTTTCAGCTTTCTTGTTCCTTCATGCACAAGATTAGTGTCTTTTTTTTTCAAGTGTTCTAGGGGTTTGTTTTGGAATAAGAAAAAATTAAAATAAATGAGTGTGGAAATAAAAATAAATAGAATTGAAATTTTACTTCTATAAAATAGTAAATTTATCTACTGAAAGTGATAAAATTACTCTAGGAATCAGAAAATAAAAGTAGGAAAATTATCCTAGAAAATAAAAAATAAAAGAAAGAAAATAATCCTAGAAACTAGGAAATGAAAGTAGGAAAATTATCAAAGAAAATAGGAAATGAAAGCAAGAAAATTATACTATAAAATAGGAAATGAACGTAGGAAAATTAAAGGCATACTTTGCAAAAAATAATTCACTCTTATAAGAAATAAATCCTAAAAATATGAACTAAATAGATTACAAGATTACAAAGAGGCATTCAAGGCTATACACCATTTACTTCTAGAAACTTAGACAATTTTCATAAGACACTGTAGTGCCCTCATTTGAATTTCCTAACTGGAACTATATATTTAGGAACTTAGACATCTGGCATAACCCACCGCAGTGTCCTCACTTGACTTACCTAGTTGGGTAGAACATTGCATTAACTAATCTTAAAAAAACAATGATTGATTTTAGAAAACAATATTTGACACCCTCTTTGATAATGATGCCAAAATGTTGTACAAACTAATTACCTAGTGAATACTAGATTCTTGGGCCTAATTAACATTAATTATCAACCTAAGGTGTGTATGCTTTTCAAATATGTTAGCACTATATATACATTATTGATTCATAAATCAGCTTGCTTTAATAGTGGTAGTATAATGAACTTATGTTGAATTTACTAAATAGTTATACTATAAAACTATTATGATATAAATACATAAATACTTCACACTTTTAAATCACACATGCATCACACTTTATATAATCAAATTAATAATGAAATCTACTTACACACTCTTAACTAAAGAGGGTTAGGATCTTCACTACAACTCCTTTTGAAGGGGCCCTTCCTTGTTCAAAACTAAGTTATAATCTTTCTCTAAGATATTTGTAAAATATTCTTATAGAATAAAACTTCTCATTACTCAAATATTTAGCAATTAAAGATTGCTATAGAAGATTACAATACAATGACTTCTATAGTTTTATTAATTATCCAATCTTCAATTTCAACTCACTAACTCCTAATCTGACTAGGTTTTGCCATCAAATATAGAAGATAGTTTATTAAATTCTAACCAAAGACATCAAACTAAGAAAAATACAAATACTTTAGAAACTTCCTCAGTCAACCTTCAAGTGGTTAATAACCAAAGTTATTTATTTTAGGCTTGACTGGGTTAAGGATAACATATACTATTTTATTTTTTTATTTCTTTTTGTCTCCTTCCCATTGTCCTTATCTTTCTCATCTTTGGCAACTGTAGACACCTAAAAAGTGTCTAACCCTTTGTCTTCCTCTCTCCCCTTGGTCCCTTGCCACCCCTATCCCATCCCTAACCTACCTAAGTCTTATTAATTGAAAATAATCACCTATTTTTAATTAAATAAGACCCTTTTCCTTCTCCTTGCCACCTCGCCTTCCTAGGATACCTTCCTTGGATCCCTTTTATTCCCCACATGGCCGTTTAATGTCTTAGACTCCCATTCCAACCTCTCCTCTCGCCCATTTAACCCCCGTCGACCATTTCAACCTCGCATTCATTTGACCTGGCCGCTGGGAAACGGATAGAAGGCTATATTTAGCCTTTTTCCGGCCTTTTAGCCGCCTACGTCGGTCAGTCCTCGGCCGACGTCGGTGATATTGCCGGCGTCGGCACCCTTCATAACGGTTTTCTTCACCATTATCTCGGGCTCCGGTTCCGCTTAGTTTTCTCTGGACTTCTCTGCGTCTCTAGCTCTCGCATCCCGACTCTTGGATCTTTGGCATCAAACCCTTGTATCAGCAATCCCTCTACCAACCAATCTAACTCTCCCCCTCAGGTACACAGCAAGCTTCTGCAAGTGAACAACGGGGATTCTTCATCAGCAACAGATCTTCAACAAGCGGCAACAACAACACCTTCTTCAGCAGGGCACAGGTATGTTGTACTCTGTTTGTTTTTATGCTTTCTAGTCATTTCTAAACTAGATTTAGCTCTTCTTCCCCTCAGTCCTGACTGTCACCCAGACCCGGATTCCTATCTCCCTGATTGGCTTCCTCTATCCCTCTATCCCTCTCTGTCCATTTGACTCCCCTGTATCCCTGCAGACCCCCTGACTACCTCAAATTAGACTCAAACCCGTCCACAGACCATCTTTAAACAGACCACAGATCAAGACCCGGACCATCCACAGACCAGACCCTGCCCTGACCCGTCTGGAGGCCATTGCCCTGATCGACACCGGTCATTACCCCCACCGACGTCGGCAGACTAACCGACATCGGCAGACCCGACAACCGACGCCGGTAGGACCACCGACGCCGGCGACTGCAACCAGGCCGACAGCTCTTTCAGGTAATCATTTTGTTTTCTTCTTTCCTTTCTACTTTCTTTGTCACTTCTGTATTCTGGCATTCTGTCTTTTATCAGTCACTTATTTCATCAAACAGTGGGTTGACCTCCCTTAAGGAAGTTTTTACACTTCTGGGAACAAGCCTTTTGCTTGGCAACCCACTGTCTATCTATCTAACATCCTCTTGTCCAAGTTTCCTTTTTTCTTGCAGGTGTCATTCCTCCACAGCCAAAGAGGAGTGCTCACAAACGTCTGGATTTACGGTGCGCAATCTTTAGTCCAGGTACTTCCCAAGCCTTGTCCATTACTTCTTTAGTTTCTTCTTTCTCTTAGATCTAAAAAGCGAATTTTGAAGTGGAAACATTCTGGCACGCCCGGTGGGACCCTAGGTTCCTCCTGGGTTCTTTTTTCTTTTTCATTCATTTAGGTGCATTTAGGCTCCTTCTCTCTTGTCTCTTTCTTCTATTCCAAATGACACTATAAGCAGGACTAAAACGAATCCTTCTTTTCTTTCTTCCTTGCATTCTAGACTAGTCTAAATATCATACTCTTGACCCTTTCTCAAAACTTGTCTTCATCACAACATCACATTTCGACTTGGGCATTAAAACATATTGCACTTTCATTTCTGCTTGTACTTGCATTAGTCCACATCTAGTAACTTAGGCGCATATTGAATAAATCTAGACACTTGATGTTACACTACCGAATCACATGCACTAAAACACACATATAACTTACCTGAGACAAGGCCCGACTGGGATTTCATCCCCCAGCGGATACCTTACCCGTCCCGGTGACCCTACTTGGATTTCATCACCAAGGGGGAAGCCCACTCCATTCTCTGGCGGAGTCTAAACTCTAGGCGAGGTATATCTTGGCTAAGCGAGACCAGCTAACCACTGAAATCGTGAAGTGAGGGGAGCTTGCTCCTTAGCACCAGGCCACGTACCAGACCCTAACACAGATCTTTGAGCACCTAAAACAACACCTGAAACCATCTTTAGACCGCCTTCTTTTAGGACCCATTTTTCAGCCAATCTCCCCAAACATTCATCTAAGGCATAAGCCACAAATTTCTAAGGTTAATTCCTAGGATCTATCGCTTAGGCTTGTGTGTCTCTCTCTGTTTTCCTCTTCTCATCTGTTTGTTTGAGTGTGTGAGGACGCTTTCTTCATTGTTTTCCAAGAATATTTTGGTTCTCTGGAAAACACAGTCACCGACATCGGTTCTGACACCGACGTCGGCCTTTCCCTGTCACCGGCATCGGTTCTGATACCGACGTCGGCTTCATCTGTTACCGGCATCGGTTATCTGACCGACGTCGGCCATCTTTCTAACCGACATCGGTTTTTAAACCGACGTCGGTCTCTGTCACTGTCCTTTTTCTTCAAAACCAGCAACCTGAAACCTATCTTTTCTCTATCAAAAACTCCATTCTGGTTTTTTGAGACTGCAAAAACACAATTTTTGAAACCAGCACTCTCTTCTTAACCACTTTAGCCAACAGCCGCTTCCGTCTATCCTGTCTCTAACCAGTCCTACTATGGAGTTCCACTCGGAGACTGAAAGAACTCCTACAGGACCGACCCCGACCCCGACCCCGACTCAAATTCCCATCATTCCTGAAGGGGACCAAGATTTTGAGAGATTCTTGGACCTCAATACCGCAGCCCTCCAAAACTATCTCGCGAGAAACCCAACGCGAGACCTTTCAGGTGACATGGTGATGACATCGACACCATTCGCCACCCAACCTTTTATGACTCAGCCTTTCGCCTCGACTATTAACCCAACCATGGCCAATACGCAAAGTTTGGTCTCCCCGTCTATTTTTAGACCAACCTCCACTGGGGTTTCATTACCCCCTCAACCATACCCAATTCAACCAAGTTCTACCTCATATCAGAACTTGATTGTCTCGACCCCTCACACTCTTGCGCCCACAAATGTAGGAGTGCCAACCTCTCTTTTTACCAGTGCCGCCATTCAACCACCTTTGGCGATGCCCAGTCAACCTATACCTTTGACCTTCGTAACGCAACCACCTTTAGCATCCACCTCTGCCCCTGCGATTAGTCATCCGTACATTGCACAACCGACTATGTCGCACGCCTCCTCTAGCCTCGTCCAAGTGCCTTATAACCTAGGGGGTGCTCAACCCGCCAATCCGTCAGCAGACATCATTAAGATGCTGATGGATAAAATGTCCAGTCTTGAAGCCTCCATTTCTGGTTCAAGCAATACTTTGTCATATGAGCAAATTTGCAATGAGCCCATTCATCTTTCCGTCCCTATTCGACCATATCCTAACCATTGGGAGCTTCCTAAATTCTCTCGCTTTCACAGCAAGGAAGACCCACAACAACATCTATGGGCATTCAGACATGCCTGTTACCTTATTGCCCACGACGATGCGTTATTATTACGCACGTTCCGTATGTCACTTTCTGGCCTTGCCCTTGACTGGTATAGTTCTCTTGCCAGACATTCTATCTTTTCATTCATCCAACTCGCCCAACTATTTCTCAACCATTTCTCTATTAACATTACTAAACAAGTCTCAATCACAGACCTTTACTCCATCAGACAATTTGACGACGAATCTGTAGTCGATTTTGTCGCTCGTTGGAGAGGCTTGATTAACCAGCTCTCCTTCTCTTTGCCTCAACCCGAGCTCATCGAGCTCTTTTCTCGAGCATGTGCCAACCACATCTCTTCTACCTTGTGGATTCAGACATTTCATACTTTTGACGAAGCTTTCATCATGGCTCGAAAGCTTGAACTCTGTGCCCTTGAAGAAGATAAGGTCAAATTGCGTAATACCAACGCAAAATCTACTGACCATTCTTCTTCCAGACCTTCTTCTTCTGCCAACTCCAAGTCCAAAGGAGTGGCCAACACTGTGGTCGTTAGATCACCATCCTCAACAACAACGAATTATTCCCAACCTTCGACATTTTCCAGCATCACCAAACAATTCCAACAACGGTATATCCAGCGTTCTTACACTCCACTTGGAGAACCATACGCTTCCATTTTGGAAAAACTTCTCAAGCAGGGGGTCCTCAATCTCCCTCCAATCCGACCGCCTCAATTTGACCCCTTTAAAGCCCTCCCTACATGGTATAGAGAGGCCAACTTCTGCCACTTTCACCGCATCCAAGGCCATGACATTGACAACTGCCGAACTTTCAAAAACATCGTCCAAGACATGATCGACAAGGGGGATCTTATTTTAGATAACCCGAACGCCCCACCCAATCAACATATCGACATCTTCAAACACCCTTTTCCAAATCATCCACCTACTCAAAACAACGTCCAAGCCATAACCCAAGATTCTCATGACCATGACATTCACACGATTAACACTATCTTACCTCTTATCTCTGACCAGTCTCTTTCACAGGCAGAAGAGTCTTCTCCTATTCTCTATCACAAGATGAAGAACCCTCTTCTCCTGTTAGTCCTCCATCTATTTCTCCTACATTGGGGGACGCCTTGACCACACCTACACCATTAGCCTCACCTTCATCCAATGACCATACCTTGCCTACTCCTCAAGCACAAGCGGAAGGCATAATCATCCCTGCCTCCTGCCATCTGGAGGAGCCACCCTCTCCTATTTCTTCTCCACCAAGAGAAGACCCAGTCTCTTTACCCATTTCAATCGAGGAAGACCCAGTCACGGTTCCCTCTTGCCCTTTACCTGAGATTGTTACATCTCACTCACCTTCATCCACATCTAAACCCAAACCCACATCTGACCTTGCCTCACATAATAGTAGCCATCGACCCAAACTAACGAAAGCCACTAGACCACATCGGAGAATTTCTCCCTCACCTTCATCATTGCCTTCAATCTTAGGCCCGCATCCGTCCACTTTAATAGGAGTACTGCCTACTCCCATCCTTCACAGGGGCACATCACCTCCATTACTCCCTCAACCCATCAAACATATATCTCCCTCAAACCATCGACCAACGCTTCTTATGCCTATTAAACCAAAGTCATCAACTCCTACTACAATAAAACATCTGGACCCATTAGCAGGTTCTTATACCTTGCTTTTACGGCACTTGTTACAGTCCTCTCGCCTCGGCCTCCCGCCTCTCAGACCATATCAATCTCTCAGACCAAAACCACCTTGGTTCGATGACACTCACATTTGTGCGTATCATCGCACGCCTAGGCACGACACGGAGCATTGTCATGCCCTCAAGGTTGCCATTCGCCAATGTCTGGCGAATGACACCTCTCTTCTCGACCACGTCATCAACAAACCTTCAGCACCGCCCCTTTCATCAACTCTCGGATCAAGGCCATCTTGGTTCGACAACTCTAAATTTTGCAACTATCATCACACTCTGGGACATGACACTGAGCATTGTTGTGCTCTCAAAGCTGTCACTCGTCAACAACGGAGAAATCTTTTCCTTCTCACCAAGGACCCTCTTAACCACCTCTTCGACAAAACATCAACCCCGACCCGTACCTCTCCAACTTCATCGCCTAAATCGGGATCTCCACGGCAGACTATGGTCCCTTTACCGCCTTTGACCCCATTATTTGACATTAACACAATCCATTTAATCACCAAGCCTCAGTCAAACTTGACTAATCTATCCAACATTCTCCCTAAGCGACTGGGGGGATCCAACCTTATCCTAACTTCGATCAAACATTCAACCAAACCTCGACCAAGTCTCAACCAACCCTCGACCATGACATCGCCCAAACCTTTGACCAAACCTTCGACAAACTTTAACCAAACATTTTACCACACTTCAACCAACTCTCGACCAATCAACAATCAAATATCATTCAACCAATCCTTTTTACCAGTCTCGACCAATCAACAACCATATCAGTCAACTTCACATCCATCATCAACATCTGACCAATCTAGAAAGAGCCAAATGGGGCAAGTCCGCTCCTAATTGACTCGGACCTTAACACACTAGCATGGCCCAGGGACTTATCAGACCTTGAGCCCCCCTTTCTGTCTTGCATCCTCGACCTTTCTTCTGTTAGTCGAGTACTCGTCTACTTGACACGTAACTTGAGCTCGTCCCTTGAGCAATCCTCGTCCTCTTAATCCTCATCCCTTTCAACCCTATTCCCCTTTAACAAGTCCTCTACAACCCTTTTAGGATGCAGTGATGCTTTGTCCTAATAAAAAGGGGCGTCCTTGAGCTTCTACAGTCTTGTCCGTGACTCTCATTCCTATCAATAAATCCAAATCAAGATGTCAAAACATATCCATGGTCACTAAATCAAGTCAAATCAAAAAGACAGACTGATCCCTTGAAGGACAGCTGTACTATCATTGCTGTATTACTAGACTGATCCCTTGAAGGACATCTAGGCCAACTTTTCAAACATTATTAAGCAAAGATCTAGACCACTCCCTTGAAGGATGGCTATGACTAAATCTGGCAATAAACAGCACTTTTCTTAGAAGCTTCCCGCATCGATCAGCTTCGCAACATGACCATTACATCAAGTGACATCTCTATGCAGGCTTCCCGCATCGATCAGTCTGTGCAAAAAAAAAAAAAAAAAAAAAAAAAAAAAAAAAATGAGTCGCAGACATTGGCTTGTAGTTGTCTCAGGGTCTCCTATAAAAGGGGCAAGGTTATTCCTGCTCTTAAACTGGGTTACCCTATCCTCCTCCTATCACCTGCTCAAGGGACTTCGAGCTCACTTTAATGTCAAAGTGATTCGATTACCGTTATAACTCAACACTGGTCAACGACGTAATGCATGAACGGGGCTTTTGTTCTAATAACCCCTATCTATGCTTCCTTTCTGGTCCTTGTCAATGAAAGAGCGATTCGCCTTTCACCTTTTCTCTACACTTTGGTCACGCTTTGGCCACGTCAATTGTCGACTCATCCTTAAACCCAGCCAACTTCAACATTTTTCAAACCAGCCTTGACATTTTCAACATGACATCAGGCATCATCCTAGACCATTTCACATAGTTTCTATGGACACCAATACACATGGAAACTACCGACTAGTCCCAATTTATGTTAAGCATAAACCAATACTTGCTGAAGCATAAATAGACTTCTATTCATTCTGAGCATACATCCATCACGACTATGGAAACTTGCTAGGGATGAAGGACTCTCGACCATTTCTACAGAAGACACCATCTGTAGCATTCTTTTTATCCTCATCTTTTTATCCTCATCATTTCAACACATGACCAATCTCATCATCGACCAATCTTTGTCTCCTATTCTGAACTACATTGGTCTGAGGCCCTACGACCAGGGCTATGTAGGCAGCACTCAGATAACACATCTTCTGAGGTTAGCTCGACCACCCCCGTTTGTTCATCTCTATGATGGACAAACCCTCTCTTCTTTGACTCTTATCACGACTAACTTCGACAACTTTGACCAAGACCAATCATTCTCTTTGACCAAGACCAATCATAAACCTTTGACCAAGACCAATCATTTTCTTTGTCCAAGACCAATCATTCTCTTTGTCCAAGACTAATCATTTTCTTTGACCAAGACCAATCAATCCCTCCGACCCTCCCTCCCTTTTAGGGAGAACTACATCGGCCTGAGGCCCTGTCACCAGGGCTATGTAGGCAGCACTCAGTTGACATGGGGTCTTCTGGGGTTAGCTCGGCCGCATCCTTTCGTCTATCCATCCTCTTGACCAATGGCCATCTTTCGACCTTCGACCACTTCCAAGACAATGTTGCCTTGGTTGTTTTTGCGTGTGTGCTATTCCACGGCTGGTTAGCAGAATTGTCCGCAGACTATTTTTGACCCTTCGCAAGTATAGGATCGCGAGCCAGTTGATCCCTTCTACTTGTGGCTTTTTCGTGTTTTTGGGAGCACTTCCTGAGCCCTGGATACCCAGAACACGACGACCATTTGGAGCTTCAGCTTAAATTGAGTGACCCGATCAGCAGACGACTAAATGTTGGGGCCCGGTTACTTCAATTTTGGCACTCCTCGACCCTTGACATGCGACAATTTGACCTGACCATCTTGTGCAGTGGTATGCGCGCAATCATGACTTTTGCAGCGTTCTCACTCACCTCTCTCTTTCTCATCCACCTTTTGTCAAATCAGCACCCGACATCAGGTTCCTTCCCTCGACTCCTGCTTTGAGGGGGAATACCTCATCCATACTTCGGGGCAATCCACATCATCCCTTACTTGGGGAAACCACTACCTATTTTTGTCTTGCAGTTCATCTAGAACAACCAACAAGACAAAAAGGGGCAAATGTAGACACCTAAAAAGTGTCTAACCCTTTGTCTTCCTCTCTCCCCTTGGTCCCTTGCCACCCCTATCCCATCCCTAACCTACCTAAGTCTTATTAATTGAAAATAATCACCTATTTTTAATTAAATAAGACCCTTTTCCTTCTCCTTGCCACCTCGCCTTCCTAGGATACCTTCCTTGGATCCCTTTTATTCCCCACATGGCCGTTTAATGTCTTAGACTCCCATTCCAACCTCTCCTCTCGCCCATTTAACCCCCGTCGACCGTTTCATCCTCGCATTCATTTGACCTGGCCGTTGGGAAACGGATAGAAGGCTATATTTAGCCTTTTTCCGGCCTTTTAGCCGCCGACGTCGGTCAGTCCTCGGCCGACGTCGGCGATATTGCCGGCGTTGGCACCCTTCATAACGGTTTTCTTCACCGTTATCTCGAGCTCCGGTTCCGCTTAGTTTTCTCTAGACTTCTCTGCGTCTCTAGCTCTCGCATCCCGACTCTTGGATCTTTGGCATCAAACCCTTGTATCAGCAATCCCTCTACCAACCAATCTAACTCTCCCCCTCAGGTACACAGTAAGCTTCTGTAAGTGAACAACGGGGATTCTTCATCAGCAACAGGTCTTCAACAAGCGGCAACAACAACACCTTCTTCAGCAGGGCACAGGTATGTTGTACTCTGTTTGTTTTTATGCTTTCTAGTCATTTCTAAACTAGATTTAGCTCTTCTTCCCCTCAGTCCTGACTGTCACCCAGACCTGGATTCCTATCTCCCTGATTGGCTTCCTCTATCCCTCTATCCCTCTCTGTCCATTTGACTCCCCTGTATCCCTGCAGACCCCCTGACTACCTCAAATTAGACTCAAACCCGTCCACAGACCATCTTTAAACAGACCACAGATCAAGACTCGGACCATCCACAGACCAGACCCTGCCCTGACCCATCTGGAGGCCATTGCCCCGATCGACACCGGTCATTACCCCCACCGACGTCGGCAGACTAACCGACATCGGCAGACCCGACAACCGACGCCGGTAGGACCACCGACGCCGGCGACTGCAACCAGGCTGACAGCTCTTTCAGGTAATCATTTTGTTTTCTTCTTTCCTTTCTACTTTCTTTGTCACTTCTGTATTCTGGCATTCTGTCTTTTATCAGTCACTTATTTCATCAAACAGTGGGTTGACCTCCCTTAAGGAAGTTTTTACACTTCTGGGAACAAGCCTTTTGCTTGGCAACCCACTGTCTATCTATCTAACATCCTCTTGTCCAAGTTTCCTTTTTTCTTGCAGGTGTCATTCCTCCACAGCCAAAGAGGAGTGCTCACAAACGTCTGGATTTACGGTGCGCAATCTTTAGTCCAGGTACTTCCCAAGCCTTGTCCATTACTTCTTTAGTTTCTTCTTTCTCTTAGATCTAAAAAGCGAATTTTGAGTGGAAACAGCAACAATTCTAAATTTATTTTCATGTAAGAATTTCGTATAATAGCTATGGTACTTTCCAATCATCCATTCAATTCTCAAGATATTTGGATATGTCCTTAAGATTCCACCATAATAATAGCTCTTTTTTGTATAATGGCTATGAGCAACCTATAGGTGAAGCCTACAGTTGTTATTGGCACTTTGCAATGGCTATGGGAAACCTATAAGTGTAGACTACAATTGTTATGGACAACTTATAGTGACTATAGGTAGCCTATAGGTGGAGCCTATAATTTTATTAGGTAGCCTATAAGTGTTGTGCCTAAATGAGATCTTGTAGACTTAGATTATCCATCAAATTCTTATTAAATAAAGTTACACAAGTATAATCTAATCAAGGAAAAATCATCAATAATTCATAACATACATACATACATACATACATACATATATATATATATATATATATATATATATATATGTATATATATATATATATATCAATGCACACACAAAATCATAAATTCATTCATTCATTTTTAGAGTCATGGATGGTTGTGAGGATTTACATAGGAAAAGATATATAATAGGTATGGATGAGGCTTATAAAATAGAGCAATTGGTGGCCTCATCATGGATCATGACAAGATTGGGCCAGCACTTATTCATATTGATAGGGAATGGGAA
The DNA here is from genome assembly GCA_037957365.1 of Torreya grandis. Lineage (NCBI taxonomy): Eukaryota > Viridiplantae > Streptophyta > Pinopsida > Cupressales > Taxaceae > Torreya > Torreya grandis. Next base: position 1,707,548 of record JARHVA010003097.1, on the reverse strand, counting down.
AAGCTAGATATGTCTCACCAACTTATGTAAGAACAAATTCAATATCAAAATTATCCATGAATCATTCATGATAAGACCATAAAACAAAAAACAACCCCAAATAGAGTACCTAGACTACTTGACTAGTAGTTTTATACCTAGAGTCACCATTAGTGCTTAGTGGAATTGCTTCCCAAGGTTGATATCTTGAGGAGAACACCAAAACTCCTCAAGGAATGGACTATTTAGTCCCACTAAACATGCCAAAAACTATTATGACTTGAACTTTCACCCTTTGAGGAGATAACAAGTCTCTCCTCATTCAAGTGGCATAATGAAAATACCTCAGGGCTGTGGGTGACCCAAATTTGAGGTGAGTCTCTAGATTAGGGCTAGTTCCCTTAATGTACCACTTCCACACACCATAACCACACTTTAATTTATGAATAAAAGGGTTAAGAATCAAAAACTAAACATAGTTAAGGAAGTGATGCACTAAATAGATGGTCTACTCACACCACTTGTAATGCACTTGGAACCAAAAGGAAAACTACACATACACTTCATCCATCAAATTAAAATCTCTTCTTCTACATCAATGTTTCAAGCATGGGGTCTTGAAGAGAGTCTAGGTTAGGAGGACTTAGACAATAGTTATTCTAGAGACACTAATGAATAGACTACTCATTATAACTACAATCCACATTAGACACTTCTTATTGACCTACAAAAGAGAGCTCTCAAACTGCACAAGGCACTAGGAAGGATAACATGTCAAGCTAAGAAAACTTGTACGAGACCAACAACCATATAATGAACTTAATGAAGACATGAATGAGGTAAAAACAAAATTCTTTATTATTTCAAGGCAAAAATCAAGTAGGGCTTTACCATACTCAGGTGGAGAGATATGTATAATAGCTAAAAAGGCTAGTATATATATAGCAAATGCGAGAGAAGAGAGAGAAGGTGAAGATAAAGAGTCACTAAGACACTTTTAAAGTAAGGAGAATGAGTTATAATAGCATGGAATCAATAATGATATAAGTATTTCAAGGAAAACAAGTACAAATGTCTCTCAAACTCATATAACTCCTCCATATGTGGTGTAGATGCTCTTTTGCTTACTTGTGAAACTGACCTCTTGATTTACTTCATTAGAATGCCTCACCATTGAATAGGGTAAATTTTGATGGTTGATCTAAAGGGGATGGGTTACTAACAAGCCTTTACATGCATTATAATGATCTCAAACCATTCATATCTTTCTTGTCATGATCAATCATCTCTAATAGCTACAAATAACTCCCTCTCATGCACCTCTAACACTTGGCACACAAGATGATTCCAATTATTCAATATAATGAATTAATAAGGAGGAATTACACATGTCAAGAGTTTTTATGTCATCAGGTTCATGAATTAATCCTCAAAAGGCTTCCCAATTAGAGTTCTCATCATTTTCATTGTGTTAATTATCTACCCACTAGATTGGCTGAGATGAAGAAGATATCAGACACACTTAGGATCCTTGATACCTTAAGAAATGATCATGGGGACTTATTAAAAGTCTTAGTATTTCTCCTAAAGTTGGTTACATCATCTAAATTTTCTCCATACCTACAAAACACATAAATGTGTCAAATAAAGCCCTATTGTACACCATCTGTATAGATGTAGTACATCTCAATTACATGGGGAGGGGCCCTAAATATACCTCTACATCTTCAAATCATTTTCCTAGCCTTTACACTACATTTTGATACTCCATTTGTCTTATATTCCCAATCAAATCCTTAAAGAGGGTTTTGTGAGGGTTTAGAGCAATTTTAGGTCTTAGCCTTGGTTCATAAAGACTAGATGTTGGAGTTCTAAAACAATGACACTTATGGCTTATTTAGGACCCTATATAAAATCCTTGAACACCTTAAATCTCCATATAAAGTATCATGGGATTTGTAAGCATTTTAGGATGGCTACTCATGTCCTTTTTATACTTTTTGCATATTCTGAGTGCTCTCAAGATAAGAAATGGCATTTTGGTGGATTTATTTACAAATTGAAGGTTATATCATACCTATAATAATCTCACAAGCATGTTTCAATAGGTTTTGGTATACATTTCAAGCCAAAAATTGAAGTTGACCTCTCTTTAGATGTTAGGCTTGATATTAGCTCTATAGGCTGTCTATAACTTTTGGTGGTTTAAACCCTCCAATTGAGATTATTTTCATACTATCATCCCAAACACATATAATTACATACCTAGAGCTTGATCAAATAAGTAAGATTGTCTCACTAATACTGTAGATGAAAAATGACCTCCTTACCTAGCAATAGGCTTTACCATTCCTTACAATGCTAACTGCAAACCTTGGAGCATGGAGCAACTTATTAGTTTTCTCTCTCTTGTGAGGTTTTTATCATGTTTTTATAGGTGTATTATAACTCCAAAAATCCTCTTTAAGGTTTCCTTGGCTTCTAGTCTCAATTTTCTATCTCCTTTATCAAAGTGTAGAGTTTATACATGAGGGAAAAGTACCCCTTATCTAAGAAAAATTAGGAGGTACTTCCCTTACTTTCCTAGTAAAACCAACTATTGGATATGTTTATACAACTCACAAGGATTCTCTGTATAAAGTTTTAACCTCTGTTGATGAGTCTAGACCTTTGAACTTCCCTAATTTCTAAGGTAGACCTTTTCAAGATAAATTGTCTATAGGGTTTTGAAACACTGACCATATTTTCACTTGAAAATGCCTTTTATTGGATAGGTTTATGTTGGTGAGAGTATTTTGATGTGATTTTTACCATGGTGAACATTATTTCACTTCCCATTTTCTTTTACAACCTCTCACACACTCTTTTATGCACTTGAGCCCATAAGATTGGGTTTGTCATGGTTGACTATGATACCCCTATTCACCTCTACTTATACTCTATGTTTCATGTTTAGACATCAATGGTGATGTTCATAGTCTCCATAGATCCTTTTATTATTAGTTTTTAATCACTTGTTTCATTATCTTTCATTTATCACATTCTAAACACTACCTTCTTTATAAATTGGGACTTTCCCTAAATATGACTGTGTCTGCTTTTTTTGATCCTATTATAGGATTGTTTCACTAACTTGGAAGAGTCCTATGGAACCATTGACATCTCATGCAGTGATCATTAAATTTATGCATCTTTCCAACATCACATTCTATTCTCACATACATTTTGATCATAACTAGGTCTCTACTATCCTATGACTAAGATAACCCTATCTCTGACTACTATAGGCTACCTTGAATCATCTGAGGTTGGTCATGATGTGACAAGGCCTACTTGAATCCACTTTAGGGTACACAACCTTATATATCACCTTAAATTCATCTTTAGTTCCCTTATATGTTCAAATGAGGTCTAAACTATGTTTTCCTTATACTGAGACATCTTTCTCCTTAAGACCCTGCCTATAGGTGCATCTCAGGCCTGTAGGTATTGATTTCCATGTTAAGACCTTACTTGTGATGTTTGGTGATCATGTTGAACTTACCCAATTTTCAATGCATGTTCATGTATTCACTTTACACTTAATTCCCCTTTTGACATCACTAAGCATCAAGACTATCTCATTGTCTGCCTACCTAGTTATAGGTGTAACTTTCCAGGCCTATGTATAGACAGGGTATGCAAAAGAAGCTTAAATAATAGTGTATCACTTCCTCTAATGATATTTATACTCATAAGAAACATTTAAAACACTCACCATATATAAAAATTCAAATTTCTACTTGAATGGAAGAAAAAGGTCATTATTTAACTCAGGCCTGTAGATAATGTTGTAGGAATCCAATTTGTTTATGGGCATATTGGGAGCCTTCAAAAACTTACCTTATTTTACCTTTTGACCTCCATATTTGGAATGGGTGTTTCCATATGATAGAGCTATAAGATTCATCAAATTAGATGTCATAGGATATTTTACATCATGTTATATTCTTTATTCAAAAATCTTATGGACCTCTATTTAGTGTTTTTAGGGACAGAGAGACCAGAATATAGTCTTCATCCCCTTAGAGTGACCTTCAACTGCAACTAGCTATATTACACACTAGATGGATCTATCATAGATCATTTCAACATGCAAGTGTTCCAATTGATATCCTACCTCACTTCCACACTCAAATAACTATCTCAACCCTTTATTTAAGACACCCATAGGTGGATGTCTAATACACTATAGTGACCTACAGTATGAACAATATGGAGACCTTTCATAAGTATGAGTTTTTATGCTTCCATATAACATCATAATTCATTTATATAAATAAAAAGAGGTTTAAATTCACATTCAACCTTACATACACCATTATGATGTTAGCAAGGGTCCTGTAGATGCACATTATAAGTTACAAGGTAGTGAGAGTGATCAAAAAACAAGAAACAAGCCTAAAAGAGGATTTCCTAACCATTTTAGAACACTATTACTAATTTTTTGATGTAAAAACCTATAGATAAGCTCTAAAAACACATGAAACAACCAACAATGTCAAAGCAAATCAAAATGGATGTAAGAGCATAAAAAGCTACCTAGCTTCTTAGCAATGGTTCATAAAGGAGAGTCCATGAAAATTAAACTTCTTTCCATGGATTTAAATTATAATAAGGCCCTTATCAAATCCCATGAGCACTCCCTCCAAATCCACTTGTACAGATTGTACCAAGCATTTGAAGTTGATCCTTCTTGGCTTGTGAAGGCAAGAAAAAAAGAGTAGTGGCAAAATTTGATTTATCTAACTTTTTCTCTACACATTAGGTGTAGATAAGACCTTATGTATCTGAAGAGACACCTTTCCCATTCTTTCACCTGAAAGTGAGCTCACCAAATCCATACAAGTGCCATTAAGGGCCTATTTTTAAGTGAAACTCCCTATTTTTGTGCATGAAACTGTTTCTTGACTATTATGACCACTTCTTAACATCTTATGAACTTATCCACATTATAAAATTTCTTGGAAATAAAAATTCTTCTTTGACAAATCCATACAAGTCATTTAATGAGCCAAAAATGTGACCAAATGGCATTTTTTGCATATGAAACATGGCAAAGGACAAATTTATGACCTAAGAACACTTTAAAACACTTCAATGACCATATTAAGAAATTAATTTAATAATTTGACCCCTTTACCATGTTTGAATAGAGTTGACTAGAGTTGACTTGGGTTGACTAGATAAGTACAAAGAAGATAGGCTTACACTAAGATTAGAGCAAGGATAGGTGAGATGTTTAGACACACATGAGACCATATTAGACATATGGGAAACTTTGAAAAGTTTCAATATGTAGGGATTGACCCAAAGATGACTAAAAGTAAAATTTGGTCAATATAGTCCACACTTCATTATATGTAGATGATCCAACAGAGTGTGATGAAGTCAAATTGTCAAAGGGATCTCTGAGTGAACACACAAGTGACAAGTGTCACATTCATGGAGCTTGTCAAATAGAGACCCAATGATCCTAATTTAGTTAGAGTTAATTCTCAAGATTTTTAGAAGATCCAATAGCTCATACCCAATCATGTAAAGGAGATCTAATGATGTGAAATGAGTTAAATAGTCAAATAACTTGAGAGATCAACATGTGGTATAAGCATATAAGCTAGCATAGTGATAGCAAGATCTTCAGGATTAATGCAATATTTACATGTGGCATAAGCAGGGACAAGGTTGACAATTCTAAGGTTGATTTAAGGGATCAAACTCATTCAAACCTAAAAAATACAATAGAGCGAGTTGATTCAAAGTGTCAATGAGCCTAGTCAATTTTCAATAGCTAATTAGACTAAAGGCAAGCCCAAGGTTTTTGATGAGAGTCAAACTGAAGCCATTTTTTATAGAATAAAATGGGTTTTATAAAGTCTTCCTAATACTAATAGATCTTTACTTAATGCTATTAAAGTGATAAACCATGTAGTAAGATATAAAGAACATAAAAGGACTACCCATGTGGCTAAATATGGACTTATAACTTGTAAGTTTGCATCATAAAGGGATCCTTCTCTAACTGTGTTCACCATTCCTAGCAGAAGGAGATAATATTTCAAGGGGTGCTACAAAGACAATCAAATGGACCCCAATGATTCTTCTAATGGAACAACTACTTGAAAGTGACCTTTCTCTCCAATATTCATGCCATGATAACTAGTCAAGAGTAGTTGGTAATAAGATGATTATAAATGATGGATCTAAGTGTTGTAACTGCATTGTTACTAAGACCTAGGTAGAAACAACTTGATCCTACTATTGTAACCACCATGGAGCATCAATGAGATCATATGTAACTATGTAACCACTCAAGGTGACTTGGAATAATTAAGTGGTCTAAATGAGCATATTGTGTAGACGTAGATGTAATTGCTTTTCAAATTGATTTGAATTGATTTGATCCTTTTTTGAGTGCCAAGGCCCCCTTTCTCTTGGGGCCTTTCTTCTATAAGTATATTTCTCGAGTTATTGTAAAAAAAAGTTCCACCCTATATATGGCGAATCCCTACTAGAATGACATCATATTTTACCTTTGAACTTTATTATAGGTCTAATTTTTAGTTCTTGAATGATTGTCTAAGTGTGTAAGTGATGTATGGTGATGCAAAGTGATTATTCTCTATCCTTTCATGTTTTTACAAGAGTATTATTCTAATAGGTCATATGAAGTGTTTTCAAGTGTATAAGCCTATATTTTAAGTTTACAGTGAGTCTTAGTGCCTACAACTATCCTATGGTTCACTTGCCTTGAATATCTCTCATACATCTCACCTTCATATTGAAATACTCATGTTAGAATCCATAAAACTTAGAAGTTAGTTTGTGTGCTTTATTTCTTAGTGAAGTAAATTTTGATGATCATATGGAATACATATTAGTGTATCACCCCCTTAGATCAGGTTTGTTTCATATAACTTCCAGCCCTTTTCCTATAAGCAAATATTAGCATAGGTGAAAGCACTTTAAGGTACATTCACTGAGCTAGCCCTTAAATCTAGAGGCTCACTTCCACTATAGGTAAACCCACATACTTGGAAGTGTTCCCATGTTTCACAAATTTAGAATAGAATTAAATACCCTTTTTTAGGGTGTGAGATTTGGTGACAAAATTTTTGGCATGCCCAGTGGGACTAAAGTCTAAGAGAGTTGAAATATTATTGGTGTGTCTTTCCTCTATCAGATTTTGGAATCAAGCAATCTAGCACCAATGGAAACTTTGAATGATAGCTTATAGTTATAAGTAACCTAAGTATATCTAATTTTAAATTTTTATTAGTTATTTTACTTCCCTTGATGTATGAAGTTGACATGAATAGCCATGGTGAATATCCCTACCATGGACCTCCTTACCAACCTTGCTATGAACCACAATATACTCCCCAATAGTCATATCAAAATGGCTATCAGTCCTATAAGCCATGGTAACCCTATAATCCTCCATTTTCCCCACCAAATAGACAACAGGTTATTGGATAGCCTAATTAGTAAGGTTACTAAGACACGTATCAATAAATTCCTCTTTTTCAGCCCCAATATAAACCCTGTCAACCATACCCTAGTACCTATGAACCTCAAGAGTATTCTTATGATTATTGTCATGAGTTGAAATATGTTCCTATGGACTCTATATCAAGGTATTACAAGGCAATATATATATTCTTATAGGCTATAATGCAACAAGTTGAATCTAGTCTTTATCCTCATCATTACCCTCCTCCTCATTCATTTTTTCCATCTTATATCAAGTCTTTGTTAACATCCATATCACATTTACTAGTTCTTGAAGATGAAATGATAACATGGAATGATGAGTATGATATACTCCCTAATCATCTCATGGAATGATTGAGAAATGCTATCCAAAGTCATATGTAGACTTTGAATATATTTTAAGAACTAGAAATAACTCAATGGGAGATCATGGAATAAATTAGCTTATCAAAGAAGTGCCTTTAATGCTCAATAGACAAGCTAAGTATGTGGGAGGATAAATAGCTCAAAAATAAACATGTTTTTGTTGAATAATTTCAAGAAATCTATTGGTAAGATGCAAATCTTGCTTATGTAGTTTCTTGATCTTCTAACCAACCTATGAAATCACTTCCCTATGAGATTACTAGTGCATTCCTCTTTCTTGAATCCACTCCCAATCCCTCTCCTACCCCTCAAACTTTATCTCTAATTCATTATCCCCCCCATCACATCTCATCCTTCCACTACATCTCATATTCTACATCCTTTACATGAGCCCATCTTAAGATAAGCAAGTGAAGAGGATCAAATCTAAGCTGAGGTTGACCAAGAGGATGTCATGAGTGACTATGAAGAGAAATTCACCATAAGAACTCCCCTTAGTGATCACAAGTGTAATCCTACCTTCTTAGATGAAAATAAACATATTAAAGATTTTATTATATCTATCCATGAGGAATGTGTCCAAGACTTGAAGAGAGAGGAATTTGAATAAGCCTCCATATCTAATCATAAAGTTGTGAATGACCATCACAAGCATGGAGTGGATAATACTATCAAGAAGGAAGACCAAGTCACTCCTCATGAAACTATAGTCCTAAGAGGGTTTCATGAGACTAGGTAGATGAAATAGCTATTGAAGATAACATCCACGAGGAAGAATATTTATGGTAGAGGTTCAATGTCATATACAAGGAATTTGACAGGTTGGGTAAAACTCCTCCTCCTCCAAAAGATTGCATATCTGATGATAGGTTTGCTAATGAGCCTAATAAACATGATCTTGAGTGTTCCATCAAACATGAAGGTGAATGTCTTTCTACTAATCATGAAACTTTAGTCATAAATGAATTTTATGTAGTTTCTACCCAAGAAGTTACAAACATGGAGGATTAAGTCAAGGCAGAAGTCAAGATTCCTCAAGGATAGTCAAGAGTTCTATCTAAGGTTGAAACCTTTATAAAGGTATTAAACAATGAAGAATAATACCTTGATGCTTTCAAACATCAAGTACATTATGTCAAGGAGGAAAACAAGGTTAAGAGGACTATCATATTTTCAAATTTGCATATCAAGGGCCAAGTACATGATAAGGTAGAGAAGGAATTTTCCATGGAGGAAAATGATCAAGATTGGGTAGAATATGTAGATCTCCTAGATGAGCTTGAAGAAGTTGTAGCTGAAGAGAAACCCAATATTACTGAGGACACTATGGAAACCAAAAAGGAAAGCCTTGTTCAACCACCATTGGAGGTCATAGCTGAGGAACCACATAAGAGAGTTGAGGATACTTGGATGCAAGAAGATTTCATTTCCATAGCTAGCCTATTTGGATTTGCTTAGTTTTCTTTGAACATTATGCCAATGATATTGGTAAACAACATGAAGAATATGGAGGCATCAATGTCAAGGGTCAAAAGGCTACATGTCTCATTCAACCCTTCATTTAATAAATCAAATGAGTTTTCAAACTTCCCCTTTGATCCTAGAGGAAGTTTTCATCTTAGGTTAGCTAGTGCTTAGGTCAGTTTGTTTATGTGTGTTTCCCTTCTTGTTGTGTGGTGTTCCAATAAGTTCTTTTGATCACATGTGTTTTTTGCTTAATTCATTGCTTTGGGTTTTGTTCCTATTGTTTTCAATTTTTAGTATGTTGTTCAAGGTAGTTTATGTGTCAAACCTATTATACATGTGACTCCATAACCCAATGGATAGGATTAGACAAAAAGTCATGGCATAGAAAGCATGCCACCCTTGGAAAATTACCAAGAATGTTAACCATTTTTACCCGTAGGCCAAAATGAGTCAACCCCTTATAGCCAAAATCTTGTATAGGGGGTTTTATAATGTTATAGGGTATGCTAAAACTCATCCGGTATCATTCCTTATGCATTTATATTTAGTCATAGTCTAACTTGGTCCTTGTGTCTTTTGGTGTCTGAGGGACCATTTTAGAGTCATTTTATGTAAGTGGTATGCCTTCATGGTGATCAATATAGTTAGAGCATAGATCAGGTTGTCAATAGATGAGTAGATAGAGAGTTTTACAGATACCCTATGAGATGTTACGAGTTCTTGGAATGACTTGGAAAGCTTCTAGTATTCATCTAATTCTTATTTGTGTTCACCTAAGAATTTTGGGTCTAGCGATAGAAAGTGCAAGTGGATAGTTTGTTAAGGCCAACTCTCACACGTGTGGATAGGTCAAGAGGAATTGGTCATATGGGTTTATTTAATTTTATACCAAGATCATATGAACTAAATCTTAGGTCCTCTACCAAATCTCAAATAGATTTATCCATGTGCAAAGACAAGCTTCTAAGCATTTTTTTAAGTTCCCATACTTAGTCGTTTGAGCTCGGCCATCACCAGGGCATCACATAGAAGTAGTTATGGACCAACCATCTTGAAATTTATATATCTTTGCTTTGGAAGATCTTGGGACTAGTGGATCAAATGGGTTTATCCATTTTGACCTTAAGAACAACTTTTGAAATTTTAATGCCTCCATTATTTATGTGCTTCAATATCTAAACCTCTAAAGTTAGTAAAAAAGTATAAGACATTTGCATGAACATCAATTTTAAGACCCAATAAATAGTTGTTAGTTTTCAAACTAAATCATATCTAATAGTATGTGATTAATCATACACAAATGATCCAATTGAGCATGATGAAGTCAAATTATCAAAGGGAGCTCTGGGTGAATGCATAAGAGATAAGTGTCATATTCACAAAACTTTTTAGATAGAGACCCAATGAGTATAAGCTAGTCAAAATTAATGCTAGATCTTGGTAGAAGATCTAATAGCTCATACTCAATCATGAAAAATAGATCCAATGATGTGAAATGAGTCAAATATTTAGATAGCTTGAGAGATTAACATGTGGCATAAGTACATAAGCTAGTAGACTAATAGCAAGATCTTGAAGATTAATGTAAGATTGACACGTGGCATAAGTGAGGACAAGGTTGAAAATTCTAAGGTAGCTCTAAGGGCTCACACTCATTTAAACCTAGGAAATCTAATGGAGTGAGCTGATTCAAAGTGTCAATGAGCCTAGTTAGTTTTGATAGTCAATTAAAGCAAAGATGAGCCAGGATTTTTGATGGAATCAAATTGAATCCATTTTTGATAGAAGTAAATGGGTTTTGTAGAGACTTCCTGACACTATTGGAACTTGATCCAATTCCATTAAAGGGACACAAACATGTATTAAGATATAGAGAACATAAAGGGACCACCCATGTGGCTAAATATGGACTTTAAGCTTGTAATTTTACATCATAAAATGGATCCTTCTCTGACTGTGTTCACCATTCCTAGCAGAAGGAGATAATATTTCAAAGGGTGCCACAAAGGCAAGAAAGTGGACCCCAACAGTTCTTCTAATGGACTAACTACTTGAAATTTACCTTTCTCTTCATTATGCATGCCATGATAACTAATTAGAAGTAGTTGGTAATGATACATGATTCTAAATGATGGATCTAAGTGTTATAATTGCACTATTACTAGGACCTAGCTAGAAATAACTTGATCCTACCATTGTAGCCACTATGGAGCATCAATGAGAGAATATGTAACTTTGCAACCACCTAAGGTGACTTAGACCAGTCAAGTGGTTTGAATGAGCATATTTTTTATAGGTAGTTGTAACTAGTTTTCAAATGAATTTGAATTAATTTGATCCTTTTTTGAGTGCCAAGCCCCCCTTTCTCTTGGGGCATTTCTTTTATAAGTATAGTTCTTGACCTATTGTAAGAAAAAAAATCCACTCCATGTATGGTGAACCCTGTTATAATGACATCATATTTTGCCTTTGAACATTATTGTAGGTCTAATTTTTAATTCTTGAATGATTGTCTAAGTGTGCAAGTGATGTATGTGATGCAAATTTATTATTATCTATCCTTTATTCCATTATCCTTTCATGATTTTGAAATATTTTATATTATAATAGGTCATATTAAGTGTTTTCAAGTGTATGAGCCTGTCTTTTAAGTGTACAATGAGTCTTAATGCCTACAATTGGCCTATGGTTCACTTGCCTTGGATAACTCTCATACCTCTCACCTTCCTATTGAAATAATCATGTTAGAATACATAGGACTTAGAAGTTAGTTTGTGTTCCTTCTTATTTTATTAATTTATGTAGATCATATGGAATACATCTTGGTGTATCACCCACTTAGATTAGATTTATTAAATGTAACTTCTAACTCTTTTCTCATAAACAAGAATTAGCATAGGTGAAAGCATTTCAAGATACGTTCAAGGAGCTATCACTTACATCTAGAGGCTCACTTCCACTATAGATACACCCACATAAGTGAAAGTGTTCCCATGTTTCCCAAATATAGAAGAGTATTGAACACCCTCTTCTAGGGTGCGAGATTTAGTGACAACATATCCCTCTAGTTACAAACTTGAAATTATGGTTTCATATCATTTTTAACTATTTTAGGGTGTGAGGGAAGTTTTAAATTGAATTAAATATTTATTAATATGTAAAATTAAGTTGTTCAACATATTATGTGATCTTTAATTCTATTTGAATCTCCAAAACTCAACTCAGCATCTGTAATTCTCTTGCTAGCTTGGCTAATGAAATATGCAAGCTTGAAAATGATTATATCTAAGTTAAAAAGGTATCTATAACTTATAAAAATAATTTAAGATAATATTATAATGTTATTAATCTCATATCCAAGTTTCAATAGGTTTATTTGTGTTTAAATGAGCCAAGACATAATCAAGAAGACCAAATAAGATTGTATAGGTAAAACTAAGTGTTTGAAGACATTTTAGATGTTTTGAGAAGGAATTCAACCTTGGAAATAGTTATAAAGTGTGTATGATATTATTATATTGTATATAAAACTAATATTCATGTTATTAATGATATAAATAAAGGTGAATGTAAACCTACATGTCTACAGACCTATAAGTCCACATTCTTGATCAAAAAGATTAGAATCTTACAAGAAAGGAAGTGTTTTGAGTTTCTTATGGAAATAATTACATCATAAAATAATTAAAGGGGTAATAAACCAACTAATATATATTTAAATATAGTGACAATTAATCTCAACAATGGTGATATATGGTGGAAAGGGTTAAAAAGACCTTAAGAAGCCTAAAACCCTCATTAGACCCCTACAAGCCTACCTTCAAGAATATGAAAAGGATGCACTGTATGTGTTATATATGAGTTTTAAGGTTCATGAGATACCATAAGAGGATTTTTAATGGGTTTTTACTCTTTTTTATAAAGGGGAACTAGTTAACAAGGATCACTCTTAAGTCCAGGAAGGGGGATAGGCCTTAAAGAAAACTACAGGCTATAAGTAAGAGTATGAGAAAAAAGTGAAAATATTGCATGATCATGAGGAAAATAGGTAAAAATATAATTTTATGGGAGAATAATTAAGATAAAATATGTGAATTTAATCATTTTCAAGTGAATAAATCATCAAAATAGGCCATTAGGGTCAAAATGTTAAATCTGCCTACAAAACCTCATTATGGGTTAGAACAAGTTTTAGACCATTTAAAGAGTCAAATTGCTTGAATAAGTGTCATAATACATCATGAGATATTTTTTAAACCTCATAAATTCATTTTAAAGAAAAAAATTAACTTTGAATTACCTTTTTTGTTAAAAAGTCTCATCTTGACCTTCTTAACAGGCCTGAATAGTCAAGAAGGGTCAACTTCCTTACGTGAGAAGTATAGTGAGAAGGTGAATGAGTCCAAATGGATATTGGATATGTTTAATATATTATACTACTAAAAATATATGGCATTGGTTCATAATTTGAGGCCCTCAAATTTATGAACATTTGTTAATAAGGTAAACACTTAAAACTACCAGTTTAACCCTTCAAGGAGCTTGATGGAAAAAAATGGTGGTTTGAGTCACATATTTAGAATGTATTATAATATACACCTAGATCTCATTAGAATATTTTATGACATATTTAGGTATCATTAACACATATTGGAGTAATATATTCACATGTGTGTGGAGAGATAAGTAGAAAATGGTCTAAAAATATACACCTACAATTCTAATTTTTCATGTTTTAGAGTGTATGAAGACTCCTTGAGTAATGGTAGAAGTTATTTGGGCTTGGGTAGAGACATGAAGGTATTTCATAATGTATCCATGATATATATTATTTATAATATAGATTTAAAGTAATAAATATAGGTCTATATGAATTTTTTGCCTTGTTTTCATAAGAAGTGAAGTTGCAGCCTCTCCAAATCTCTCATTAGCAAGATATGAAGATAAAATTATAGGTTTAAAGGATAAATAGATATGGAATGATCTTATTCAAGGCCTTCATAAAGTTTATAGGTGATATGTTAGTCTACAAGAAAGGAAATTAGACCTCAAATGAGTGATAAGTCTTTCTTCATTACCTTCTTAGTTTCAAAAAAGTTAAAATAGGAACTTATAGGTATTAATGGTTGAATAATAGCATGAAAAGATGTCCAGACTCAAATTTCATCTTCACTAATATAGGAGAAAAATTGAATGTCCAATAATGACATAGAGGTTTCCACGGATATCAAGGTACCATGTGTCAAGACTCCAAGTTGTAACTATCCCTTCAAGAGATGAATTATAACTCCTTAACCAAGGACTTCTACACCACCTTAAATATCATCATCTCATCAAAAACACATGTTGAATATATCAATAGGACTATTCTCTCATCTTCCACTTAGCATTGTAACTAATTTTTGATGAATGGCACTTGTCATGGGATATATTAATGTTATTTCTCTCTCTCTCTCCTCTCTAATTTGTCCTATATGTACTACCTTATTTGGCATGGTAAGGATCCTCCACCTAAATATGGTGAGTCCTTGATCCTTTTGTAATCAATTTAAGTAATATACAATTGATTTTCACCATATTTTTTCACTATATTTTAGTGTGCATCTAATGGTAGTTGATTTTATCAAGTGTTGATTTAATTATCCTTGGTATGTTGTCTTATATCTTCACTTTCATGTATTTTAAAGTATTTATTTTAGGTCATATGGTATGTTCAAGTAGTTTTTCATAGGGTAAGGAGTGGAATACATTCATTAGTGTCTTATTCTAGACCTCTTAATAACCCATCTCAATCTAAGAATCATATACAACTTCTATGTTTACACACTAATGTAAAAGGATCATATTAGGAGTAGTGTGTTTTCAATCAAGTCCTATAATTCATCATGAACCTAAAAATGAGTGGTAGTGTTCATGAAATTCATTGCATCACCTCCCATTCACTTATTTTTAAAAATCTTTCACTCTTTTCCTTAAAGGTAATAGGTCTAGTAATATTTTTCATTGATACACTAAGGGAGTTATTCCTAAAATAGAGATTCACCTCAATCATTAGGCCACCCATAGCCTATAGGTGTCTCCTTGTGACATCTAAATGGGAAGGCTTGAAAAACCTCATCAAGGGTGAAATTGATATTGATAAAAATTATGGCACACCTAGTGGGATAGATTTTCATATGTTGAAATATTTTTACTATTTTTATTCAATACATTTTCCTTTGGAGGCATGACCTTAAGAATCAATTATGACTTCAAGTGAACCACAACTAGTTTAAGTAATCCAAGTGCTTAAAAGAGATAAATTGGTTCAATCAAAATGCATCTTTTATACCTTTATATCATTCATATAAAGTTAATAATGTTAATGGATTCACCCCAAGTATCCCTCAACCAAAATTATATCATCTTTCCCATGACTTATATTCCCCATCTATCCGAGCTCAACTTCTTTGGTAGCCTACTTATCCCTATAATCAGCCTTGTCAAAACTATGTTAAACCTAGTTAGTATAGTTACAATCCTATTCAATCCTTATTAGAACTAAAACAAACCCTATTAGAATATGAAATTCAAATGAGATATATTTATAGAGAAGAGGAGCTTAGTATAATTATCCCTAACCGTTCCATTTAGAGTGAAATCATTTATAGAAGAAAATACTTGTTATAGTTGGTTAAGAGTGAGTGGGTAGATATTGAGAGAAAGAATCATAAAATACTAATCAATTTCATGCTATAAATTAGAGGATTTATAGAGAATATGTTAGTTATTGAAGAGAGGTAAAAAATCTAAAAAAATATTCCTTTTGTGCCCCCTCCTACCCCAAATCAATCTTCTTTTAATCTTAATCTGGACCAAGTTGTAACATACCACTAAGAAAATCTTAAGCTTATGTATATATAATGCTCACCCACTCTTCCTTAATATCCTTAAACCATTCCATCATGGATACCTTCTTAGACTATGATCCCTAGTTACATCATGCCAAACCTTGAGAAAGAAACTTCTTCCATGCCCATTCAAAATTAGAAAGAGAAGAATGGAGTAGTGGTCAAACCAAGAGAGTTTCCAAGTCTTATAAGTACCCCACACATTCCTCAAGTTGGAGTTATCCATGAAGACCAAGGTATATCAAAATGTGATGGTTTTATTTCTACCTAGAAGGATAATAATGAAGAAGTCTTAGCACAAAATTATCTTTCCATTACTCAATATCTCCCAAAGAAATCCTTTAAGATCCTATGTTGGAAATACAACCTCTTAAGATTAAAATAAACTAATGATCTCTCTTTCCCTCCCACCATCTCCCCTTTAGAGAGAGAACCTATTTTTATGAAAGTAAAGTGAGTAACTCGCAACTGAGAAAGAGAGTGTCTCAAGTGGGTATGATGAATGGATCACCATTGGTAGTCCTTTTCATGAGGGAAAAGAGTAATCAGGTTTGGGACAAGGAACACATGAATCAAATAAGAATTTTTTCAATATATGAATTCCCATACTTCATGTATTTAGAGGCAAATAAGATTAAAAAGTTGAAGAAGGTATAAATGAGTCCAAAGTAATAGCTCCACTAGAGGGAAATCTTGAAAACAACTTAAATGAACTCATTATTGAAATTATAAATACTTCTAATGAGCGTGATGATTCATGGCAATAGTTGTATCATTATTTACTTAAATAGATTGAATATCTTAATATGACATCATTGGATGATATAGTGAGGACACAAGATAATATCCAAACTAAAGTTGTGATGGTTTCTAAACAAGAATATTTTTATGCCCTTGGTGAGAAAATTGAAGACTAGGACAGGTCTGAGGTCACTAATATATATCTTGAAGTGAGGAATGAAGTGGTTTCTCTCTCAAATGAATAAAAAGAAGATTCCTTTTGGGAATAATTATTAAATTTTTTTTCAATCTTGGATAGTGAACCTACAACTCCATGTGAAGACATTGATAAAGTGTTTGTGAAGGTTGAAAAACATACTCAGGATAAGGTTGATCAAGTAAACTTCAAGAAGAGCATGATAAAGCTAAAAAGTAGTATTTGGATCTATTTCAAGAGCTTAAGTAGCTTGCACCGGTGAACAAGTAAGATGACATCCCTTGAGATGTCATATTAAACCAAGATCAAAGTCTAAATGATTCACTAGAAAATAAGGTTGTTGTTATCCCCATGATTCAAAATGTGGTCAAATTAGAGGTCTCTCTCATTGATAAAGAGTAGCATATCATAAGATATTAACTACAAGAGGATTTTGTTTACATTGGATACATGTTTTCCTCAATTGATTCAACTCAAGACAAGCCAAATACATTGGTAGTCAAAGAAAGAGTTGATAGAGAAAGAATAATGTCTGAACAATAACTTATCCATCACAAACAATCAAGAAGACCAAATAGGACTGTATATGCAAAGCTAAGTGTTTGAAGACATTTTAGATGTGTTGAGAAGGAATTAAATCTTTAAAATAGGTACAAAGGGTATATTATATTATTATAGGTTATATAATACCGAGATACATGTTACCAATGATATAAATAAAGGTGAATTTAGATACAAGTCTACAAACCTGTAGGTCCACATTCTTGATTAAAATATGAGAATCTTGAAAGAAAGCAAGTATTTTGAGTTGCTTAGGGAAGTAATTACATCATAAAAGCATGAAAGGGGTCATAAAATACTTGATAAATTCATATATAGTGACATATAGTGATAATTGATCTCAAAAAGGGTGACATATAATGGAATGGGCTAAAAAGACCTAAAGAAGCCTAAAACCCTCATTAGACCGTTATAGGCCTACCTCAAAGAATATGAAAAATATGAACTTTATGTGTTATATATGAGGTATGAGAGACCTCATTATTATGTTTAATTGGTTTTTATTATTTTTTGATAAAGGGGAACTAGTCAAGAGGGATCACTCTCAAGTCTAGAAAGGGGGACAAACCTTAAGGAAAATTATAGGCTATAAGTAAGAGTATGAGAAAAAAGGTGAAAATTACATGACGATGAGGTTAGGAGGTAAATATATAATTTTATGGGACCATGGTTAAGATCAAAAAGGTGACTTTTATCATTTTCAAGTGAATAAATCATCAAAATTGGCCATTAGGGTCAAAATGTCAAATCTGCCTACAAACCCTCATTATGGGTCAAAACAAGTTTTAGGAAATTTGAAGAGTAAAATTACTTGAATAAGTTTTTTAAGACATAATCATATGTTTTTAAGACCTCATAAATCCATTTAAAATTTTAAAAAAATTTGAATTACCTTTTTGTTCATAAGTCTCATCTCAACCTTCTTAACATGTCTAAACAGTTAAGAAGGGTCAACTTCCTTACATCATAAGTACAATGAGAAGGTACATGGGTATAAATGGATATTTTATATGTTTAATATATTATATAAATAAAAATATATGGAATTTTATTCATAATTTTAGGTCCTTAACTTTATGAACAACCATTGACAAGGTAAACACCTAAAACTGCCATTTTAACCCTTTAAAGAGCTCAATAAAAAAAAATGGTGGTTTAATTGGATATAATGAACTATATATGTATTATAATATTTTTTATAACCTATTTAGGTCTCATGAACACATTTTTTATCAATATATTGGCATGCGTGGTGAGAGTAAGTAGAAAATGGTCTAAAAATATGCACCTATAGTTCTAATTTCTCATGTTTTAGAGTGTTTGAAGACTCCTTGAGAAATGGTAGAAGTTATTTGGGCCTAGGAATAAATATCAAGGTCTCTCCCAAAATATTCATTATCTATATTGATTCTAATACAAACTTAAAGTAATAAGGACATGTCTAGATGAAGTTTTTTCCTTGTTTTCATAAGAAGCGAAGTTGCAGCCTCTCCAAATCTCTCATTAGAAAGATATGAAGAAAAAATTATCACTCTAAAGGATAAATATATATGGATTTATCTTATTAAAGGACTTCATGAAATTTATAGGTGATATGGTAGTCTGAAAGTAATGAAATTAGACCTTAAATGAGTGATAAGTCTTTATTCATTACCTTCCTATTTTCAAACAAGTTAAAAAATGAAATTACAAGTTTTAATTGTTGAATACTAGTATGAAAAGATGTCCAAACTCAAATTTGATCTTCAAAAATATGGGAGAATCATTTAATATCCAATATTGACATAGATTTTGCCAAGGACACCAAGGTACCATGTTTCAAGATTTTAAGTTGTAATTATCCCTTCAAGAGATGAATTATAACTCCTTAACCAAGGATTTCTATGCCACCTTAAAGACCATCATCTCATCAGCAACACATGTTGAATATATTAATAGGAAAATTCTCTCATCTTACACTTATCATTATAACTAATTTTTTATGAATGACACTTGCCATGGGATCCTATATGTGTTATCTTGTTTGCCATTGTAAGGATCCTCCACTTAAATATGGTGAAGCCCTAATCCTTTTGTAATCCATTAAATTAATAGACAATATATTTTCACCTTTTCTTATGACTATATTTTAGTTTGTATCTAATGGTAGTTGATCTTGTCAAGTGTTTATTCAATTCTCCTTAGTATGTTTTCATATATCTTCACCTTCATGCAGTTTAAAGTCTCTCTTGTAGGTCATATTGTGTTCTCAAGTAGTTTTTTAGAGAGTAAGTAGTGGAATATATTCATTAGTGTCTTATTCTAGATCTTTTAATAATCCATCTTAATATAAACATCATCTACAACTTCCATATTGAGATAATGATGTAACAGGATTAGATTAGGAGTAGTGTGTCTTCAATTCAGTCCTATATTTCATTATACACCTATAAATGAGTGGTAGTGTTCATGAAATTTGGTGCATCACCTCCCATTTACTTGTTTTCAGTCATCTTTCTCTCTTTTCCTTACAAATACTAGGTTTAATAGTAGTTTCAGTTGATACATCAACAGAGCTAGCCCTAATATAGAGATTCACCTCAATAATTAGGCCACCCATAGACTAGAGGTGTCTCCATGTGTCATCCAAATGGGGAAGGCTTTAAAAACCTCCTCAAGAGTGAAATTTAGATTGATAATAGTTATGGCACACCTGGTGGGATAGATTGTCATATGTTAAAAAAAATTGGTGTTGTTCTTCAATACATTAGCCTTTAAAGGCATGATCTTAAGCATTAATGGCAACTCCAAGTGAACCATAACTATTATAATCACTCCAAGTGCCTAAAATAGACCAATTGGTATGTATTCTTAATCTTCTTTCAATCAAAATCTATCTTTTGTACCTTTATATCAAGCTAATAATGTTCATGGATTCACCATAAGTAGCCCTAAACTAGTAGTATATCATCTTTCCCATGACTTGTATTCCCCATGTATCCAAACTCAACTTCTTTGGTAGAAAACTTATCCCTATAACGACCTTATTAAAATTATGTTAACCCTAGTCAGTATAGTTACAATCCTACTCAATCCTTATTAGAACTCAAACAAATCCTATTAGAATATGAAATACAAATGATATATATTGATAGAGAAGAGGAAATTGGTCTAATTGACCCTAACTCTTCCATTCATAGTGAAATAATTTATAGAACGATAGACTTGTTATAGTTGGTTAAGAGTGAGTGAGCAACTATTGAGATAAAGAATCAACAAATACCAATGAATGACATGTTAGATATTAGAGGCTTAATTCAGTGTATGGATAATATGTTATTTCTTGAAGAGAGGCAAAAAAATATAAAATAATATATCTTATATTCCCCCTCCTACCCTAAATTAGCCTTATTTTATTCCCAACCAGGTCCATGTTACAACATACCACTAAGAAAATCTTATAGATATGCAACCCCCACCCACTCTTCCTCAATAAACTCAAACCATTCCATCATGGAGACATTCTTAGATTATGAACCTTTATTATATCATGCCAAACATTGATAAATAACCTTTTCCCATGCCCATCCAAAATTAGAATTAGAATGTAGTAGTGGTCAAACCAAGAGATTTTTCAAGTCTTCTAATTACCCTACACATGACTCAAGTTGGAGTTATCCATGAAGACTAAAGTATATCAGAATGTGATGGGTTGATTTCTACTTGGAAGGAGAATAATGAAGAATTATTAGCACAAAATTTTCTTCTTCTTCCTCAAGAGCTCCCAAAGAAGTCCTTCAATATCCCAAGGTGGAAAGACACCCTCCTTAGCTTCAAACAAACTAATGAGCTCTTTTTCCCTCCCACCATATTTATTTTGGAGAGATAACCTATTATATGGAAGGAAATTGAGGAACTTGAAACTAAAAAAGAGAGTGTCTCAAGTGAGTATGATGAAAGGATCACCATTAGTATTCCTTTTCATGATGGAAAACAATAATCAATTTTAGGATAAGGAACACATGATGAACTAAGACTTGGTTCAATAGATGAACTCTCATGCTTCATGGAAGAAGAATAAAATCAGATAAAAATTTTAAAGAATGTATAAATGAGTCCAAAATAGTAGCTCCACTAGAGGGCAATCCTAAAAGCAACTCAAATGAACTCATTATTGAAACTATAAATACTTCTAATGAACTTGATGATTCCTAGCAATAGTTGTATCATGATTTCCTTGAAGAGATTTAAGTTCTTGGCATGTCATAAATGGATGATAGAGTGAGGACACAAGATAAGAGACTTATTTAAGTCCTAATGGTTTTTATAAAAGAAGAATAATTTGCTTCCTTTGATGAGGAAATTGAAGAATGGGACAAGTCTGAGTTCACTAATATACAAATTAAAGTAAAGAATGAAGTGGTTTACCTCTCAAATGAACAAAAAGAAGATTCCTTTTAGGAAGAATTAGAAAAAAATTGTTCAAGCTTGGATAGTGAACATACAGCTCCATGTGAAGACATTGATAAAGTGGTTATAAAGGTTAAAGAACATACTCAGGATGAGGTTGATCAAAGTACACTGAAAGAAGAGAATGATAAAGCTAGAAATTAGTATTTGGAGATATTCAAAGAGCTTGATCAACTTGCATCAGTGAAAAAACAATATGACATCCCTCAAGATGTCATAGTGAACCAAGAGCAAAGTCTAAATGATTCACAAAAAAAATAAGGTTGTTGTTATCCCCATGATTCATAATGTGGTCACATTAGAGGTCTCCCTCATTGATAAAGAATAACATGATGTAAGATCATAACTACAAGAGGTTTTTATTTACATTGGAGACATGTTTTCCTTATTTAATTCAATTCAAGATAATCCAAAGACATTGGAAGTCAAAAAAAGAGATGATAGACCAAGAACAATGTCTAAAAAATAAATTATCTATCACTCCTACTCACCACATGAAGGAGATCTCATAATCTTCCCTTTTGATCCAGGTGGATCAAAAATTTAAGGTTACTATACATAGTAGTTTTTTTAGTTTTATCTTCCCTAAGTGATTTTTAGCACAGTGGATGTCTTTTTTGGTCTAGTTATTTTGTTGTGTATTTTGAAGGCTGTATCAATTATATCACTTGTTATCAAGGCTTCAAATCATTCTTAGGTCTAATTCAGGTTTTTGTTGTGTGATAAGTGAATCCATAGCCTAATGGATGCAAGAAGGCTACTAGTTTAGAGTGTATAGTAGGCATACAACCCTTGGAGGTCACCAAAAATGTTAGCCAAAATGGCTACCATAGGCCATTACATTTTAAAATTTCTATTATAGTCCACCTTAACCTTATTTATAACCTTTTTCATGCATATGATTTGTCTTACAATATCTTTTAAGCTCATGATGTCTAGCTATGTGGTCTTGATAGGTCATCTTCTTATGAAATTTGGTCCATATATGATCGCTTAGTATAAGTTAAGGATATTTTTAAGAAGTTAAGGTTTTTTTAATGTTAAGGTTAATGTTTTGCTTAGTCTAGGCCTTCCAAAAGCCTCTTTCTTACAAAAACCTCCCTTGTCATGAGTGATAAGGTCTATGTAATCCCAAATACAATTTTTTAAGGTGAAATCGTCACACATCAAGGAATTTAATGTGTTATTAAACTTTATTGGTTTGAGAATAATTTATA
Organism: Torreya grandis; assembly: GCA_037957365.1. NCBI lineage: Eukaryota > Viridiplantae > Streptophyta > Pinopsida > Cupressales > Taxaceae > Torreya > Torreya grandis. The sequence goes on along the minus strand of JARHVA010003097.1, from coordinate 1,684,149 downwards.
TTGACCCTCTCAAAGGGATTTCACACCTTGATAATGTACCATAAGGCTTGTCAAGTTTATTCAAGGTCAAATATGGTGGATTATACTTTGGAGGAGATACTTATAAAGATAATAGAGAGATATTTAATGTGGAAGTTGGCAATAAATGGTCAAAGAATGTTAGCTTTTGTAGGTATAACACATGTTTAGGAGTTTCCTTCTTCCCCAAGGGGAAATTTCAAAAGGATTCATGAGATTGAAAAGAAAATGATATCTCATTGTAATAATTTTCAAGAATGGAAAACATCCTCCTACCTTCCCTAGGTTAAATCCATGCTTAGGAAGGTGTTACAAGTCCAAACAAGTAGGAAACCTTTTCCGTTTCTCTATCAAACCCTTAGCAAGCTTGTCAAGACCAGTTTCAAATGTTAAACACATGAAAGAGAGGATATTTGGATCCAAAGTTATTTGGAAAATAAGGGGACATTAATGCCCTTTCATTTTGTAGCATTTTTTGTCTAATCAATTACTTATGCTTTATGAACAATCACTAGCAAGATAAGGCTCTTTAAACCCTTCTAAAACCCCATAAACACATTTTTACCTTGTTTGAGCATGCTTATAATTTTAAGGATTAAAATGAAAAGTTATAAAATATCCCCATGTTTTTTTATAGTCCTCCCACATATCATTCCACTATCATTTGGTGCATGTGAGCAATCAAAAATAAAGAAACCTTCATGGCCAAGTAGGTTATAGGTTTGGTGCAATAAGTTGAGTGTTTCCCTAAGAAAAAAACACATGTATAGATATTTATGAAGAATAAAATAACCATCACACCTCTAAAACACCTCACAATGCCTCTTAGAGGTTTTCTAATTCATTCAAACATCTAAAGTTGAAACATGCATGCTTTAGTGGAGTTGATCACTCTAATTCCATACTTTAAATGGGGGTTTCACATCATCTTTAATTATTGCAGGGCATGAGGGAAATTTTAAATTGAATTAAGTCTTTTTTTATATGGATAAATTAAGTGGATATACATCCTATATGATCTTTAAGTCTATTTGAAGCTCCAAAAGTCAACTTAGCACCTATATTTCTCTTGATAGCTTGGATAATGAAATAAACAATCTTGAAAATGAATATATCCAAGTTACCAAATGTATTTTAAAATTATACATAGAATAAAATATACTAATATAATGTGAGTATTCCCATATATAATTTTAAAGAGGGCTATTTAGGTCTAAATGAGCCAAGAGAGTCAATAAGACTGAACAGGACTGTATAGGCAAAGCTAAGTGTTTGAAGACATTTTAGATGTTTTGAGAAGGAATTAAACCTTGCCAATAGGTTTGAATGGTGGATGATATTATTATAGTGTATTTAATATTGAGAGGCATGTTACTAATTATATAAATAAAGGTGAATGTAGATACAAGTTTGCAGACCTATAGGTCCACATTTTTTATCAAAAGATGAGAATCTTATAAGAAAGGAAGTGTTTTGAGTTACTTATGGAAGTCCTTACATCATACAAGCATGAAATGGGTCATAAATTATTTTTTACACTCAAATATAGTTACATAGAGTGATAATTGATCCCAAAAATGGTGGCATACAATGGAAAGGGCTAAAATAACCTAAAATGGCCTAGAATGTTCATTAGACACCTATAGGCATGCCTCAAAGAATATGAAAAAGATGAACTTTATGTGTTATATATGAGGTCTGAGGGTCATCAAAGACGTTAGGATAATGGTGAAGGGTTTTTAATTCTTTTTGAGAAAGGGGAACTAGTCAAGAGGGATCACTCTCAAGTCTAACAAAGGGGATAGGCCTTAAATAAAGTTACAGTTTGTAAGTAAGAGTATGAGAAAAAAAGTGAAAATTGCATGAGAATGAGGCTAGGAAGTACATATATAATTTGATTAGACCCTGGAAAATATCATAGAGGTGACTTGAATCATTGTCAAGTGAAGAAAATGTCAAAATAGGTCATTAGGGTCAAAAGGTCAAATCTACCTACAAACCCTCATTATGGGTCAGAACAAGTTTTAGGCCATTTGAAGAGTCAAAATACTTGAATAAGTGTTGGAATAAATCATGAGAGGTTTTTTAGACCTCATAAATGCATTTCCAATCAAAAAATATATATTTAAAAGTGCACTTCTATTAATTTAAAAGAAAACTTATAGTACAACATTAGTCATACAAAAAGGGTGGAAAAATCACACCCCAAAAATCAAACCAAGATAAGAGAGAATATATAGAAACCAAAGTCTAAATAAAAAGGCCAAAACCTATTTGATAACCATAGTTAAATTAAATCAAGTTCACATCAACCAAAAAAAATATGAAATAGCATAAACAACAAGAAAAACACTAAGTAATAATTGTGAACATGGTGACCAATAGAAGAGGTGGAGGACATTGGAGGGTCTTGAGGATTCCTTCCCAAAAATCCTAAGTTGGGGGATATTAATAAAATATGAGTTGGTCCAACCATCATCTTACTAGTTATTTTTATAATCATGTTGTACCTGAGAATCTTGGTAAAGAGGAAAGATGGATAGCTCTAGCCATGGGAACTTGACTTGCGGAGGGGGTTTTCACCCCCCACCACCACTATATATATTTATATTAGATCTTATTATAATAGATGTCTAGATATATTGAGGATAAGATCTCCTCTAAATTTGACACCTCTGACTATGAGAGTAGTGGTGCCTCCCTTTATGTCTATGACCCCCAAGAGGAGAGTGGTGAGGTAGGGGATCATGTGTCTCATGGTTGAATACATAAGGAGAATTCTCCCAATGGTCTATGAGGAACTACATATGATGAAACTCTTTTATAACCTTGTCTATTTTACTCTAAATATGAAGGGTAACATTAACAATAATAACAACTTTATTAGTTATAGAAAAGTCTTTTTCCATAATCTCATTATTAAAACAAGCTTGAATTATATTTTTCCAAATCTCAAAAAAAAGTTAGTGTCAGGAATCTAGAACAACAAACATGCTCTGATACCACTCGTTAGGATCTTGCTCCTCAGAAAGAGCACAGTATGATTACCAAATATAAGCAATTGAATATGCAGAAATAACCAGAAACACAAGTAACTAGAATTCACCAATAGCACAAAATATGAGAGACAATACACTATCTTGTATTAACACTATACAGAAAAGAATACATCAAAGAGCCGCCACACTCTTTCACCTTACAGAGATTCGCCACACCTCAAGTGTAAAAAGGCCAAAACCTATTTGATAACCATAGTTACACATTAATTCAAGGTCCCAACAACCAACTCACACACAGAATTGGTGTTCACCTCACCAACCAGTCAGTAATAACCCTGCCGGTACACCAAGCACTCTATAGCACTTCAAGCTGATCTCTCATGAACCTGCAACCTACAATTCAAAGACCAAACTTACATGTAGATCCCCAATGAGCTTGCAACAACCTGCAACTCACAGATCTTACAACTAGAAGGAACTATTCCTTTCTATCTCATGCCTTAAACAATACATGCCAATGGGTCTATAAATAGATCCCTAACTCAAACACTAACTTAGACTCTTAATTTAGACAATTATCCTCGCAGCCCAAGACTTTGGCTGGTCTTAACATGCAAACTCATCATTCACCTAACTAACTATCTGTGAAATGAACACTTCGGGAACACACAGGTGACCGACGTCGGTCCCTGCTAGTCTGGTTCTGCCGACGTCGGCCGACTTCCTGCCGTCGCCGGTGGCCTTCTGCACTGGACTCTGCCGACGTCGGTCCTGCTGCCGACGCCGGTTCCTGTAGAACTCAGCAACCATCTGTTCCTCAGTTTGCAAAGGTTGAAGCTTTTAGCTCCACAACCTAATAGTTAGTACATAAAATATTCTATAATATGTTATATCTTGTATTTAATATAGTATATTCCCCCAAGATAGTCATTTTCCAAGTGAACGTTTTAGTCCTGAAGGGTTTTAATGGGTATGAATACATCTCCAAGCTAACTAGGGATGAGTGTAAAACCAAAAGAAATGCATGATGGTTTATGGTTAATGATAGGCCATGCAAGTGGGATTTATCACTCCCATATGCATGAAACTATTCCCCATGGGCAAATCCTGGTAAAGGATAAACCAAAAGAAGTGGTATTTTTTTATCTCAATATAAGCCATCTGAATGTTATTAAATCTATGGGCCCAAACCTAATGGAGGGATTAAAAAGACCATTGATGGTTAAGGTAAATATGTCAATATGATAAGGGTCCAACAAATTATAACCAAACCTAGGAGATTATTGATAGAATGGTGTTGTTATAGGCAAAAACTAGTCCTTGCACTATGGCATGAGAGAGGAAACTCCAATCTTGTATAATTACTCATTAGGTATAAAAATCTACAATTTAGAAATGGATTATACATCTTCATTGTTAATATGTAATTTGTATTTTAACATAGTCCAAGGAATCTAATCCCTCTATTTATTTCAAAATAGATCACCAACTATGAGAATACCTTTCTTAAGTAACCTCAAGCTTTTAATCTAGGAAACCATGACAAAGGGTACATTATGGAAGTTCAGTTGAGGAGACCACTATAATGATTGATAATTTAGATAATTATTGCTTCTAAACCCATCCCCCAACCAATTTAGGTGGGGTTTTATGTTTTATCAGGGCTTCCAAATACTTTGCATGTCAAATGTGCCACCTACTTTGACATACAATGGTGAGATAAGTGTGTTATGTAATTATATACCTTACCAAGATTTTTTTTGTAGTGGGTAACCTTAAATAATGTAGTGCCTTGGTAAAATTTTCTAAGATTCATCTCCTTCCAATATTATGATGATCCATTTAACCCCAAGAGTGGTCCCCTAAAGCTTGATGTTGATAAGCCCCAATTTGCTAGTTTCATTAGGATAACAATAGATGGCCTAAGAGGCTAGATTGACACCATGGTGCCCTTTAGAATTTTCCCATATAAATTCTTACATGATATTTTCAAGTTTTGCATAGGAAGAATTATAAGGGGCCAAACAATAAAAATATTACACATGAGTAAAATTGTGTACCTTAGAATAAATATGGAAATTTATGACCTAAGTAAAAGGCTTAGTGATCTAGAAGGAGATTTTCTTTCCACTCTTTGAACCATGAAAGATAATAATTCTATAGGAGATTATATAAAATCAAATGAAATTCTTAAAATTTTAAACTAAACCCCAAGAAGTATCCATTACCACATATATCCATCTAGGTAAGGAAGTTTGGGTGATAAATATTAGCTATAGCATTGCATCGTATGCCATTGGATAGACAATCCAGAATTAAGGAAAAAATATCTAAACATTCCATGGAATGTTTGACAAATCCTTCATCCTCCTATAGAGTGAGAAAGGATTCATTAGAAAAGTGCCCATTAATAAATCATGATCTGAATTGGGCATAAATATCCCTTTGACCAGACCCTTAAAAGCATAACTTGCTAATAGATAACTAAAATCTTTAGTAACCAACACATAAAGCATAGGGGATAGAATAAAACCTTGTCTAATGGATATATGAAGCTCAAAGTGTTGATATTTAGATCCATTGATGGTAATGTAGGCCCTAGAATCTTGAAATAGCATATTGATAGTATGAATAAACTTGGGGCCAAACCCTAGAGCCTATAGCATAGCTATAATAAAAAGCCACTCTATCTAGTGATAGGATTTTTAAAAATAAATATTGATGACCAACACCTTTTGATTATATATTATATCCCATTCCATACCTTCCCATACATTAATAACATTGTCAAAAATATATCTATGATGAATGAAACCAGTTTTCTCACTTTGCATAATTAAGAGAAATAAGTGTTTTATTCTGAGAGCTAATGCTTTGGCTATGCTTTTTTAAGACACATTGAGAAAAGTGATGGGTCTCTAGTTGATAATTACCTCAAGATGCCCTACCTAGAAGATGAATTTTACGTTTCCTTAATTAATGAGATGACCTAAAGAATTATTTAGGACTACTTCAGAATAAGCTCTATGGAGATCAAGTCTAATAGTATCCCATAGGGTTTGATATAATTCATAGGCAAAGCCAAAAATACCTAAGGATTTATCAAAGTCCATCTACATAACAACTTCCTTAAGTTTATTAATATTGATAGGTCTATCACGAGCAACTTCATGAGCTTGTGAGACCTTATAAGGAACCATAATAGGACATCGAGAGAGGGAAACCTCATGAGCAAGAGATGATGATTGCATTGTAAAGACACCATGGTAGTGATGCATAAAGTCTTAGATAATATTTATAAGTTTGGTAAGCCTATTTGAAGCATTTATAATGACTTTTATTTTATTATAAGCTTGCCTTGACTAAAGGAAAGTATAGAATTTATTTTTCACTTTATCTCCTACCTTTAACCAATGTACACTTGTAAATTTTCAATAAGATTATTTTTATGTAATGAGTCAAATGGGAAACTCAATTAAGGTTGTAGATAGTTTTATTGCAACCCACACTAGATCTAAAATAAGGGTTGTCGAAGAGGTACAAGAGAGTGGGAAAGGTTCAACTATAATTCCCTCTATGACTTAATGGATAATAGATCCTAATGTACCTATTAAGGCTCAAGAATATTAAATAAATTAGAATGATAAGATTACATTTTCACACCAAAAAAATCAATCCCAAAGTGATATCATAACTTGCAAAAGACAACCACATATTAGTCTTTTTTCTCTCAACATAGTGGATCAAATGAGAAAGCTTCATGTAAGTATGACTATGTGGGATACTTTATTTATTCATGGACAAAGGGATATGATGTCAAAGGAGATATCTCGACTCAACTCATCATTAAGAGTAGCAAGAAAGGGTACTATTATTTTCATAAATACATACAAGCCTAGTGAATCACAACAAGGTAAAGTGAACAAGCCTCCTCCCTTTTATGTTTCAGTGATCATTAGTGATTGTTTGGTGAATAATTGTATGATAGATAGTGGGGATAGAATCTCAATAATTCCAAAGCAAATGATGATAAGCTAGGATTTAAATATGAACCTCATACTAAAGGTGTGCTACAACTAAATGGATCATCCACCAAGATATTTGGTATTATTAAGGGTTTATTCTAACTCTTTATGCTTGTCCTAATTTATACATTGCTCAAGATATATTTGTTTTTTAAATTCCCACCATATTTTTCCCTTTGATTGTTAAGGGACTTCAAGATAAATATTGGTTCTTACTTATCATCAGATTGGTCCTACATGGCTTATAGGACAAGTGTAGACACCGAAATCGTGTCTAACCCTTGGTCGACTCCCCCCTTTGGTCCCCTTGGTCCCTTTCCACTTCTAATCATGCCTAACCTATGTCTTATTAATTTAAAATAATTATCTTATTTTAATTAATAAATCTCTCCTTCCTTCTCTCTCTCCCCTTGCCACGTCACCCATGCCACCTCTCATCTCCTTGGATTCTTTGCCCTTGGATACCCTAATTTATCACCTATGACCTATTCCAACTTGCCCTCCACTACCCCTTGCCAAGTATTAAATGATTTAAGACCCCATTTCCCTTATCCCACTCATTTCCCATGCCTATTAATCCACCTTTAACCGTTTCTTCTCCTGACCCGCTGACTCGGCAGTTGGGAAAATGGATAAAAGGCAATTTTAACCTTTTTCTTGACTTCCAACCGCCGACGTCAGTCAACTGTCGACTGACATCGATGATATTACTGGCATCAGTTTCCTTCATAACTACATTTCACCTCTAGAGTGCGGATCCGGCTTTCCCAATCTTCAATCCACTCTCTCAATCTTTCAAATCTGACCTTTCACTCCTCAATCTTCAATCCGCCAACCTTCAGATCTCTCTCTCTCTCTCAGGTACACACAGCAAGCTACCACAACAACAGACACTCTACATCAGCCACTCCACTAGCAATAGGACCTTCACACTAGCAGTCTCAGCAACAAGTGCAACCAGTCAGCAACACTCCTTCAATAGGTATGAGCTAAGAATGTTTCTTTTATTTCATTTCAATATTCTAGAAATGTATTAGTTGTTAGCCCCCATTCATCACTTCCTATCACCAGACCACAGACCCAACCTGCTCTTCTTGGAGAGGCTAAAAGGCCTCCTCTACCCCTCTGTCTCTTTTTGACATTTTGTCCATTGTCCCAGACCTCTGCACAGAGTCTCAGACACCTTAAGCCATTTTACTAACCCCAAACAGACCACAGACCCATCCATAGACCAAAAACTTGACCAGACCTCATCCAAAGACTACTACCCCAACTGACGCCAGCCGCAGAGACCACTGCCTTCACCAATGTCGGCAAACTAACCAACATCGGCAGACCTTGACAACCGACATTGGCAGTATAATCGACGTCGATGACTGTGACCAGACCGATAGCAGCATTTAGGTAAGCATTTGCTTCTATTTTTGTTTCAATTTTAATCATTTTAGTCTTTTATCATTCTACCTTTTATCAGACATTATTTTTATCAATCAGTGCGTTGACATCCCTCAAGGAAGTCTCTTGTACTTTTGGTATCAAGCTTTTGCTTGGTAGCCCACCATCTCCTCATCTAATGCCTTCTTTGTTTTAGTATCTTTCTTCTACAGGTGTCATCCTCCACAACCAAAGAGGAGTTCCTTCAGTCATTAGAATTTGGTGTAAAGACTTCATCCAGGTACATACAAGCCTTAGACCATTTCTTCTTAGTTCCTCATTTCCTTTTTTTTTAATGTGAAAAGCAAAAATCGTATAGAAACATTCTGGCACGCTCGGTGGGACCCTAGGGTCTTCCTTGGGTTCTTTTCTTTTTGTTCGTACAGGTGCATTAGGTTTCTCCTTTTCACCTCTTTCTTCTATCTTCCAAAAGACACCATTAACATGATTAAAAATAAATCTTCTTTCTTTTCTTGCATCTTAGACTAGTAAAGTCATACTCTTCAACCCTTTCTCAACTTGTCTTCATACAAACTAACACTTCAATTTGGGCTTAAAACACATTGCATTTCATTTCTTCTTGACTGCATACTTAGTCCACATCTAGTAATTAAGAACCGCATCATGAATTAATCATAGTCCACTTTATGTTACACAACCAAATCACTTGCATAAATCAAACATCAAAACTCACCTGAGACAAGGCCTAACTTGGATTTCATCACCCAGCGGATACCTTACCCATCCCAGCAATCCCACTTGGATTTCATCACCAAGGGGAAAGCCCACTATGTTCTCTGGCAGAGGATAATCTCTAGGGAAAGTATATTTTGGCTAAGCAAGACCAGCTTATCACTAGGCTCGTGAAGTGAGGGGAGCTTGCTCCTTAGCACCAGGCCATGTACAAAACCTAACATAGACTCTTGAGTGCCTAAACAAACCTAAAACCAGCTTTAGACTACCTCTTCTAGGACCTATCCTACAAGCCAACCTCCCCAACACACTCTAAGGCATAAGCCAACAGGATTCTAAAAGTTGATTTAACACTTAGGGTCTGCCTATCTCCATCTATTTTTTTGTTCTTATCTAGTTGTTTGAGCTAGTGAGGACATTTTCTTCTTCTTTTCCAAGAATCTTCAAATTTTTTAAGTTTCTAGAAACCATAGTCACCAACATTATTTTTACCACCGACGTCGGCAACCTTCCCTCACCGACATCGGTTATCTAACCGATGTCAGCCATCTGTTCTCACCGACATCAATTTTTTAACCGACGTCAGTCACTATCACAGTCCTTTTTTTCAAAATAGTAGCCTAAAACCTAACCCTTTTTCTGCCAAAAACCACATTCTAAATTTCTAAAATTGAAAAACACAATTTTTAGAACCTGACCCCTCTTGCCTTGAATGGTTTTGACACGCAGTCAAACCTAGGCTCTTCTTGACCACGCGAGACATTAACCACTTCCGCCTTCCCCATTCATAACCAGTCCTATAATGGAGTTCCACTCAGAGACCGAATGAACTCCAACTCGACCAACCCCGACTCAGACCCCCATTGTCCCTGAAGGGGACCAAGACTTCGAAAGATTCTTGGACCTCAATGTCAAATCCCTCCAAAACTATCTCGCAAGAAACCCAACATGAGACCTTTCGGGTGAAGTGGCGATGACATCAACACCATCCGCTACCTAGCCTTTTATGACTCAAACTATTGCCTCAACCATTAACCCGACCATGGCCAATACGCAAAGTTTGGCCTCCCCATCTATTTTTAGACCAACCTCCATCAGGGTTTCATTACCCCCTCAACCACACGCAATTCAACCAAGTTCTACATCATACCAGAACTTGATTGTCTCAACTCCACACACTCTTGCACCCATAAATGCAGGAGTGTCTACCTCCCCTTTTTTCCAATGCCACCTTACAACCATCTTTGGCAGTATCTGGTCAACTTATGTCTTTTACTTTCATGATGCAACCACCCTTGGTCTCCACTTCTATCCCAATGACTATTTATCAATATATTGCACCCCTACAAGCACAACTGACTGTGTCGTATGCCCCTTCTAGCACCTTTCAAGTGCCCTACAACCTAGGGGGTGCCCCATCTACCAATCTATCAGCAAATCTCATCAAAATGTTGATGGATAAAATGTCTAGTCTTGAGGCTTCTATTTTCAGTTCAAGTAATGTCTCTTCATATGACCAAATTTACAACGAACCCATCCATCCCTCCGTCCCAATCAAGCCATATCCTAGTTAGTGGGAGCTTCATAATTTTTCTCATTTCTAGAGTAAGGAAGACATGCAACAGTACCTACGAGCATTCAGACATGCTTGTTATCTCATAGCCCATGACGATGTGTTACTTCTACGCACGTTCTCCATGTCACTTTCTGGCCCCGCCCTTGACTGGTATAGCTCTCTTACCAGACATTCTATCTTTTCATTCACTCAACTCGCCCAATTATTCCTTGACCACTTTTCTATCAATATCACCAAACAAGTCTCAATCACAGACCTCTACTCCATTAGGTAATTTGATGACGAATCAATAGCTGATTTTGTCGCCCATTGGAGAGGCTTGATTAACTAGTTCTCCTTCTCCTTGCCTCAACTTGAGCTCATCGAGCTCTTTTCTTGAGCATGTGCTAGGCACATCTCTTCTACCTTGCAGGTTCAAACATTCTACACTTTCGACGAAGCTTTCACCATGGCCTGAAAGCTTGAACTCTGTGCCATTGAAGAGGATAAGGTCAAATTACGTAATACCAACGCAAGAGCCAATGACCCTTCTTCTTCCAGACCTTCTTCTTCCCATTCCAAGTCCAAAGGAGTGGCCAACATTGTGGTCGTTAGATCACCATCTTTGAAAACAACCGACCAATCTCAACCTTCAACATCTCAAAGCATCACCAAACAATTCTAACAATGGTACATCCAGCGTTCATACACTCCACTTGGAGAATCATACGCTTCTGTTTTGGAAAAACTTGTTAAGCAGGGGGTCCTTAATCTCCCTCCAATTTGACCACCTCAATTCAACCCTTCAAAAGCCCTCCCTACATGGTATAGGGAGGCCGACTTCTGTCACTTTCACCGCGTCCAAGGCCATGACATCAACAACTACCAAACCTTCAAAAACATCATTCAAGACATGATAGATAAGGGGGACCTCATCTTGGACAACCCGAATGCACCACCCAACCAACACATTGATATCTTCAAATAAACTTTTCGTAACCATCCTCCTACCCAAAACAATGTCCAGACCATGACCAATGACCCTCAAGACCATGATATACATACGGTCAACACGGTCTCACCTATTGTCCCTGACCAATCTCCTTCACAGGTGGAAGACCCTTCTTCCCCTATTTCTCCTCCATAGGTAGAAGAATCCTCTTCTCTTGTTAGTCCTCCATCGACCTCTCTTATATTGGATGACACCTTGACCATACCTATGCTATTAACCCCACATTCATCCTTCCTCCCACCAATGGAGGACCCTACCTTGCCTACTCCTCAACGACAAGTAGAAGGCACGATTATCCCTGCCCTCTACCCTCTTAAGGAGCCACACTCTCCTATTTTTTCCCCACCAAGAGAAGAACCAGTCCCTTCACCCACTTCGACCGAGGAAGATCCAGTCATGGTCTCCTCTTGCCTTTTGCCTGAGATTGCTACATCTCACTCACCTCCATCCACATCTAAACCCAAACCTGTATCTAACCTCACCTCACACAATAGTGGCCCTCAACCCAAACCAAAGAAGGCCACTAAACCACACCAAAGGACTCCTCTCCCACCTTCATCATTGCCCTCTATTTTGGGCCTGCATATATCCACTTTAATAGGAGTGCTTCCTACTCCCATACTTCACAGAGGCAAGTCGCCTCCATTATCCCCTCAACCCATCAGACATATATTTCCTCCAAAACATCCAACACCTATCACCACCAATATGCCATCTACACGTGTGGTTACACCACCCATGAAAATGATGGTACTACCAATGCCTCTTACGCCTCTCAAACCAAAGTCATCAACCCCCACTGTAACAAGACACACAGACCCATTAGCAGGTTCTTATGCCTTGTTGTTATGGAAATTGTTGCAGTCTTCTCGCATCAATCTCTCACCTCTTAAACCATATCAATCTCTCAGACCAAAACTACCCTATTTCGATGACACTCAGATTTGTGCGTATCATCACACGCCTGAGCACGACACTGAGCATTGTTATGCCCTCAAGGTTGTCATTCACCAATGCTTGGAGAAAGACACCCTTCTTCTTAAACACATTATCAATAAACCTTCAACACCGCCCCACTCATCAACTCTCAGATCAAGACCATCTTGGTTTGACAACTCTAAATTTTGTCACCATCATCAAAAATTGGGACATGACACTGAGCGTTGTGCTCTTAAAGCTGTCATTCATCAACATTGAAAAAAGGATACCCTTCTCATCAAGGATCCTCTTGACCACCCCTTCGACAAATCGTCAACACCGACCCATGCTTCTAAAACCTCATCACCTAAATTGGGATCTCCACGCCAGACTATGATCCCTTTGCCACCCTTAACTCCCTTATTCAACATCAACACAGTCAATCTAACCACCAAGCCTCAACTGACCTTAACCAATCTGTCAAAAATTCTCCCTAGCCACTGGGGGAATTCAACCTTCATCCAAGCCTTGACCAACCTTTCAACCCAGTCTCGACCAAATATCAATCACTCTTTTAATCTTAAACCTTAACTAGGCCTCAACCAAGCCTCGACCATGCCTTGAACAAATAAGCATTGACTCGACCTCGACTAAACATTCAACCTATCTATGACCAAATCATCAACCCAACCTCGACCAAGCCTTCAACCAAACATTCATCATGACCTCGACCAGTCTCGACCAAACATCAACCAACCTTTTCATCAAAGCATTCAACCTGACCTTGACCAGACCATCAACCAAACCTCAATCAAACCTCAACCAAGCACCAACCTGACCTTGACCAAACATTCAACTGACCATTTACCAAATATCAATTGACCAACCAATGACCAAACAATCCACCAAATATTCAACCGACCATTGACCAAATATCAATTGACCAACCATTTTCAACCAATCAGTGACCATATCAACCAACCAAGCATCAATCAACATGTGGCCCATCTCGAAGAGGCAAATGGGGCAAGTTTGCTCCTAATTGGCTCGGACCTTTCATCATAATGCATAAGCATGGACCAAGGACTTATCAGAACTTGAGCCCTTTAATACCTTACATCTGTGACCATTCTCCTATTAGTCGAGTACTCGCTCACTTGACATTTAACTTGAGCTCGTCCCTTAAGCAACCCTTGTCCTCTTAATCCTCATTTCTTTCAACCCTATTCCCCTAAACAAATCATATATAACCCTTTTATAACATATGGATGCTTTGTCTTAATAAAAGGGAGCCCTTGAACTTCTATAGTCTTGTCCATGACTCAAAATTCTGTCAAACAAAAAAAAATCAAGATGTCAAAATATCCAAGGTCACAAACTCTAAAAGATAGATTGCTCCCTCGAAGGATAGTTGTACTATCATTGTTGTAGCTAATAGACTGCTCCCTTGAAGGACAGCTATTCAAAAGCCCTTAAATATATAAAGCAAAAATATAGACCACTCCCTCGAAGGATGGCTATGACTAAATCTTGCTACAAATAGCACTCTTTTAGAAGCTTCCCGCATCGATCAGCTTCACAAATGACCACAAAGCAAATGACATCTCTATGTAGACTTCCCACATTGATCAGTCTACTCCAAAAAAAAAAGGTCATGGACTTGGCTTATACTTGTCTCAGGGTCTCCTATAAAAAAGGACAAGGTTATCTCTACTCTAAAATGGGTTACCCTATCCTCACCCATCATAACACCTGCTCAAGGGACTTCGAGCTCACTTTAATGTCAAAGTGATTTGATTACCACTCTAACACAACCCATGATCAATGACGTAATGCATGAATGGGGCTCTTAGTTCTAACCCCTATCTATGCTATCATTTTGGTCCTTGTCAATGAAAGGGCGAATATGCCTGTCACCTCCTTTACACTTTGGTCACATTCGAACTTCATCACTTGTCAAACCCAATCAACTCGACTCTTTTCAGACCACTCACATAGCCTATTCACACTAGTTTCTATGGACACCAATACACATGGAAACTATGAACTACACAATTTATGTCCGGCATAAACCATTACTTGCTGGTGCATTAATAGACTCAATTCATTTTTAGCATACATCCATCACGAATATGGAAAATTGTTAGGGATGAAAGACCCCTCAACCAATGTTATAGAATACACCATCACACAATATGGAAAAGGCTGTAACATCATCTTATCCTCATCATTTCAACACATGACCAAATCAATCATCAACCATTTTGTATCTTCACCTAAACTACATTGGTCTGAGGCCCTAAGATCAGGGCTATGTAGGCAGCACTCAGTTGACACGACGTCCTCTAGGGTTAGCTCAACCACCCTCATTTGTTCGTCTCTCTGATGGACAAACCTTCTTTCCTCCTTTGACCATGACTTGACCCCGACCAGCCCATCCATCACTTCGACCCTCTTCCTCCCTTTTAGGGAGAACTACATTGGCCTGAGGCCCTTCACACAAGGTCTATGTAGGCAGCACTTAGTCTTTTGGGGTTAGCTCAGCCACATTCTTTCATCCATCCATTCATTCAACCAGTTATCTATCTCAGCCTACCTCGACCAATGACCATGGAGATCACGACCATCTCTTCCGACCACGACCACTTCCAAGATGACTTTGCCTTGGTTGTTTCTGCATGTATGCTACCTCATGACTGGTTAGCAGAATTGTCCGCAACCCATATTTTGACCTTCACAAGTATAGGATCACAACCTAGTTGATCCCCACTACTTGTGACATTTTCATGTTTCTAAGAGCACTTCTTGAGCCTGAGATACCTAGAACACGATGACCATTGGAGCTACAGCTTAGATTGAATAACCTGATCAGCTACAACTAATGTTGGGGCCTAGTTATTTCAATTTTGGCACTCCTCGACCTCGACCTGTGACAATTTAACCTGACCATCTCGTGAAGTGGTATACGTGTAATCACAACTTTTACAGCATTCACACTCACACTTTCACCCTATCCATCCATTCTCTGTCAAATCAGCACCCGATTCTAGGTTCCCTTCCCTCGACTTCTACTTTGAGGGGGAATACCTCATCCCATAATTAGGGCAACCAACCCTCTTGTTTTTGTCTTGCAGTTCACTTAAACAACCAACAAGATGAAAGTGACCTCATCCCATAATCGGGGTAACCAACCCTCCTATTTTTGTCTTGCAATTCACTTGAACAACCAACAAGACGAAAGCGACCTCATCCCATACCTAGGACAATCAACTCCTATTTTTGTCTTGCAGTTCGTCAGAATAACCAAGAAGACAAAAAGGGGCAAATGTAGACACCAAAATTGTGTCTAACCCTTGGTCGACTCCCCCCTTTGGTCCCCTTGGTCCCTTTCCACTTCTAATCATGCCTAACCTATGTCTTATTAATTTAAAATAATTATCTTATTTTAATTAATAAATCTCTCCTTCCTTCTCTCTCTCCCCTTGCCACCTCACCCATGCCACCTCTCATCTCCTTAGATTCTTTGCCCTTGGATACCCTCATTTATCACCCTATGACCTATTCCAACTTTCCCTCCACTACCCCTTGCCAAGTCTTAAATGATTTAAGACCCCATTTCCCTTATCCCACTCATTTCCCATGCCTATTAATCCACCTTTGACCGTTTCTTCCCTCGATTCACTGACTCGGTAGTTGGGAAAATGGATAAAAGGCTATTTTTAGCCTTTTTCTTGACTTCCAGCTGCTGACGTCGGTCAACTATTGACCGACATCGATGATATTGCTAGCATCATTTTCCTTCATAACTGCATTTCACCTCCAGAGTGTGGATCCAGCTTTCCCAATCTTCAATCTGCTCTCTCAATCTTTTGAATTTGACCTTTCACTCCTCAATCTTCAATCTGCCAACCTTCAGATCTCTCTCTCTCTCAGGTACACACAATAAGCTACCACAACAACAAGCACTCTACATCAGCCACTCCACCAGCAACAGGGCCTTCACACCAACAGTCTCAGTAACAGGTGTAACCAGTCAGCAACACTCCTTCTTCAATAGGTATGAGCTAAGAATGTTTCTTTTATTTCATTTCAATAATCTAGAAATGTATTAGTTGTTAGCCCCCATTCAGCACTTCCTACCACCAGACCACAGACCCAACCTGCTCTTCCTAGAGAGGCTGAAAGGCCTCCTCTACCCCTCTGTCTCTTTTTGACATTTTGTCCTTTGTCCCAGACCTATGCACAGAGTCTCAGACACCTCAAGCCATTTTGTTGACCCCAAATAGACCACAGACCAAAAACTTGACCAGACCTAGTCTAAAGACTATTGCCCCGACCAATGCTGGCCGCAGAGACCACTGCCTTCACCAATGTCGGCAGACTAACTGACGTCGGCAAACCTTAACAACCGACGTTGGCAACATAACCAGGGTCAGTAAGTGTGACCAGACTGATAGCAGCATTCAGGTAAGCATTTGCTTCCATTTTTATTTCAATTTTAATCATTTCAGTCTTTTATCATTCTGCCTTTTATCAAACATTATTTTTATCAATCAGTGGGTTGACATCCCTCAAGGAAGTCTCTTGTACTTCTGGGATCAAGCTTTTGCTTGAAAGCCCACCATCTCCTCATCTAACACCTTCTTTGATTTAGTCTCTTTCTTCTATAGGTGTCATCCTCCATAACCAAAGAGGAGTTCCTTCAGTCATCTGAATTTGGTGCGCAGACTTCATCCAGGTACATACAAGCCTTAGACCATTTCTTCTTAGTTTCTCATTTCCTTTTTTTTAATGTGAAAAGCAAAAATCATATAGAAACAACAAGATATGGCACCAAAGTTACCTTAAAATTAGAACTTATCTCAAGGTTTCATATTGAGCCATATAAACCAAATGTTACTAATGTTAATTTTTTTATCATTGATGAGGAGGATCAGTCTAGTGACCAAGAGCCAATTTTTCCTATTGAATATATTTTAGATCTCTTCCTTGATGAATGGGGAGCATAAAACCATGAGTTTGACCCATATAGAGGTGTTGAAGAGTTTGTTCTTAGGGTATTATCTACATGAAGAATGTGTTGACCATTTTTTTACCTCAGGCCAAAAAGGGTCAACCCCACTATAGTAAAAATCTATACAGGGGATTTTTATAATGTCACAGGGTATGTTGTAACTCATTTGATGTCATTTCATATGTCATTATAATGAAAGAGAATATTTGTATAAGTAGTTGCAACTATCATTTAAAGGGGGTTGAACTAATTTTATTCCCTTTTGGGCTTCTTGATTCCCATTCCTCTCTCTCAAATGTTATAAGTAACTACCATTTTAGTCTTTGTAAAGAGACCACACCATTTATGTTGAAGCCTTGCTGGACTGATGTCATATTTTACCTTTGAACATTAATACAAGTCTATTTTTGAGTTTTGAATAATTTTCTAAGTCTGCAAGTGATGTAAGGTGATGATAATTTATAATTATCTATCCTTCCTTCCATTATCCTTTCATATTTGAGCAAGATTTCCTAGTTTAATAGGTCATATAGATTGTATTCTAGTGTGTAAATCTTTTCTCAAGTGTACAATTATCCTTAGAGTGTGAAATATTCCCTCTAGTTCATTTGCCTTGTGTTTTTGCTCACATATTGCCTCTATATTGAAATACTCATGTTAGAACCCATTAAAGCTTAGAGACTAGTCTATATGCTTTGTTTCATCTTGGTAGAAATATGATGGTCATGTGGAAGACATTTTTGGTGCATCAAATCCTTTAAAATAGGTTCAATTTATGCATTCTATAACTTTTTCCCCCATAAGTAAGCATTATTTTAATTAATAAATATTACATGATATATTCAGGGAGCTAGCCCTTAAACCTAGAGACTCATTTCTAATATAGGTACACCCACATACCTGTAATTGTTCCCATGTTGCCCAAATCTGTAAAAATCCTAAACAACTTCTTCTAGAGTGTAATATTTGGTGAAAATAGTTCTAGTGTGATACTTATGCATTCTTTAATAAAACTAATCTTGGGACTTACATCATGCATGAGGATCCATTTGAAAGAGCTGAGGTAAGTGTCAAATATTCTCATGTTGTTGATCGTAACTATATGATTCATAAGTATGATGATCATAGGTTTATGAATCTCATTGAACACCATAGTGGGAATAATGATGTTCTTATTCCTACTATTGATGAAGATGCTCTGGATGATAACACTCATGAAGAAGAGGAGGATGACTTATGGATAAGATTTGAGGCCATATGTCAAGATTTTGACAAGATTGGTAATATTCCTTCTTCCCCCAAGAGATGTATGTCTGATGTGTCTATTGATGAAACTAAAGATCAAGATCCCATTTATTCTATAAATTATGAAAATAAATGACATGTTGTTAAGGAATATGGACATCAATCTACTATTCAAAAGCCTACAGTTTGAGAGGGACCTAGTGAGGTCAAGATAGAAGTTGTTGTGCCTAGAAGATAATTAGGATATCCATCTAGTATCAAGACATGTTTAGAAGGGTTGGATCATAAATAATAATAGTTTTACACTCCTAATCATCAAGTATATCTTGTGTATGAAGACAGAAAGGTTGAGGTAACTGTCATCATTCTTATTTTATAGTATGAGGAATGTATGTCATATATGGAAATGATAAAAAGGATTATAGCTCCAAAGTAGGCTCTTAGAGAGAAATAAATATCATTCATTAAGGTCCAAAATATATCACTTACATACCTAAGAATATTAAAAGGTGATATACTTCTTGATCACCTACATATTCAACTGATTGGTGATGAGCATGCTCCTCATGCTAGGTTACCTTCATGGAGTGATAAATATGTTAGGGGAACCATTTTTTACCCTAATTGAGGTATGATCAGATGTTTCACATCTGAAGGTTAGTCTTGTAAATAATATTTTGGGTTTGTGTTTCTTTTCTTGTTGTGTTGTGTTCAATAAGTAATCTGAGGCACAATTATGTTTTTGCTTGGTTCTTGTCTTGTTTGTTTCTTCTTCTTTATCCTTCTTTGTGTTTTCTATGTTATTCAATGTAGTTTATGTGTCAAAAATATTGTACATGTGAGTCCATAGCCTAATGAATAGGATTATGTGACTAGTCATAACATAGAAAGCATGCCACCCCTAGGAAATTGTCAAAGATGTTGACCATTTTTTTACCTCAGGCCAAAATGGGTCAACCCCCTATATTAAAAATCTGTATAGGGTCTTTTTATAATGTCATAAGGTATATTGTATCTCATTTTATGTAATTTCATATGCCATTATATTCTTGGTCATGGTATGATTAAATCCTTGTGTCATTTGGGGTTTTAAGGGTCTTTTTAAGGTTATATATGCAAGCGGCAGGTCTTCATGGTGATCAATGCAGTTAGAGCATGGATAAAGTTACTAATGGATGAGAATATGGATAGTGTTTCAAAAACCCTATGGGATGTCAATATTGAATGGAATGATTATGAAAGTGCATATCATTCATCTGGTTCTTCATTACATACATCTAGAAATTTTAGGTCTAGTGGTAGAAATTCTAAGTAGGTAGTTTTTTGACACCATCGTTACAGTGTGTGGATGAGTCAAGAAGAATTGGTCATATGGGTATATTCACATTAGTCTGAAGAACATATGTTCCTAGTTTTAGGTTGTCTAATGAAATGCATCAGAAGATATGAATGCTCAAAGTTGGCCTCTCAAGTAGTTTTACTAAGTTTCCATATGTAACCAACTTGAAAAGAAGCTCAAATAAAGTCAGTGAGCATATTGATGAGGCCATATCCCATACATGTATTAGTCTTAGGAAAATGTGATCATATGGTTTTATCCATCTTATTTCTTATTTTCTATGTGCTAAGTTTCAAGTCATCCACCAAAGCATGACAAAAGTTACACATGTTCAAAAGTAGCTCCTCAATCAAAATTCACTAAGTTTCCACACTTAGCCATTTTTTACCATGATAGATACATGGGCATCATGCAAAATTGCATAGGATAGCTCACTTGAATATTTTTTAAAAATACTTAGAAGGCTCTTGAGACTAGTGGATCAAATGCATTCATCCTTTTTAGTATCACAAACATCTCCTACAAATTTGGTGCCTCCATAATTCTTGTGGTTCAAGATCTAAGCCTTCAAAATTTGTCAAAAAGAATAAAACATTCATGCTAACATCAAATTTTAGCTTGAGCAAAATAAATCCTTTTGAGATTAAATTTTTTAGTCATATGAATGTTAATTACAGTCACACGAATGTCATTTAATAGGAGCAAGGACATCAATTTTAAGCTCATGAAGTAGCCATTGGATTTCAAACAATGGGTCCCGATTGATCTAATGGTATGTGTTGTATCATAAATTATGATCTAATGGTGCAAGATGATTCAAAATGTTAGATGGATTGAGAGATTGACACATGGTGTAAGTGTATGAGGCTAGCAAAATGATAGCAAATATTTAGAATCAATACACATTTGACATGTAGTATAAGCTTGGACAAAGTTGATAGGTCAAGGGGAAATATCGAGGGTTGGCACTTAATCATACAGATCAAAATTAGTGGAGTGAGAAAATGTCAATATGTCAATGAGATAAGTTAAGTATCAATGACCAATCAAATTAAACGGACTTCTTGGGGGTCAAAGACATGACCAAGGACAAGCTAGGGTAAGCTTCTCCAAGGGTATATGCCACAATTAAATCTCATTTTAATGCCATGAAAAGGACATAGTGATGTAATCATGAACAAAGGATATAAAGGAGCACCATTAGAGCTTAATATGGACCTCTAGTTCAACATTTTTTGTGTCATGCAAGGTTTATTCTATGAATGCATTCACCATTATTAAAAGTACGTGTGCATCATCTATTTGGACTTAATAGGAAAACCAATAATCTGATATTGGTTTTCCATCTATAGTAGACATATGAACATGGGGACAAGTTAGATCATGATCTAATTAGAATAGGAGATAGATTTCAAAGGATACCATGAAGACATACATGTAGACCCCAATAGTTTCATCATCAGGACTAATTGTATGAAAAGGACCCCTGATCTCCACTATGCATACCATGAAAAACTAGTTTGGAGTAGTGAGAACCAAGAAAAAGCCTTAATAGATTGATCTAAGGATTGTAATTACATTTATTCTAGGACCCAACTTGAAACAACTTGATCATATCATTGTAATCATCAGGGAGCACCAATGAAAGAACAATGTAATTGTATAACCACTTTAAGTAGCTCATATCAATTAGGAAGCTTGAAGGATCATATTTATAAAATTATTTGCAATTATGGTTCAAAAGGGGTTGAACTAATTTGATTCCCTTTTAGGCTTCTTGTTTCCCACTCCTCTCAAATGTTATAAGTAGATGTCATTTTAGCCTTTGTAATAAGACCACACCATGTATGGCAAAACCCTACTAGACTAATGTCATATTTTGCCTTTGAACATTAATACAAGTCTGTTTCTAAGTTTTAAACAATTTTAGAAGTAACCAAGTGATGTATGGTGATGAGAAGTGTTAATTTTCTATCATTCCTTCCCTTATCCTTTCATGTTTGAGAAAGATTTCATATTCTAATAGGTTATATAGAGTGTATTCTAATGCGTAAAGATTTTCTCAAGTGTACAATTATCCTTGGAGTGTATTCTAATGTGGAATCTACCCTTTGGTTCATTTGCTTTGTGTTTCTACTCACATCTCACCTTTATATTGAAATACTCATGTTAAAATCCATTAAAGTTTAGAGACTATTTTGTATGCTTTGTTTCATCATGGTATAAATATGATGGTCATGTGGAATACATTTTTGGTACATCACCTCCTTTAGAGTAGGTTTAATTTATGCATTCTCTAACTCTTTCCCCTGTAAGTAAGTAGTAGTTTAAGTGATAAACATTGCATGATATATTCAGGGAGCTAGCCCTTAAACCTAGAGAATCATTTCCAATATAGGTACACCCACATACCTAAAAATGTTCCCATATTGCCCAAATCTAGAAGAATCTTGAACAACTTCTTCTAGGGTGCAATATTTGGTGACAATAGAAGATACAACCATACCTTCTCTTTCTAAGCCTAATGATGATAGTAATGGTTTGTGGAAGTTATTTTTTTATGGATCAAGAATTAATAATGGAGTAGGTGCAGGTATTATTCTTATTTCTCCATCAAATGAAAAATACAATTCAGCCATTATATTTCATTTTAGTTGTTCTTGCAATGTAGCTTATTATGAAGTTCTTATATATGGGATTCAATGGGAAAGGAAGAAATGATTCAAACAAGTACAAGCCATTAAAGATAGTGAACTACTTGTACAACAAATAAGAGGTAAGATTTCATCCAAGAACACATTTTTGAATTCCTACAAGCATAGACTGTGGGACCTTATTGAGTATTTTGAGGGTTTTGACATTAAATCAATCCCAAGGGAAGAGAACCAACATGATAATAGGTTGGCACCAATTGGAGCACAATTTGGCATCCCCAATGATGTCAAGAATCGAAAAACTTAGCCACACATCATGGTAATTATAAGGCCTTCAATACTAGATAATGATTTAAACTAGAAAAAGTTTGAAAGTGATAAACAAATAGTATTCTTTCTCCAACATGAGGTTGATTTCTCTTTCAAAAACTAGGCCAAGTTGTAACACCAATATGAGGACCAAATTATGCAATTAAGATCTAAAAAGCTTCCTAAAGGGTTGGTTACTCTTGAAGGTATATTTAATTAAAGTGATCAAATGGGGAGAGATAAATTAAACATGTGTACAAAAGAATAACATCATGATAAAGTGTCTATTGTCAAATATAAACTCCTAAATCTTGTGAAGGTATGTACTCCACAAGAGAAGGCTACATATATTGAGTCATGTAGAGAATTTTTTGATATCTTTACTTGGGAGTATAGTGACCTCAAGGGGTTTGATCCCTTATTAGATTAACACACTATATAACTTGATCCAAATCCTTGGAGTGTGCAATCTACCCTTTGGTTCATTTGCTTTGTGTTTCTACTCACATCTCACCTTTATATTGAAATACTCATGTTAAAACCCATTAAAGTTTAGAGACTATTTTTTATGCTTTGTTTCATAATGGTATAAATATGATGGTCATGTGTATTACATTTTTGGTACATCACCTCCTTTATAGTAGGTTCAATTTATGCATTCTCTAACTCTTTCCCCTATAAGTAAGTAGTAGTTTAAGTGATAAACATTGCATGATATATTCAAGGAGCTAGCCTTTAAACCTAGAGAATCATTTCCAATATAGGTACACCCACATACCTAAAAATATTCCCATATTGCCCAAATCTAGAAGAATCTTGGACAACTTCTTCTAGGGTGCAATATTTGGTGACAATAGAAGATACAACCATACCTTCTCTTTCTAAGCCTAATGATGATAGTAATGGTTTGTGGAAGTTATTTTTTTATGGATCAAGAATTAATAATGGAGTAGGTGCAGGTATTATTCTTATTTCTCCATCAAATGAAAGATACAATTCAGCCATTATATTTCATTTTAGTTGTTCTTGCAATGTAGCTTATTATGAAGCTCTTATATATGGGATTCAATGGGAAAGGAAGAAATGATTCAAACAAGTAAAAGCCATTAAAGATAGTGAACTACTTGTACAACAAATAAGAGGTAAGAGTTCATCCAAGAACACATTTTTGAAATCCTACAAGCATAGACTGTGGGACCTTATTGAGTCTTTTGAGGGTTTTGACATTAAATCAATCCCAAGGGAAGAGAACCAACATGATAATAGGTTGGCACCAATTGGAGCACAATTTGGCATCCCCAATGATGTCAAGA
This sequence comes from Torreya grandis, assembly GCA_037957365.1. NCBI lineage: Eukaryota > Viridiplantae > Streptophyta > Pinopsida > Cupressales > Taxaceae > Torreya > Torreya grandis. The sequence continues at coordinate 1,659,621 of JARHVA010003097.1, read as the reverse complement.
ATCTAAAAATTTAGCCACACATCATGGTAATTATAAGGCCTTCAATACTGGATAATGATTTAAATTGGAAAAAGTTTGAAAGTGATAAACAAATAGTATTCTTTCTCCAACATGATGTTGATTTCTCTTGCAAAAACTAGGCCAAGTTGTAGCACCCATATGAGGACCAAATTATGCAATTAAGATCTAAAAAGCTTCCTAAAGGGTTGGTTACTCTTGAAGGTATATTTAATTAAAGTGATCAAATGGGGAGAGATAAATTAAGCATGTGTAAAAAAGAAGAACATCATGATTAAGTGTCTATTGTCAAATATAAACTCCTAAATCTTGTGAAGGTATGTACTCCACAAGAGAAGGCTACATTTATTGAGTCATGTAGAGAATTTTTTGATATCTTTACTTGGGATTATAGTGACCTCAATGGGTTTGATCCCTCATTAGATTAACACACTATAGAACTTGATCCAAATACTAATATTGTAAGGCAAAGGCAAAGGCCTATCAATCCTAAAGTGGAGGTGCTCATGAGAAAAGAAGTCACTTAGTTGATAGAGTCAAAAATTATCTTTCCTATCAAACACTCTTCATGGGTTGCCAACTTAGTTCCTATGAGAAATAAGAGTGGTGAGATCAGGCTATGTGTGGATTTTAGAGACTTGAATAGGGTGTCATTTAAGTATCACTATCTGATACCTTAAATAGAGAAAATATTTCAAGTAGTGGTAGGTTCTCAACATTTATCACTCTTTGATGGTTATTTAGGTTATAACCAATTGTTGGTGAAGTAAGAAGATCAATATAAGATAACCTTCAATACCAAATGGAGCACATATTCCTATAAGAGAATGCTATTTGGGTTATCCAATGTAGGTGCCACATTATAAAGAGCCATGGATATGGATTTCTAAGGTTTGATCAATGAGATGGTACTAATATATCTTGATGAAATAATCATTTTTGTCTAAAGATGATAGTGATTGCTTAAATCATCTAAGGATAATATTTGAAAGGTGCAGGTAATATGGGGTTTCCCTCAATCCCAACAAGCATGTTTTTACTATTCATTAAGGTAAATTACTTGGTCATATTATTTATAAATATGGGCTTGATATAGACCTTGATAGGGTGAGTGCCATACTAGCTTTATCATTTCCCAAACATAAGAAAGCTTTGCAAAGTTTTCATTGGAATGTTAATTTTTTTAGGAGGTTCATTCCTATATTTTCCACTCTTGTAAGGCCTATAATAGTTATGGTAAATAAGCTTCAAGAATTTTTTTGGACCAAGGAATGGAAGGCTAGTCTTAAGGCCATCAAATAAGCTATTTCTCAAGCACCTACACTAATCAACCCTAATTTGTTTGGACTATGGGAAGGCTAGTTTTGAGGCCATCAAACAATCTATTGCTCAAGAACCTAAACTAATCAACCCTAGTGTTTCTAAAGAATTTTTATTATATTATTTTACTAATATGGACATTGTTTATTCTATGTTAATGCAATAGAATAATAAAGGACTTGAACATCCAATAGCCTTTTTTAGTCAAGGACTAGAAAGCTATGAAGAGAGGTACACATATGTTGAGAAATAAGTATTGTAAGTTATAATAAGTCTTAATAAATTTATGCATATGGTATCCAACAAAAAAATACATGTCATGCTAGCTCATCCAAGTATAAGATACTTCCTTTTGAATAAAGACTTGAATGATAAAAGAGCTAGATGGATAGATAAAGTGATGGGGTATGATGTTGAGATCAAGGCCACTAAGCTAGTGAGAGGAAGAGGTATGTGTGAACACTTAGCATCAAACCTAAATAAGGAGGAAGAAATGATTTTGTCAGTGAAATAGGGTTTTAGTATAGTTTAAACATCATTGTATCCAATTTGGACATAAGAAATGGTGTGGTTCCTTCAAATAGGTGAGTATCTTATGGGTCTAGATCAAGTAAGATGAAGATACTTAAGATTGAAAGAAATACCTTATGTACTTATGGATGAGTTTATTTTTATTAAATACCTCAATGGGATATTGTTAATATGTTTGTAAATGGTATAGGTAGATAATTTTTTATAACATTTCCATGATGGACCAGATGGAGGTCCTTTTTCACCTAAAATTATAGCTACAAAAATTATGAGAGTTGGTTACTATTGGCCAAGCCTATTCAAGGATTCATATTCTTGGGTTAGAATATTCCAAAAAAATTCACTCTTTGTAGGTAAACAAAGACTTTTATCCCTTCCTCTTCATCCTATTCAGGTTGAACAACCATTCATGTAGTGGGAACTTGACTTCATTGGAATGATCAATCTTCCATCTAGTGCAGGCCATTATGGGTTCTTACAGCTACTAAATATTTCAAAAGGTGGGTAAAGGTAGTGGTCCTCAATGAAGATAATGAAACTTTAGCTCTTAACTTCTATGAGAGCTTAGTGATAAGGTTTGGGGTGCCTAAAATAATAATTTTTTATAATGCCATGGCTTTTAGTGGTGTAAGAATAATGGAATGGGTTCTCCAATATGATATCTACTTGAGTAATTATTATAACTATTACCTCTAAGGAAATGAGCTAGTTAAATCCACTAATAATAACTTGATTATAATTATAAAGAGGATAATAGAAGATAATCAAAGGAATTGACACACAATATTGAAGACAACCCTATGGGATGATATGATCACTCCAAAGATTACCATTGGTAACTCACCCTATATATTTGTCTATGGGAGAGAATCTAAGTTTTGCATTTCACTTGAGTTACTAGATCTTGAGTCAGCACATCAGATTGAGAGAGTGGATAATGATCTTATCGATACAATATTATTAGAACTAATAGCCTTAGAAGAATTAAGAAATCATGTTATGCACACCATGGAATGTAACCAAACACAAGTAAAATGAAACTTTGACAAGAGATATATCTCAAGAAAATATCAAAAATTAGATCTTATCTTAAAGTGTGATGCTGATAGAGCTAAGCCTAATAATCATACTAATTTTGATGCATTATGAAGTGAACCTTATGTCATCATTACTTACAAATAACATAATGCCTTTCAGCTTACAAGACTCAATGGAGAGGAGTTGAGTATCCCAATCAATGGGATACACTTTAATCCATTTTATTAAGATCAATTTTACAATTTTGTACATATTAGATTAGGTCTTTGTGTTCCCTAATTGCTTCAAGCACAAGTGTGTGTTTTCTTGCTTTGTGTTATCTTTTCTCAAAGTATCTTATGACAAATGTGTGGTGTGTTATTTTGTCTTGTGTTTTTCTAGTTCGGTTGGTTTCAAGGTTGTTTTCAAATCTTATTTTCAATTTTCCTTAATTTAGGTTGCATTCATGACTATATAGCCTAATGAATCTACTAAGACACTAGTCTATATGCATATTCAAGCATGCATTCCCACGAGGTCACCAAAGATGTTAGCCAAATTTTGGCTACCATAGACTAGTATAATTTAATATTTGTATTTTCAAGCCTTCACCTTGGTTTTAAATCTTTAAAATCCTTCATAAGGCATGGTTAGAATTGTTTAATGCATTTTTGACAAGTTTAAAATCAGTGTCTTCCTAATGTTATGCTTGTCTAGTCATAATATGTCTTGGTCAAAGGGGTTAAAAGAGGTTCAAAGGCTGAGATAATTTTTTAATTTCATGTATTCCAATTTATATTCATTTAATTTTTCCCATGGTCTATATAAATACATTAAATGAAGTCAAATTCATTCTCTAACATTGTAACTCACTTGACATGTTTGTTTGTTCATTTGTAACATCCAAGAAGAGAATATGGTAATAAGGTGGTAATTTTGTAGAATAATTTAGTGGTTTAAAAATAATCCCATATATTTTTAGATGTAATGGATCTTAGAGAACACTTTTTGATCTATTTCATTCAGTTTCTATGTAGATAATGACAATTCTTAAGTAAAAAAAGGTGGTTTTCAAGAATTTTGTATAGTTTGTAGAGAGACAATCACATAGAAACACTCATTTAGCCTTATATAGTATGTAAATGTAAAAATCCATGAATTTGAGTAGTTTTTTAACTCAAAAAAGTCAAAACTGACTCATCTTCTCCATCACTCTCCTTAGCAGCTCTAGAAGGTAGTATAGTTTTTAGTTGGTACAAGAAGGAGAGAGAGATTTAGAACCTTATCTCTTGGGAATAGTATGGTGTCCCTATGAAATTAATTTTTTTTGAATTGGTAACATATTTAAACCCTTATGATTTATGAACAATAGCTAAGAGTGTAACACGGTCACTATGTCTTATTCATCTAAGCAGGGTCTATGTTTGCCTATATTTATTAACTTCAAAGTTTGATGGAAGAAAATGGATTTTGTGAAGTGATTTTATGGATAAAATGGGATATTTTAATGTTAGTTTCATCAATTACATCAACTACATGAGATGTATTTATCAAATAAAATGGTGCATCAAGCATGTTTGAACATCACCACCCCAGTTGCAAGCATTTTTTACTAGATATTAAGTGTTATCATCCTAAGAATTTATCAAGTGAATTATCAAGAATGTTAAACCTCTTATTTTTATATATTCCATGTGATTTATCTTTGAAAAATAATTTCCTTGAAGACAACTCATGGTGGCATGGTTCTTGCTCTATTGAAGCATGGTGTAGTAGATGAATGGTTTCCTATAGGATTGATTACCAAAATCTATCCCAAATAGAAATGAAGAGGTCAATAATGGTGTGTGTTAAATAATGGTGTGTGAGATATAATTATAAAAATTATGGTTCCAATTGAATGATATTAATATTCCAACATACACTCAAACAAGACTAAAATAAGTTTTGTCTACCCATAGGTCTGTAAATTTGTAGGTAGACATTCATGGTCCCAAAACCTCATAAAATAGATAAATAAGACTAAGAGGGACATGGTTTAAAATTATAATCACACATATAGTATTTAATAATCCCATAACATCAATTTGAATATCATGGATAAGTTTATACACTTCAATCTTCATGTATGAGTCTTGTAGATAGAATAACTAGTAGCTACAAACATGTCCAATACAAAAGGAAACAAACTTTAAACTATAGGATTTATGAAGTAAGTCCATAGGCCCATTTAAATAAATATATGTAAATGTAAATTATCATGATATACTCATGGTGTTTCAATAACTCAAGAAATAGGCTACCAATAGTCTATTCAAAATAAATGTAGACCTATAGGTTCTAGCCCTGTAGGTCCACATTTTGATCAAAAATTCTCTTATCTACATGAATAAGATTATATGAAGATAGTATGATTAAATATAATAATGAAATAATATTTACAAATATAAACACCTATCTCTTGAGATTCAAAAGAATTCATAAGATGACTGATGCCACTAAGGAGAATAAAAGGTCAAATTAAGCCTAAAATCTCATACACAACCCTATGTATGAGAACAAAAGGTAATCTTATGAAAATTTAATGAGGAAAGGGATTTGTTTAAAGATGTGAATAAACATAAATTTTAACTTATAAAATTGGTTTAGATCACTGAAATTCTAATACTCAATAGTGAGAGTCCATTTTCAGGTTGCAGCTAGGAAACCCAAAATAGTGACCTACAAGTCTATTAAAGACATACTTAAGAAAGACTATTGGTGGGGTGAATAATAATTATGAGTAAATTTTAAGGTTATATAAAACCATCACAAATATTCTCATTAAATATGGAGTTTTTAATGAAGGATGAAAAGGAAAAAATAAGACTGAGGGTTAAAAGAAATCTATAGGCCTAAATCCCTTAAAGGTCTACTACAGTTAGTGAGAAAAAATATTGATCACATTGAAACATAGAAATGTAATTTAAAACATATTAAAATAAGGTTAAGTATGTTTCATAAAAAATTGAGATGGTTAAAACAAAAATATTGAAATTTGAGGGGTTTTATACCTAAAAACCCTATTCTTAGTCCTCATACAGCCAACTAGCCCGAGCAGCTATTTTTGATTGCTCAGAACTCCTTAAAAGAGTTTTATCATGAAAAAAGGTTATTCAAAGGTATAATAGAGGTATATACATTCAAAACCTTAGAATTATTTCACTCATTTAACACCACACATGTTTGAATCATCCCTAAGACTGGAGGTCTCACCAAACCCTTTTTTTATCTTATGAAGGAACTCGACTGCCATCTTCTATTGATTAGAAGTGTACATATGTTTTGTATGGGAGGAAAGATAATAAGTGATTTTAAAGGGACCCTATTCTTTATGAACCATTGTTAAGATGATAATCACCAAAGACCCTTGCTAAACCCTCTTAAAGGACCCGATAAGAGAAAGTATGGGTTAAATGCCTTCAAATAGACTAGTATGGCTTGGAAATTATCACAATAACTCTCAAAAATCCCATGGACACTTGAATAACACACTTGGTAAAAATTTTAAAGGTATAGTGTAGGAAATAGACCACAAAAAGCTCAATTACATGCCTGTTTATGAGTGTGCAATGTGGTGGTAATCACTAAATCAATTAGAGAGGTTTTGTAAGCCTATACATAGATATCATCACCCCCTAAGTACCTCTATAGGTATCTTAAGGTAATTTATGTAACCTTCAAGTCAATAATTTGGGCCTAGGAGGGTGAAGTTCAATTATAAGCCTATGAAGTACCTGTTGGTGTCCTAGATTTACACCCTAGCTGAGAAGGGGATTATTTTGCTCCTCTTACTCAAATATAGTCCAACATGGGATTGATCCTAGGCTTTAAGTATCTTAATAGTGTATTATAACTATATATAATATTGGCTTCCTTTTGGATCTATCACCTATACTAAACCTAAACTAGCACTTGCTTGGAAAAGAGAGATATTTTAACAATAACCTATGAAAGCATGTAATTAGAGGTGATGCACCATTTATTTGATCACTAAAACTCACACAAGACACACTATAGGATGCATTCCAGACTATATAAAATCACTCACATTAGTATTTCATAAAAAGGCATGAATTAGCTATTAATCTAGCATAAGAGGTTAGTTATCCACTTCCAAACTAACTAATAGACTATATATGTGCTTAGAATGACCTATGAGGATTACCAAAGCAACTCATGAAGGTGATAAAATTTAGACATAGGTAAGGAAAGCATGCATTCACTTAAATAATCAATGAACTCATAAGACACACTTCAATTGAACTATAAAAGGAGGAATGTAATCTCTTTTATATCAAATAGGTATTACAGTACAAATCTTGGTAGATTTTAGTCATACCAAAGAGAGGGATACATTTCAAGGCTTAGATGTTAGTATTTATAGAAAAGGGAAATAGAGAGAGAGAGAGGTATGCATTGAAAGAGGCCCAACCACTTTCAATGGATTAGAACTAATTTAAGGATGTTGAGTCATGATCTTATTGAGAAAGAAGGTCCTTGTAAAAGAATTGAATGCTCCATGATCTTTATCCAACTACAAAGTCACTTCTCAGGACTTTATGCCACCTTTACTTTCATCTACTTATGAGGACCAAATCTTCATACCTTAGAACTAATAGATCCATGCTTGATCTACTTTAGGCAGCTATAACTATCTACTTGTCAATAAAATGACCATGCCAAAGGACAAGAAGCTTCCCCAAAATCATGTTTCTACCCATAAGAAATAAAGGAGCATAGGTCTTTGAAACTAATCATATTTATTGGTTTTTTTGTAGCTTAATTTCAAAATAAAATTCATCAAGTATTTGATATTGCTTTGACAATAGTCACCAACCCTTTTATCTATAATAGGTCTAAGCATAACTATTTTACCTTGTTGGAGCTTTTATTGGTGATGTCAATCCTAAAATATTCATTCTAGTTTGATCTTGGACCATATTTGAACTTGGTTCCTTTGTATTTGCTTTGTTGGGTTGAAAAACCACTTCTTCAACCTCTATCAAAAACTTCCTAGATTATCTCCACTCATTGGTTATTGGCTATTGACTCAGGCCTACCAAATTAAGACACTCGGTATCCTTGTGCTTGGGTTGAGCCTCATTAGCTTTTTGACCTTTCTGACCCTACTCATCATTGATCTACTTACGTGATTAAACATACATCATCAGATATTCTACTTATTTGAACATGCTTTTTACACTTATCAATCATGCTTTTGCTTTCTAGATTCGCTGACTCCCTTGACCTTTTCTCACCATTAATTTGAATACATGGTTAAACACATGTTGTTGATTTTCTTGGACCCACTATCATGTTAGTCACCACTCGCTATTGGATCTAACTCCCAAAATTTTACCATTTTTCACCTTTTCACTTATCCATGGGGCCTATTGACTTGTTGACCCTAGCTCACCCATGTTCCATTAGATATTTTGTCTATTGAACACTATTTATTGATCTTGGACCCATTTGAATACAAATGGTTATGTTTTGTGGCTTTAACTTTGACATTTGTGTACCCATCAATAACTTCCACACACCCATCACTGCATATTTGAAAACCAATGGTCATTTTTTGTGCTTAAATTTGATACTTATGAAAATGTCTTGGGTGTTTGAATTCAAACAAATATTCACCATGGCTTAATTTTGACACTTACACACCCATCATTACCCTACTATGTTTTTTTTTAGATTAAGGTAAAAATAGGTTTTGAAGGGACCCCGAAACCCTGTACAGATCAAGAAAGATATACGTTACAAACTGCCAAAGGAGGCAAAACACTGAAAGATAGTGACAAAACCAGGTTTTACAGGGACCTAAAACCAACAAGATAAACCATTTAAAACTCCCCAAGTTTTACCAGGACCTAGAACCTAAACAAAACCAGGCAAATAACCTGAAACCCTCACCAAAACGGCAGAGGCAGAATCGCCTTGCCCAACAGTTAATGAGCAAGGCTCCTCCACAGCTTTAGGTTTATCCATTAATCCCATTATAGGGCGTCGTGGTTCAAACACCAACCATCGAGGAAACAGAGTTTCCCCTAAACAAACACAAATACTTCACTTACCAGATCTGGATGGCCATCCAACTCAGGCTAGAGATCCAACCCGGGTTCCATCCACTATGCAGCAGACTGAAGCAAAGTAAAAAACATGCAAGAAGAAAGATTCACCATTAAGCGCTGCATAAAATGCACTACCCAGAATGGACAACACCTCCAATAGAGAGACTCCAATGGACCTCTGGACCCATTGCCACCACCGTCCAACCCATCCACCCAAGTGTCTGCAAAGATCTCCCCCACACCTAGAGGAATCGCCGCCATGGCATTCCATATATCTCCAGAAAGAAACAATGATCCACTCAGAACTGGGTATTGGTCAGAACGACAGCCACCATATGAAAATCCAAGGAAAAGGAGTAGATCCACGCAAAAAGATAAAGCTTCCAATGCCGCGCCTCTGTACCACAGATCCCACCCATCACGAGTTGAGATCTGGTCGCCAACAAGCACAGACTCATCTGCAGGGGTTAGGGTTTCAGGGCCACGTCCGCGTCTGCACTCCCCTTACTACTATGTTAATTTCATCAAGATAAATAATTTTGTTAAAGTTTTTGCATTGAGTATTTATCTTGAAACTATTTCCTCAAGCATTTTATTTTGGCCAATTTCCCTAAAAGAAAATAGGTCCTCGAGACTTTTGCATTTGGGACATTTGTTGTAGACAAAATGTCTGAAAGAATTATCACTTCAGAATTTTTTATTTTAGACAAAATGTCTAAAACAATTTGCAACACTTAGCCAAAAAAATTGAAACAATTTTCCTAAAGGAAATATGATCACTTAATCTAAATAGAAGGTCTGAAATAATTAAACTTTAGCAAAAAGAAATCCCAAAATATTTCCTAAGTAATGACTTAGCCAAAAAAGGGTTTTGTGCTTAGCCTTTTTAAAGCCTATAGGATTTTATAAATTTATGCTTAAACTTTTAATGCTCAAATGACTTTATAATTATTGTGAAATTTGTCCCTAACCTTTGATCTATTTGGTTTCACCATGAAACCTACTCAATAATCTTCTCTTTGATCTGTAGACTTGTCCCTCAAATATTGATAAAAATACACTTTAAGTAAACTTAAATTATTTCAAAAGCTTTGAAATCTACATGTTATCCTTGGACCATTCCTTCCACCCAAAAATTTATTCAAGCCTTTCTCCATACTTGATCTTCAAAATACTACACTACATTTAGGCAAGTTTGTTATGTATGCCAAAAATTTGGCTAACATCTTTATGAACTCAACTAGGCATCATGCCTATTATGCTTGAGAACTTTGACCATTTACATGAATCTTGACTCATAATAGATAATACATTTGTTCCATTACTACAACAAACCTCTTAACTAAAAAAACAAAATAATTCCACCAAAATAAGGAAAGAAAAACATGAAACAAGGAAACTACTTAACAAAGCAAATGTGTAAACAAAGCACTTATTTGGGCTAAAACAAAAAATAAACTAATGTGTTATAAAAAAACACTTGTAGGAAAACAAATAAACTAACTGTGTACAAGGAACTTAGCTTCCTTAAAAGTAATGTTTTAAATGTATCCCATTGACTGGGATAGGAAGCTCCTCGTCATCCATCTTTACAAGCTAGAAAGTGTTATGGGATTTGCAGCTAGAGAAAGTATATGGACCACTCAAAAGAGAGTCAAAATTTGTATGATTTCTTGGCTTAGCTCTATCTTCATCTCATTTGAGGACCAAATATCCTTCTTTGAAGCTACATGAAGAATCTCCTTTGTCAAAGGCTCTCTTTACCTTTGCTTGATGATTTTTGATAGCTAGCATGGACTAATTTCTTATCTCTTCTAGCTCTATAAGCTCAGCATATATGATCACCATTGGTTCATTTTCCAACAACTTAAGTTGGTGCATCAGTTTTAGGGTAGGAAATTCAAGAGAAATAAGAATTCTTGCTTCTTTACCATATACCAGCTTGTATGGAGAGTTGGTTATTGATTTCTTGTAGGTGATCATATTAGCCCATAGATCCAACTTCAGCATGAGGTGACATAACCTCTAATTATCTTCAAAAATCCTTCTTATGATCTTCAATAGGTTCTTATTTGTGGACTCAACAAGGCCATTGCCTTATGGATAGTAATTTGATGAAGTGATAAGAAAGACACTATGTTGAACTACCCATTGGGTGATTATAGACCCCACAAAGGCCATAACATTGTCATAAATAATGGTTTAAGGGACTCCAAACTTGATAAGTAGACCTTCATAAAAATCTAAAACATTATACTCATTCACTTCCTATAATACTACTACTTCTATCCATCTAGTAAAATAGTCTGTAGCAGTCAATATCCATTTATGACCTAAGCTTGAAGGGGGGTTAATGAGACCAATAAAATCCAATCCCCATTAGACAAAAGGTTGATCTATTATGATTGACTAGAGGGGTAAGACAGTAAGCTTCACCTTTCCAACAAACATAGCACATTGTCTACATTTTTTAACCCATGCATGACAATCTCTAAATAAACTTAGCCAATAATACCCACTTTTGATGATCTTATAGGCTTTAGTTATCAATGAATAATTTCCTCCACCATGTCCATCATGGAATTTCTCAAGTAATCTATATGTCTGATGTGGCTCTATACATCTTATCAGCATGTCATTGATATATTTTTTGAACAAAACACCATCAACAAGAAGAAAAGGAATTGACTGTAATCTAAAATATCTTCTTCTTGAAGGGCTTAGAAGAGAAGGATAAATAGCATCTTAGATAAATCTTACCATGTTTTAGAAATGGTTGGAAGGTGAGGTGTGATCAATTTTGATTTCTTCATTAGTTGACACCATAACCATCTCATTAGACTTTCAAATCTTGGGTTAGATGTTCACAAAGTCCCTTGCCTCTTACCAGCTTTATTAGTTTGATCTCTACATCATACTCTATTACTCTAGTTATCCAACCAACTCTTTTCTCATTTATATCTTTGTTTAAGAGTATTTCTTTGACACTTGGATGGGTAACCATCATATGTATCTTATTATTAGATAATAGGGATCTAATTTTCTTTAGTGACCTTATAACTAAAATTACATGCTTTTAAACAAAATAGTACCTTGTTTCATATTATTCTAAGCTTTGACTAAACAAGGCTATTGGATACTCTAAATACTCATGGTTCTGTTGCATGAGAATACTTGAAATTGTGTCAATATTATCATAAGTGTACAAGATAAAATCCTTTATGAAATTAGGGTTTAGAAGTATAAGAGCACTGACTATGGCTTTCTTGATTTCTTCAAAGCTTCTTACTCCTCTAGACTTGTTGAAACTTTGATTCTTATTTATCATAGTTGTAAGTGGCCTAACTAAAGTGGTAAAATATGAAATGTATCTTCTTATAAAATTTATTTTGCCTAAGAAGCTTTGCAAAGCTTTTTTGTGTTTAGGCAAGGAGAGTGCAAGAATTGAATATGTCCTATCAGGATCTATATTCATACCATGATTTGAATTTAATATGTCCAAAAATATTACCTTCATAAATTGAAAAGACATACTTCTTAGGATTTAGAGATATCCCAAATTGTCTACATTTTTAAAATACTTACCCAAGGTCAATCATGTGCTCAATTGCATTATTAGAGAACATTGTTATGTCATCCAAATAAATAAGTATAAACTTGTTAAGGAACATGCATCTATATGAAAATTTCCCCCACTTTGTGGTGAAGGATATTTTGAATTGGTCTTCTTCCTTGACCAAAATTTGATTGTATCCATTGTAGCCATCCAACAAGTAGAACCTTTCTAAACCTAAAACCAGTTATAAAATTTATTCCATAGATGGAAATGGATGGTGGTTTTTAAGAGAAGCCTTATTTAATTTAGGAAAGTCAACAGATAGTCTAATGTCACCATTCTTTTTCTATACTAGAACAAGATTTTCCACCCAAGTTTAGTGATTGATTAGAAATATAATAGCTAACTCAATGAGCTTATAAATCTCAACTCTCATCAAAGGCTCAAGATTTGGATTGATAGGCATTTATATTTATATTATTGGCTTGGCTTCATCCTCTAACTCAATGGTGTGTTGAGCTAAATTTTGATCAAATCCTTTAAGGTCACTATATTTCCATACAAATACATCCATAAAACTTGAACATAACTCAATGAAAGTTTCCTTTTCTGAAGGAGTACAAACTTTACCCAATTTAAGTTCTTACCAGTTACAATCTCCACATTAGCATAATGTTTCCTCCTTTGTTGAAAATGAAGACTTTTCCTTCCTTAGCTCATCATCACCACCGAATATGTTCTCAAGGGTGACCAACTTTTTAGGCAAATTATTTGTCTTCAACTATATAATCTAGTCACCATACTATTGTGAGAACTTGTCTTGGTTCCTTGAAGAAAACTCAACCTCTTCTTGTAAGAACCTAATAATTTAATTTTCATCTTCAAACACTTTCAAATTATCATGGTTATCTATAATATAATGTCTCACAACTATCTTAATGTGTGACTAAACCTTTTCATTTTTTATATTAGCTAGGATATTGAATTGTGACCCAATGGCAGCCAACCTATTTGCATGTTTGTTCTTATTTTTTGATATGGTACAAATATTGAAAGCTTGAAATTTTTCAAGTAAGTCCCATACTCTATGATTATAGTACATAATAAATGTGTTCTTTCATACATTAATTCATCTTACTTGGTGAACTACCCATTCACTATCACCAGACTTATAAGGTACTGACCTTCATCTTTCTAGCCCATTTCAAACCATGTGCTAGTGCTTCATATTTAAAAACATTATTGGAAAAACCAAAATAAAAATTTAGTGAATATAAATACCTATGATTTTTTGTATAAATTAATATCATTCCATCCCTAGTTCCATGTTTTTTCCTAGATCCATCAAAGTGTAGTTGTCACAGGCCATCACTAGGTTGATCCTCTTTCATCAATGCTAAAATTGGTGTCTCATTTTAATGAAGGCAATTGACACCAAGTACTTATTAAATTAAATTTTATGGATCATTATCATGAAAATAAATAGCCCATTTATCAAAGAATATATCTGGAACTCCATCTAGATGTGAGTCATTTTTTACCTCACTATTTTCTAATACCTTATCTAAGATAACATAATTAGAGTTAACCATACTTGGCATATATGGCTCCAAATGGAATCTTGAAATAAGTTTAGAATTTATTATCACCTTGGTACCATACTTGGTCCTAAACATCAAATAGGTCCAATTAGATAACAAATATCTTCCAATATTTGAGATAAAGTCCCTTGATAAACACGTGGTAAAATAGGGAGGCAAGTCCACTACTACTACTACATATCATTGAATGGTAACATTGGGGAAAGCATGTAATGTCAAATTTATATCCTTTATTATGCCTAATATATTTTTTGGTGACCCATCTAATTTAAATACTCCCTTGGTATTTGGTTTATAGATAAGACCAAGCTTATCTGTAATTTATTTATGCATGACAGTGTTACTAGTTCCACTGTCTACCATACAGTTGTGAACTAGGAAATTGAAAACTATGAAAGAAAGGTAGAAGGGAGGATTTTTTATTGATTTTAATTTATATTTATCTACCTTAACCATCTTTTTTACCTATTGTACTTGTTTCTTTATCAATTGGTTTGTATTAGTTAGGGAAGTACCTTGTTTCTCAACTTGTTCTTGAGAGTTAAAAGCTCTTGGATGAGCATATCCTTTTATCCTATAATATAAAGGTAATCCCACATGATAATTCTTTTTATTTATTCATCTAATATATTATGTTGAATTTATCTCCACTAACCTTTGGGTGCATCTTTTGAACCACTAGTTGTTAAGGGACAAGAGGTATTTGAGGGACCTTCTTAGCCTCTGCATTTTGATTTTTTATGTTTTAGGGGTAGCAAGTTGATCTTTGATACTATTAAGAGAAATATTAGGATCACTTGAATAATTTCTCACATCTTGAGGTTCTTCAACCACTCTTATTTTAGCTTTAGTTAGAGCTATAACTTGACCACTTATGTTAGTCTCACCAATTTGATTGAATGTGACTTGATCATCTATTTGCCAATTTACATTAATGGCATAAATTTTCCTTTGGTAATTTTGAGACTCTCTTTGGGGTGCCAAATTAGTCTCGTAATATTGACATTCTTGAAGAGAACATTTTTCTTATGATATTTTGGCATAGTAATGTTCTGGGATATCAAGGCTTGGTTTTGAGTATCATTGAGATCAAATAGCTACCAACCTAAATCTTGCATCCATTTATTTTAAGGCATTGTAATAATGGATTTTTAACTTAAATATTCATTGGGATAAAGAGATGTATATGATTTAGTTGGAACTATGTCTCCTTGTGATTGATAGGGTGGTCTATTTCATCTCAAACCTTGATAGGGAGGCCTTTGATTCTATTGTTAATGGGAAGTCTAATTTTGTTGTTGATAAGGAATACCTTGGTATTGAAGTTTTTTTATTTTAACTATTTCATTCCCAAAATAATGTAATAAACTTATCAAATCTCCATCTAAAGGTGGCTGATTATCCTAATTACAAGGGGCTACAACTTGCGCTTTAGGAGATGGAAAAGGATATAAAGATTGGATTGGAGGAACTTGAGGGGGTGGTGTAGATTTTAATTCTAGGAATATATGCATTGGAGGCCTTGGATAAATCTTAACAACTTGTATCAATTTTTTCTCTGCTCTTATTGTAATCTCATAGGCATTTGGCAAGGTATTACCACCCATGGACTGTATCATCACACTAATATCTAAAATAAGGGCTTTTAGATAGTATAAGAAGGCATATTCTAGGTATGGTCTAACCAATACAACTATCCTAGTCCATGTCTTTTATAATATGAGGTTAAAATTAAACATAAATTCATGGGGGCACCTCTTTATGGTAGTTAGCTATTCCACTAAAGATAAGTAATCAAA
This sequence comes from Torreya grandis, assembly GCA_037957365.1. Classification (NCBI taxonomy): domain Eukaryota; kingdom Viridiplantae; phylum Streptophyta; class Pinopsida; order Cupressales; family Taxaceae; genus Torreya; species Torreya grandis. The sequence continues at coordinate 1,643,663 of JARHVA010003097.1, read as the reverse complement.
TTTGTCTTCAAATTGTTTGACCAAGGCATCACTTAACTCATCCCAGGAAACAATGGAAGTCAAGGGAAGATTCCTATACCATTGTAATTCTTTCCCTTTGAAGGAAGTAACAAGTAATCTAATAGCCACATTATCCTGAGTAATATTGTGAATAGAACAAAGGTTAGAAACATCTTAAATGTGCTCAATAATAGTTTTTTATACCATTATCCTAAGAAAGAAGGAGTACTCTTAAGGTAATACACAATAATGTAATCAATATGGGCTATATTAAGGGGATTACCCTTAATGAATGGAGCAAATACTTGATTCTTGATCACCATTTGGGAAATGGGGAAAATATATTGGACTAAAATAATATGTTGATCAAGGGGTGAATATTTATTTAGAGGATAAAGTTTTGTAATATTTAATCTATCTCTTTTATAAGAATTAAAATGCATCTCAATGAATTCAAAGGGAATACCTTTAATTGATGACCTTGTCGTAACCTTTAGCATTAAAACATTATCTAAAAGATGTTATGAGCTATGTAACTTGAAGGATCTTCAACTTTTGATGATGGTAGATATCTCCTCCTTTTTGTAATTTTTTCTTCTCAATCTTCAAACTTAAATTATGCCAAGGAAACTGAGTCCTATCAAGCATGCCAAAATTATTGGGGCTTATATTTTTACCCTAACTAAAAAGGGGATTATCCAGGTCCTCTTACTCAAATCTAGTCCAACATGAGATTTATATTAGGCTATGGGTATCTTAATTATGGATTAGACCTCTAGAAAAGGTTGACTTCCTTTTGGATCTATCACCTATACTAAACCTAAACTAGCACTTACTTGGAGAAAGGAGAGAGATTTTAACAATAACTTATGAAAGCATGTAAAAAGAGGTGATGCACTAATGTTTCAATCACTCAAACTCTCACAAGATACATTATAAGATGTATTCAAGACTGTAAAAGATCAATCACATTAGTATTTCATATAAAAGTATGAATTAGCTATTAATCTAGCATGGGAGGGTAGTTATCCACTTCTAAACTAACTAATAGACTATATATGCACTTAGAATGACCTATGAGGATTACTAAAGCAGATCTTGAAGGTAAGAACATTTATACATAGGTAAGGAAATCATATATTCTCTTAACCAATCAATGTACTCATAAGACACACTTAAATTTAGCTACAAAAGGATTAATTCAATCTCTTTTATATCAAATAGGTGTTATAGTAAAAATCTTGATAGAGTTTAGTCATACCAAAGAGAGGGTGATAGATATAGAAAATGGAAAGAGAGAGAGATTTGAATTGAAAGAGGCCCAACCACTTTTAATGGATTATCACCAATTTGAGGATGTCTATTCATGATCTTATCAAGAAAAAAGGTCCTCGTAAAAGAATTGAATGTTCCACGATCTTTATCCAACTACTAGGTCACTTCTCGAGACTTTATGTCACCTTTACTTTGATCTACTTATGAGGACCAAATATTCATACCTTAGAACTGATAGAGTCATACTTGGTCTATTTTAGGTAGTTTAAATATCTACTTATCAATAAAAATCTAGGCCAAAGGATAAGAAGCTTCCCCATAATCATGTATCTACCCCTGAGAAATAATTGAGCATAGGTCTTTGAAACCCATCATATTTATTGGTTTCTTTATAGCTTAATGTTGGTGAAATTAAAGTCACCAAGTATTTGATATCACTTTGATAATAGTTGCCAACCCTTTTATCTATAATAGACCTAAGAATACCTATTTTACCTCAAATATTTTAATGGTGATGTCAATCTTTAAATATCCATTCTGGTTCGATCTTGGACCATCTTTAAACTTGGTTCCTTCTTATTTTCTTTGTTGGACTAAAAAAACACTTCTTTGACTTCTATCAAAAGCTTCCTAGCTCATCTCCACTTATTAGTTATTGGTTACTGACTTGGGCCTACCAAATTAAGACACTTGGTAGCCTCGCACTTGGTTTGAACTTCATTGGCTTCTTAACCTTTCTAACCCCTGCTCATCATTGATCTACCTGCATGATTAAATGTGCACCATCAAATCTTCTACTTATTTAAACATGCTTATGACACTTGTCAATCACACTTTTTATTTCTTGATTCACTGACTCCCTTGATCTCTACCTTATATTGATCTAAATACATGATTAAATGTGTGTCATTGATTTTCCTATACCTACTATCTCATCAATCATCACTCATCATTAGATATAACTCTTGAGATCTTAGCATTTTTCACCTTTTTACTTGTCCATGGGGCCTGATAACTTGTTGACCCCAACTCTCCCATGTGTTATTAGATCCTCTATCTTTTGAACATCGATCATCAATCTTAGACCTATTTGAATACAAATAGATATTTGTCATGGTTTTAAATTTGATGTCTACATACCCATCAATGACATTCATGTGTATGTCACTGCATATTTAAAAACCAATAGTCATTTTCTATGCTTTAAATTAACACTTATACAAATGTCTTGGGATTTTTAATTCAAATGGATATTCACCATGGCTTGATTTTGATAGTTGTGCACCCATCATTACCCTACTAGATCAATTTCCTCAAAATAAACAATTCTATCAGAGCTTTTACATTAGGCATTTGTCTCAAAAATATTTCCTTGGGGTTTTCATTTTGGCCACTTTTCGTAAAATAAAATAGGTCCTTGGGACTTTTTCATTTAGGACATTTTTTGTGTACAAAATGTTTGAAAGAACTTGGTCTTCGAGAAAATTATCCCAGACAATTTTCTCAACATAATTATACTTGGCCTTTTTCTAAAATAAAATGTCTAAAAGAATTTGCACTTAAGATTTTTTTTTTGGATAAAATGTCTAAAATAATTCCCAACACTTAGCCAAAAAACCCAAAATAATTTTCCCAAAGTAAATATGAGCACTTAGTCTGAATAAAAGGTTAAAAAGAATTGAGCTTTAATAAAAAGAAATCTAAAAATATTTCCTAAGTAAGGACTTAGCCAAAAAAGGGTTTTTCACTTGGCCTTTTTAAATCTTTTAGGCTCTTTTGAACTTGTGCTTGAACTTTTAATACTAAAATACTTTCCAATCCTTTTTTAACTTATCCCTGACCTTTGATTGACTTGGTTTCACCATGAAACTTGGCCAAGAACCTTCTCTTTACTCGATAGACCTGTCCCTCAAATACTGACAAAAATAAACTTTAAGTAAACTTAAAGTGTTCAAAAAAATTATAATCTACATGTGATCCTTTTTCCATTCCTTCCATCCATAAATCTGTTCAAGCCTTCCTCCATACTTGATCTTCAAGATATTACACTATATTTAGGCAATTTTGTTATGTAGGCCAAAAAATTGGCTAACAATACCCTTTGAGGGATTTATTATAGAATATTTAATTGTATTATGATGTTTAAGGAGCCAAAAAATAATAATCAAGCATTGGAACTTGACAATTCTTTGGAAAACCACTCAAGTTATCTATTAAGCATGAGCATGCTCTTAAGCTAAGGTTTTGACAATTTCTTGGTTCACCCATCTGTACAAGGTTATAGACCATTAAATTTGAAATAGAATATGTTTTGAGGGTATGTAAAGTTAATCAAATGTTTAATGTAGGTTTCACACTTGTGGGAGGTCAATGGAATCAAATCTTAATTTTTTAGGCCTATAGACCTAATTCAGGACTAATTGGAGAGAGAAATAGGTGAAATGAATACACTTCCACTTAGGGTCTAGTCATAAAATTTTAAAAAGAGATATAAGAGAATAATGGTTACTAAAATCCATGCTTATTTTTTCAATATCATCTATATATTGTCCTACACAAGGAGCCTTGTCTAATTTGAGGGTTATAAGGAAATGAAGGCAAGTGAGAGGTTTGGGTGTGTAATGGAGTGATAGAAAGTATTTGAGACACTAAGATAGATTGATACAAGTTTATAAGAAAATTAAAATTGATTCACTAAGATATATTTTAGTCATGAAGTTGAAAAATAAATTTGAAGTATTTGATCCCAAAAAGAGCTAGTAAAATTGCATGCTTTTGAGGATAAAAAGAGAAGTTTCAAAATTTGAAGGAAATTAGAAACTATCCTTGTATGTGTATAGGTTTAGTCTCAAAATGGAGGAGTTAGATTGAAGAAATTAAAATTTCCTAAGTAACCTCCTATGCCAATTTGAATAAGGATATCATTGAACAAGTGCACACATGTTAATAATAACCTTTAGGACTATTTTATTTCTTAATTTATTATATTGAAACTACCTCCATGATGTATGACACTTTTCCATGATCTCTCCCCTATCTCTCTCTCTCTCTCTCTCTCTCTCTCTCTCTCTCTCTCTCTCTCTCTCTCTCTCTCTCTCTCTCTCTCTCTCTCTCTCTCTCTCTCTCTCTCTCTCTCTCTCTCTCTCTCTCTCTCTCTCTCTCTCTCTCTCTCTCTCTCTCTCTCTCTCCTCTCTTCTCTCTCTCTCTCTCTCTCTCTCTCTCTCTCTCTCTCTCTCTCCTCTCTCTCTCCTCTCTCTCTCTCTCTCTCTCTCTCTCTCTCTCTCTCTCTCTCTCCTCTCTCTCTCTCTCTCTCTCTCTCTCCTCTCTCCCCTATATTCAGCCTTGTATGCCTTTTCAAAGGATCATCACATTGGCTATAGAGAAGCCCTACCAAAATTAAGTCATGTAATTACCTATTGGAATTAATTAAATTTATATATTCTATCTTCATCTTGCACACAGTGATCTTGCATGGGTTATTTTGATGAATGTTTAGTGATAGTAAGTGTGTTACCTTGCATTTATCCTTCTTCTTCATGCCTCTATGTAATTTTATCATCTTTCACAGGTCATAGGAAGTGTTATACCAAGTTTAATTAGTTAGAGAATTGATATTTCATTATTTTTTATTGTTATTGCCTCTTGGTTGATTATCCTAAGATCTTTTAACCTTCATAGCCTTATATTGAAGCATCAGTGTGATATGGGCCATTTTGAAATAGCATAATCATATTATAAACTAGTATTTCATAGTGCATTCTTAGCAAGATAAGGACCTCATGTTTGGTGCATCACCTCTAATTTTATTTATTAGTTTTATCTTTCATCTTTCCATTTTCAAAGTTAAGAAAGTAGTATAATTTTTAGTGTAGGTGTTGTACTTGATATCTATTTATAAAAAGGTCTTGTTGCAGTTTGTCTTGGAATGCATTTTTGGAGTAAGGATTATTTTTATTCTCAAATTTAGAAGAATTAACACACATAATTCCATTTTTTGGATGTGCCCTACAATCTCTAATAGTGTCTAGTTATGCTTAGGCTAACTAATGGATGTGGTGTTACCCAAAATGGTTAACTACACTAGCTTAATAGTACATCTAATAAATGAAGGTTAGGTGCATTTTTTATTGAGATAGCACTCATTTGCAAATGAGTGAACTATATCTAGACATGAGTATGTGTGTGAAGTGATCATCATAGATATATACAACCTGATAAGTGGGTGTGAGCATAGAAAACTAACTGTTAATATGATTTTCTAGATTAATTGTTACAACTAACAAATTTTGGATGTTCCTCAAGCACATGCTTAAACAAATAAACCTTAGATTACTCACATTAGTGTGAATTATATAGGGTTATTCATCATGTATGTGTATTATTCTAGTTATAGTCTATGGTATGATCAATTTTATACTCATGGATAGTTAGTGAACCTATTTTATTATTTTTAAAGTAAGCTTATTTTATCTCATTTTAACCTTGAACACCATTAGAGAGTTGCTCAAGAGTCAAAGCTTCTTTAGGTATCATAAGCTATATATTGTTGATACTTTTATCTCAATAGATGAATGCAACATATTTTTTTGTCACTTTAGACTCTAATTTTTTTATTGTGAGAGGGTGATTTAGGTAAACACACACACCTTAAGATGTTAAGGTGTTTCCTAATAAGTAATGGTTGGATGTGTCATTTCATCTTAAGTAGATGGCTAGAGCTTTAGAAGCTCACTTGAGTGAATTTTATATCCCTTCTTGGTTTAGAGTTTAAACCTTCCTCTTAGTGATGATGTATCATGGAGGATGAAATAAAAAGTGCAAGGAGAACTACATCACACCATGATTCTATAGAGTGGATATGTAAGTTGCCCAAGTTGTGGTGGGGACATCTGGTCTAGGTTATAGGCTAGGTTAGGGTTTCCTTATCAAAATCCTTCATTTTTAGCTTGTACATTGTTGTTTATTTTAAATTTGTATATAATATAAATTAAATTAAATTTGAGTTTGATCAATGTGTAGTTATCATTATTCCCTTCACATTTATTTTGGTTTGTGTATATGTTATCTACCTTAGGATGAATGTATTATAGTAACTCACCTTTTTTTTCTTACCTTGAGAGTAGAATTTGTATATTCTTAGTCGAGATTGTCCCTTAGTGAGCCTTAGGGTATTAACCCTGATATAAATTAATTTTCACCTTAATTCACTTATGGGTGTTTAATTGATATGTATGTTTGAATGTCTCCTTGATATATTAAATCAAGAAATTATAATCAAATTAGATCGTCTATTCATGGCATCATACTAATGTGACATTTCCCTCTTCCTTGATGAGTATTTTTTAAAAAATGACTTTTTGAAACACATTGGATCATAACCTCACTTTAGTATGTTTGTTTCTAGGGAAGCTTTGTGTGGAAAGTAATTGAATTTAATATATGATTTTATAATTTTGTGAGTCACACTCCTTTGTAATTTTGGGAGAATTATAAAATTTAAATCACTAAGAAAATATAATTAATAACTAAACATCATTGAATTAATTAAACACAAAATAATATATGGGTTTTGTTGACAAAATTTTAGACATGGCAAGGAGTAGAAATAGAGTTAATTGTATCGAGTTGATTGATGTAATTTATTATAGGTGGTGAATCTAAGAGAGTTGCATCAACCATGTATGATTCTTGGTTGAAGCAATATGAAACAAGAAATTATATTGCATTGGTTTAATCAATTCTATATAAGAGATAAGAAATAAAGTTAAAACTATTGATCAGGTTAATATAGTATTTATTGGGTAGAATTATTTGAAGGTGTCGAGATAGTTGATGCCATCAAATATGGGAAGATTAATTATTTATTATACAACCCATGGAGTGTCAACCAAGGGTGGGTTGGTATGAGAGACATAGCATTCAGGCTCATGTTCTCAATCAAAAATTATATGAGCTACAAGAACATCTTGGTTAAAGGCATATATTTTGGCTAAAATCCCTTGATAATTCATTATATTCAAGTCCCATATTGGGCTTGGGCCATAATTTATACATCTTCATACAATGGAGAAATATTACATGCATGAGAAGAAGGATGATCAATTTTATTAGTGATTTTTATGGTGGAGACACCCAGGTTATTGAAATATCTAAGGGATATGGTGAGAGGGTCTTGAAAGAGTTTGGCTACCACATACTCATTGCAAGTGAAATCATCATCTATGTAAGAGGATTATTTTAGAATTTAATTGGGGGGATAATCTCAATAGTATCATCAATTAAATAATTGCCCAATCTCATGGAAAGAAAGAAGGAAGGATCCATTCTAATATATAAGGAGGTAAGTGAGTGGTATTTTAAATTTTTTGTAATTCATTGGGTTCATCATCAGCATAATATGAAAGATTAATATGTAGATCATGATACATGTTAACAAACTTAAGAATAAGTAGCCTATTGATATGAATAGCAATGGTAATGTGATATTGAGATTTAAGATTGGTAATTTATATGTTCTAAGGTTTAGGATATGCCTCATTATTATAACATTCACCTTTATGGATGAATTTGATACATTGGCTACCAAAAGATGTGATAACCCTCATGTGATGAGTCCATGGATAACCTAAGATCATGTTGTAATATAATGGAATATATAAAACCATAAGATTGGTATGTATATATTTAGGTCAAATACTAATAGGGATTCAAATGCAACCAATATGATTTTTATTTTTTATCAAATCTATGGAAAGTGAACTAAGTTTGTTTAAGACTATCTTGGGAATATAGAATTTTTGGATAAATCAAAGAGAGGTAATGTCAATTCTTGATCCTTCATCCACAAATAATTTATTTATTAAAACACTATTTATTCCAATATTGATTAAGAGGAATGGGTCATCAGCTTGAAAAATAATATCATCATTAATCATATCTTATTCAAGAAACTCTATGGAGGGTTTTGTAGAAGAATAAATAGTTTTGATAGCATGATAGGTGTGGGACCTTCAAGGGTTATTAGAGGTATATTAGAATAATTATATGGGGATTATTATATATATTTTAATTATTTCATAAGGATGTTGTGACGATAAGGAGAACTTATTACTGATTCCATAAGGGTAATTTTTTAAAGCATAAAGTTAAGCTCATCTATGAGATTACATTGTAATTTAGAATAACTAGGACGAGGCTTAAAATGATAAGAGATGATGTTATTAGGAAGGATATGGTAATTATATTGAGTATCTAATGGTGGATTCAGATCATCACTAGTGGTTGTTCTAAAGAGGAAGTAGGATTCGTTATATTATCCTTAATAAGTTATTTCTCAGTATATGGTTTCTTAAGTTTGGTAATAGGGTCTTTATGAGTAGGCTTGTGGTATTAATTGACCTTTTTCACATTCACATATTGGTAATTAGTGTAATATTAGTCATAATTATCATGAATTGCACAAAAAAATCATTAGAATGGTATGCATTGGGATCTAAGAATTGAGAATAGTTTTTATACTTCTAATTTTTAGATTTATAAAAGGTTCATGTCTATTGAGAGGATTTAAGACATTTTTTATGGTGAACTTTTATCATATCATAAAGATCAAAATATTATCCTAACTTGATGTAAACCAAAAAATATATAAGGGTATAACATGTATCATGAGAGTGACCAATGTCAGCATGAAACCAAAAAAAGAATAGGATCATACCATGATGGAGGAGCAATAGTAGATGGATAAAATATTTAGATAGAGATAATAACTTCTTCATTTTTGACATGAAAAAGGGTGGCTAAGAATTATTTTGATTATCTAAGTTGGTGACTCCTATTTTGGCTTGAAGAGGCTTAGATTGAGGATGTTAATAGTGATTACATTGGTCAAAGTTTTAAAATATTCCTTTATGAGATTATAATATGGTTGAAATTCAGCCATAAGGAAATATTGTCTTTTTGATTGTTCAGAAGCATGTTTTAATGTTTGGGGATAAAATTTCCTAACCTTATATTGAAGAGAATATTTAAGGATAGTAAAAAAGCAATTTGAATATATTATCATCACTCATGTTATGGTATAATTTATGAGCTAAAGACTCCCATCATTTGATAAAAGTGTGGTTGGATTCATTAGTCAATTTATTAGCACTGATGAAATGAATAAGGATATTTTCATGAAGATCATTATGTCAAAATTAATTTACTAGAGAATTGAATAAATCCTCTAGTTTTAGAATGAAATGTCTGGAAAGTTAGTTATATCATTTTAGTATATCTCCCATGAAATATTTGGCAATAATTTTAGTAGTGGAAAAGGTATTAATTTAGACCCATTCCTTATAGAGGTTTCCAAAATCTTTAAGGAAAATAGTGAGGTCTTTATTCCCATCATATGTGATAGTTGGAGATATGTTTCCAATGTCTATGAAAATAATGAAAGGAGATAAAGGTTAAGTTTGAAGATGTTGTAGCATTTTATTATGCATGGGAGGTTGAGGGATGATATACCCATTATAATATCTAAGAGAAGGAGGACAAAATTTTGATTTTTTTGAGACAAGATGACTTGATGTTGGCTATCCATTTTTAAAATGTGATTTTGCATTTGAAGTATTTGGCAACTATTGGTTGTTTGCATAACATTCATTTTTTTAACCAATTGTGAAAGGATTTGAGTTGTATAAATTTGTGTTTTTATGATAATTAGTAGGATGGGGAATACTAAAATTAGTATTGGGTTTGATAATCCCAAGATTTGTATTTATTTCCTAAACCATGGTATAGGAATAAGGAAGTTTAGATAAACTACCATTCTTGTTAGGTGTGTAAGTGGTATCATCATCAACATTTTTAAGGATGTGGGAATTATCTAGATCATTATTATGGTTGATTTCAATTGCATTACATGCAATATATTTAGATGGACTTTGGTAATATTGGCACCATGAAGTGTTAGGTTCAGTGTTGGATAAGGTAGGTAGGAAAGAATAACCCATGAAAAATTTGAGTAGGTTGAGGATAGAAAGGAAAATCCTAATAAGTGAAATGATGATGTTAAATAATTATAAAGGGAAAAGGTGAAAATGTGATTGGTTATGGAAAATTAATAGTATCATCCAGGACAATTTAGTTGGTTACAATGTTGGGTAAGAGGAACTGTATGAAATAGAATGATGCAACTCAAGGAGAAAAAGTGTTGTTAGTGGTGGTTTCTTGGATCAAGTTGTATCAAATTGATCAATGTATATGATTGATAAGTAATAAAATGTATATTATATCAAGCTAAATCTATATAGTTGTGTCAAGGAAAAGTTAAAATAATAAGAAACATATTATATCAAATTGTTCAGAACAATGTGGAAAATAGAAGGATGATAAACACAATATGTCAAGCTACATGATGTAGTCTAGAAAGAAAATGAAGATAATATGAAACAAACTAGATTTATTTGTTTGATGTAATTAAGACATAGAAGAATGAAGATAATAGGAATTAGATTGTATTAAGTTATTTGATGTAGTTAGAGATGAAAAATATGGAATCGTATAAAATTGAATGATATAGTTCACACAAAAATATAACTTTATCAATACTTGCTAATGAAGTTACAACACACAACATAATACTATATCAATGGTAGTCGATGCAGTTTATAATACATAATATCTTAGAAAGAATAAAATTAAAATATAATTATCTTTACTAGATTTTTTTTGAAAATTAAATCATGAAGATGTACTAAAAGGATGTGAATGATAGTGTATTCTCTTAGAATACTTGTTTGATCATTGAATAGTGTCAAACAAATGTTTTAGAGCAGAAAATACAAAAGTAGAACCATACCTTTAGCCCACTAGACTTATTTTTAAGGGTGAGTTGAGATTAACTTCCCAAGGAAAATCGCTTACCAGTACACCACAAAATCAAATGGATGGATGGATTCCTAAGGTTAAATAACAAGGGAATTTTAAGTGTTTTTGATATACCATTAGGCACTTGGAAAATAAAATCCATGATTATCTTTGTACTATGGTTATGAGTATTAGGTAAATACCCTCATGTAATGATTTATATAAATAAAATACCACTTATCCCTTCACAAAAGTAACTAAATATTTTGAAAACTATTGAAACATGGTTTCTAGGGAAAGCCAAACAAATAGAAAACAAAGTTCAAAAATCAATATTGAAAATGAATTTTTAGCATTAAATGAATTGAAACAAATAGGCAACCAACTTTAAATGAAATTTTTAATTAATCTTGGAAATGAAAATTAATTTTATTTGTTTGAAAACTAAACAAACATAACATAATTGATGTTGGTTGATGTAATTGTTCACACAATACAAAATTATATCAAGTTGATTGATGCAGTTTATTCACATGTAGATTCAAAAATAAAATAAAATGGTATTGAATAGATTGATTCACTTTGATGAAATATTTTTATTGTGAAACTGTATCTCATATAGAATATACAATGGGTTGTAAAAGATTGAAAACTATCTCACAACTATAAAGAGTTTTTGATACAATTTTTTGGAAAAAAAGGAAAAATGGGATTGTATTGATCTATTTTATACAAGTTTTTGAAAATTTTGGAAATAGATCTAATGGGAAAAATGTATTCATGTTTTTTGATACAATTATCTCTTAAAAAGTGTAGAGACATAACTATGTTGATCTATTTAATATAGTTGACTGAAAAGGATATAAATATAGAACTGTATCAATATATTCAAAATAGTTAGTTAAGAATCAATATCAAGATAGAGTTGTATCAACTTGTTCTATAAAAATTTATAAAAATACAATTAACATAAAAATGCATCATTTTTTTTAATAAATTTTCCTAAAAAGTTGAAATTAATGGTTAGTTTCATATTGGGCTCACCAGAATGTGTACAATGGGTTAGGACCAATTTGTAACTGTCATATCTAGTAAATATATGGACTAAGAGAAGGTTAATAAAATAGAACCCAATTATGCTTGATGATTCATGATGTGACCAAATGGATCCATAAACCTAGTAATAGGATCACCTATAACATAATATCAAATTGAAGGGTTCCAAAGCCTTTAGGCCAATAACACTATGAAGTATATCTAACTAGATCTTTATTTTTAAATAGTCTAATACTACAAACAAGTAATGTAAGTAACGTGAAGGGTTAGAAACATATCAAAATGGATAAGTAACCATGGTAAGCAAATGGGAGCCTAGGATACCTAAAGTGGAAAAATGGAAATTTCAACCAATCATATAGCCACACTAAGCATAAGTGTAGAGAAATATTAAATAAGGATATATACATTCATTATCCAATAAATTTTGAAACTTATATTTACTAAATGAAATATTTAAGTTTAGAGTATAATTACCTTGTAGAGGAACTATTGAGACTCAATATCCCCATTATCCAATGGTGTTTTTCAAGGGGTTGTTGTGGTTTTAAATCTATCAAAGCTTGAATCAAGTTCTATGCTAAAATAACTCTTCTAAATGAATCTAAGACTCCATAAGACAAGGTTTTCTTCAAGAAAATATCCTAAGAAATAAATCACATAAGTGTAGATCTATAATAGAAGTTATATCAATAGAAATCAAAATTAATCTCTCTATTTTGGAATGAAATGGTAACTTATATTTATAGTGATTAATGATCCTAATCAATCCCAAAAACTAAATTAACACCATCAACTAGCTCGATGTAGTTTAAAATGGGTCATCTAACTTCAAACTATATCATTAAGGTAGATATAGTTGTGAAGGTTACATTGACATCTTCTAAACTACATCGATCAATTTGATGTAGTAAGGAAATGACATATGTCAAGTAATACTACATAAAACTATCTTGATGTAGTAATAAATAGAGGTTTTTGACATAGCTGGAGGGTGTAACATGGATGGAGATAACATAGGGAATCAATTTTGAGGAAGATAAAATAGATATAGGAATGATATATAGGTAACAATATATATCAAAATGTACCAAAGGCTTTCCCACCCCTTTCTTGGTTCACCAATTAATGTGTGTACTTGGGGAGATTGAACTTGATAGGTTTCTATAAGAAAAAGTGCTAGTAAATGATAAAAGTGAAAATTATTATGTATACATATTCTATCATAAGCACCTATGAGGTCCTATTTATTTTATAAATTGATATGTACTAGATAGAAAAATGTTCTAAAGGAGAAAAAACCCTCTAAATATTTATACGAATAGATCCAAACCCAAAATTCACAAGTTCCTCTAAAGGACAAAAAATGTATATTATGGTAAAATAGTGGAATATGTTTCTATACCATATGGGACATTTCTATATGTGCTATTATAATGACTAGTTTTCAAATTTAGACCCTACCTTACTTTGTGATCCACATTTTTATAATTATTAGCATGAGGTTTTATATTTTGGATTGACATAAAGGCAAACTCAAGTCACCTACTCTACCACTTGGAAATATTAATACAAAGGAATACTTACATTGTTACACATTAAGTAAAGATTCCATATTCCTCCCAATTTTGATTCTAATCACTTGAATTAATCCTAAACTAAGTTCAAATCCTATTTTATCTAAGACAAAGAAAATCATGATCAAGTAATTAATCTATTTCTAGATGCATTCATATAGTCAAAGGAGAAAATTTCTACAAATCACTCTAAAGAAGAGATCTATGTGGGTTTGAATTCCCTCTTCAAAGTATTAGATACATAGACAATGTTCAATCATCATGGGGTTTATTAGGGTCATCTCAAGACATTACATTCCCCCATTTTTATATTTTTAAATTTTCAAACATATCAAAATGTTATTAGTGTTTAAAACTTGAATAATCCATTTACAGGTCTTCCACACACACCCAAAGGTCAAATATCCATATACAAACCTAAATCAAGCTATCTTAAATGATCATGACCTAAGATTCTTATTTTTTATCAAAGGAAAAGATCAACAAACTCAAGAATATAGTTTTATTTGATGTTATCCCAAGTTCAATTATTTTGTCATTCACCAATTCATTTCTAGATTATAGGTACTTGAAAATTCATCTCCTTTTTTTTAGTTTCAATCTTTTAGTAGCTTCACACAATCAAATTTCAAATACAAACAACTATTTTTTCATTTCATTTCATTTCATAGTTGTTCTTCTTTAAAAAAATATATACTTTGTCTAATTTACTCTTTTAGTTTCATTTTTCTTGTAGAATGTCCATTTACAACATTATTTTTATTCCACTCAATTTTATTTAAATTTTGATTAATTCAAATTTTGATAAAACATTAGAATTAATTTCCATTTTATTCAGTTTGGTTTATTTATGTGACTATAGATATAATGTATACTTGTGTGAACATGTGTGTATTAGGTTATAGAGTGGAGACATATGATTATAGATACACTTGATTAGATATACCCTCATGAACTTCTTTTGTGTTAGTAATATTCTTAAAAGAGATCAACTCTTGACCGATGCATGTCTTCCTACGAGTGTGGTTCAACACACTGGTGTATTTAACCTTTCTTAACATGGATCAAATGAATTTATTAGATAGAGGATAAATAACATCAGTCTTATTGTCACAGTTCTTGAAAATTTAAAAATTAGTACAAATTGAATTAATTTTTATCTAATTTTGGTTTGGGTCTAAAATTTTCAATTATTAAAAAAAATTGGAAATTAATTAATTAATTTAATTAAAAATAAAACTTGTGAGCAAAACATATTATCTCTTAAACCATGCAAATGTGCTTTGATGTTCCCATGTTGTGTAAAAAGCTTCCAACTTCTCCCACAACTATGCAAAAGTCTCATTAACTCTTTTCAAGTTATGTAAGTGATTTATAATTTTTTTGCTGAGTTCTACTAAATTTATAAAACACATTTTCAAGTCATGCAAATTTATATTTCCACCTTTGTATGCACTGCAATTATAAAATCAAAAAATAATAAATTTAATTAAAAGAATTTTTTTATTTTAACTAAAATATACAATTTGTCTTTTAATTCCCACTATGATGTAAAATATCATTTTTATTCAATTGTTGTGGATATTTTCTTAGTTGTGTAATGAGTCTTGACACTTCCCTGAAACATGCAATTAAAATCTTCACTTCCACTTTCATGCATGCAAGATTCATTTCTCCCCTCATCATGAAATTTTATATTTATTCTCCCCACATCATGCAAATGCCATAAACATTTCCCCAAGTCATGTTAAAATAAAATAAAAATTCCTCCAAATCTTTTTAAGCCATTTCACACCATTCAAACATGTAAAATCTCCAAATTATTTTGCATATACTTACTCAACACCAAATCAAAGATAATTTTTTGTGATTTTTTCAAGAGTAAACCATATGCACCATAGGGATTGGAAGAAGATAAGTGAATAAAATTAAATTTGTTCTTACTATCATCAAATATTATATGACGTAAGAGGAGAGGTAGGGTTTATTTTATTTTCTTCTTTATACTCACCAATAAAGATATGTATGATCATATGGCACCAAGAGAATTCAAAATATAAAAAAAGGAATAAATTAAATTATTTTTTGTTTTCCCCTACCAAAATTAAACTATACACAACCAATGTGGTGGAGAGGTTAAAAATTTTAAAAATAAAGAAGCAAGTCAATTTTATTTTTGTTTATGACACATGAGATGTAAAATTATACAGTTTAATAGTAATCAGATGAAGGTGAAAAGAAAACAAGACAAAAAAATTAAATTTGTTTTTGTTTATAGGAGAAAATTGTATGACGACACCAAAAAGAGAGATGGGAGGAAACAAAGGTAATGTAAAAAACTTCAATGAAATTTTTCCTTTAAAAAATACAAGTGGTATGAAAAATAGTGTAGAGTTTCTTATATGTTTCAAAATAAAAGTTTCCTCTTGCCATGTGGAAGAAAGGTGATTGAGCATGGTGATCAAATACATATGGTAATATTGAATAAACATTGAAGCAATTATGAATTTAAAAAATGGCCAAGTTCTTGGAGAAATTTTTTCAAATGGTTCTCATGCTTCCTCAAAAATATGTCATGGTCTCATAAAAAGAGTATGAAACATTTCACAAAAACTCAAGGGTTTTGATTAAATTATTTTGGTTAATAATTCTCATTTGAAAGAAATAAGTAAGCAAATAAAATGATTAATATTATTTCAAAAAAAAAAGTATAAATCATGAAGTAAAAATTTTAGGGTGTAATTCTTTATTCACCATTATAATCCAATGTGGAGAACATTTTAGATACTGATACATGTCATAGTGACTTAGATAAATTTTAGGAGAGAATAAATGTAGTACCAAAAACTGAATTTAGTCAAAGTATTTTTTACACTGATTGGCACAAACTAAAACCTTTCTAATTTAAGTGTAATCTCCTTAATTGGTTTTGGTCATGGTGAAACACTAGAATTTAGAAATAAGGGAAGTGAGATATTCATAAGGTGAAATGGTGGAAACCTTGCCTTCAGATCATATAGATAATATGTTGCATCTTCCAAATAGAGAGTCTTTTATGCATTTAAATCATGATTCCTCTCAAAAATTTTGGGATGATAATAACATCTCATGTGCTAAATAAGTCATTAATTAATGGTTGATCAAAATAAGGCACTTGTATACATGACTCCCAAAGAATCTTATAAGATCTAACTTTAAGAATGAAATAAATGATATAATAACACTATTACACAAAATAGTGGGGATGCCAAAAACTAAAAAAAAATTAGACATGTATATATGGGTTCATTTTGATCATTCATAGGAATAGACAATATTCTAATTGGGGACAACTGATCAGTGATGCAATTCATAAACAACTAATAAATTTAAAGTTCACATCAAAATTTTATATGAATTCTTATCTTATTTATGTTGTTTCTAGTCAAAGATATTTTGATGGATTACATATGATGGGTGACTTAGGAAAAACAAAAGTATATGATTTTTATCCCCATATTGCATTGAAAGAAAGCACTTGACACTTCAGGAGGGTAAATGATTATTCCTTTCAATTTGTCATTTAGTTATTCAAGAAATAACTTTTCAACATAAGGATATTAGTGGAATCTACCATAGAATTAGTCATATGGATAACTTGGTTCATATAATTCCTAAATTTCAACTATTTAAGGGGCAGTGGCTATGAAATTACTCCATACATGATTTCATGGTATGTCAATGATAAGTGGGCATTAATGGAGCTAATGAGACAACTTATTGAAACATATAAGTTTTTTATAGGTAGACATAAATCAGGGATCAAATTTCTAATTTCTATTCATAGGTACATTTGTCCATCATTAATTAAAGCTAAAATAGTAGAGTAATATATGTCATGTTTCAATCTCAAAACTTTTAAAATCAATTTTGCATTTGATATAAGGTATTTAATTGAAAATAATCATGGGCCTTCATTTCAACATCTCTCACACTTTAAATATTACTAGATAGATTGTGATGATGAAAAATGGTCAAAATCAAGGACTATTCATGGTTTACTATGAAACATAGTCAAATTTACTATAATAAAAATACCAAAGTAATTGGTAGATGATGAAGTCATGTTGGATCACATTTCTAAAAAGGAGGAAATTGCTTGAAAGGACTCTCAAGTGGTTAAGGAGTAAAGGAATTGATGTTTGTAATATTTATTTCCTTACACCTCCTACAAAAGATGAATTTGGTAGTTTTTATAAACAACATGTTGAAATGGATAAAGAAAATGAAATAGGTCCAAGTAGAGAACTCTTGGTGATAGAAAAAGCATAAAAACTAGAAATTATCCCAAATTTTATTCCAATGCAAAGGATTTAAAGCTCAAGATAAAAAGGTTAGGTGAAAATATCTCCTCCTCTCCTAATACCTCAATTTCCCAATAAGTTCATGTTGATAGCTTCCCATAGTCCCAAGAGCTTGTATAAAGTAAAACTAAATAATTACTCATTTTAATGACATATTGATCTTTAAATCATCTATTTCCCAACTATAATAATTCACTCTTATTTCTTCTTCTCCCTCATATCTTGAAAATACATGTTATTTCCTATCCAAAATCTCCAATTGATGTAGTTAATAAACAAAAACAAGGAGGAACTTATTTTTTAAGGTATCATAATTGAAAGAAAACCTTATTCCACCCTAACAATGTCCACCCCACAAATATTGGATTTTTTATCACCTTATTTAAGCACAATAATGTCAGATTGGTTGTCCATAGTGGTAAAGAAAAGAATAAAAATTATTGAACTTGAGGAGATTGATTTTAGCACTCTGATGATTCCAATTCATTTTTCAAAAAGATCAATGAAAACAATAACTTTCTCACAAATAGTAACAGATGAAAGAAGAAAAAAATACATAGGTGGGAATTCCTATAGTTGAGAAAGATAAATTAGAGATCAAACTTGAGGATTATTAAGTACCTAGAGTTAATTTGGATAAATCTACCAAATAAGGAATGAAGGAAGATATGTAGTTGGAACTTGGCACTATTTTTGAGAAAATGCACAAAGATAAATCAATGAAAGATGAATTGAAAAAAAAGTGGAATAGTTGAATTTAGTAATACATAGGTTGATTAGACTAGTTTTACCCAACAATTGTTTTGTTAAGTCTTCATGTTGAAACATTGTATAAAATAAAAGAAATATGTGAAATGGGTCATGTAGTAAAATATTGGGTTGATAAGATCACTAATCAAGGAGTTTCAATAATTCTCACTATAACAATAATGGTTTATGAAGTCCAATCAGAATGTGAATAGGTCATAAAAAAAGAAAACATGTATATGAAGCAAATATAGAACTTGGAAGAGTTCATACCTAAATTGACTGAATTATCAAATTTTCCCTCTTGTAATCTGATTGACAAATGAGTCATCAAAAAATAATAAGTTATTTATCAGACTAATTTTCATTGGGCCACAAAATTTAAAATCCAATCACTTCATGAATGCATCAAAAATTTGAACAGTGCAAGGTCAATTGGGAGTGACATAATGATAGAAATTGATGTAGAATTTAAAATTTTAAAATATCATTTTATCAATGATAGGGATCAAAATGGAAATCTTGTTTCAATAGAAGCCATGGTTGAAGAATTAAAAAATCACATTCAGGAAGTTGTAAATACCATGTCTTCATTTGATCATGAAATATTTAATCAATTGATTGAATATCAATTAAATGTAGATAATCTTGACTTGATGGTAAACAAACTTCAAAACAAGTTTCAAGAAATAAGATAGTTGAATTGTTCAATGGATATTGCATTTAAGTATATAGATGGTCCTAACAAAGATTTGATAAGAGTATTTCACCAGAGATTTGATCACATCCTAAAAGAAATGGAGTTATTAACAAATCAATAAAATGATTAAGGTCATTCTTATAATTACCAAGTATCTGTAGAAGTTTCATCAAATTATGGATGATCTTTTGATTCTAAAGCTTCTTCTCACACTTATTTTAGAAACTAGCTCATATTATAGCATTGTATTTCCCCTTATAAATGTATGTTGTTACTTTTACAAATTGTGTCTATTATAGTTTTTCTAACTTACTTATTCAAGTTGTGTAAATTGATGATATACTTTTACAAGTAGTATAAAAATGCCAAAACAATTTTACACCCTTTCAAGTTGTAATTTTTTGTTGATGTTTTTACAACTTTGTAAAAAGGCAAAAAACATGGTTATGCACCATAACCACCTAGTGTAGCTTACATAAACAAGCTAAACCCTCATAATAAGTGTTCTAAATATAAAAATTTTGGAAAAATATTTTTGTAAAGGTAGGTTGGTTTTTCTACTCCATGAAGATCAATATAAAGAGGTTCTTCTAAACTTTGTGTTAGTGATTCCTTTTGAATTATGTATATATGCTTAATTCAATTTATTTGATCCTCACTTTTGAATTGTTATTTCTATCAACTTTTAATTGTTAAGGCCAATAAATTATGTTACAAATTTTTGTCTATAATTTTAATTGATATTTCAAATATAAGTGAAATCTCAGTGGGAATAGAGGCAATATTTTTATCATTTTTGTTAGAAAATACATAGGGTTACTTATTTATGTTATTAGTGATAGGTATATTTTTGGTGTATGTTTTATATTCTTAAGGATATGAATATGTATTTTCAACCCATTGAATGAAATATATTTCCACTTTGATGTCAATTTTCCTCTAAAACTTTTATTAAGTCTCAATATTTAAATTGATGGATTTGTTGTCTAAAACATTCCTTCTCTTTTTCTCTCTAAATATTCCTTGCTAAAAAATTATTTTCATACTTTCAAGTTAAAAGTGATACCCCATGATTTACACCTTCTTTTGTAAATATATCATTTTTAGTATGTTTTAGCTTGGTTATCAATAAAGGTAGCTCCACCTTCAAATAGGATAGGGACTTCATTCCCTACACTTTTGGTGTGAATGCAATAATTTATCCTCTGATAAATTTTCACACCAATATTTTTTAGTGCTCATTGTAGGGAAAGTATCTACAAATTTCATGCTACCCACATTATTATTTTAGTCCATATGACTCTATCATCATCTCAAGTACCACTCTACTAACTTGACCTAAGTTAGGATCAATCAAATCAAAGAGATATTGTGTCATGATTAGGCAAATTTTTTAGGATTCTGATAAGGTTTCTTTACTCTAGATCCAAATTATCCTAACCATTTTGAATCAAGAAATTGATCACATAGAAAAAATTAAAATAATTTAAGAATGTAGAAGAGCTCATAGAACCTGTCAAATTGATCATAACTAGTAAAGTGTCACATGACCATTTTAGGCTTTCATAATCTTGATTTTCAACCTAATTTGAATTTGGATGAAGCTTTGGAAGAAGATCTAGATTCAAGCCTTAAATTGTTTATTTTTTACAATATAAAAAGTGACACTCAATTTGATACTATTAGAGAATAACTAAATATATAATAAACACTTTCTACCATAGCCCAGAGGAATTTTGAAATAAATTCAAAGATTCAAGCTAGAAAACAAGAGAGAAAAATTTATTGCATAATTACAAGAATAAACTCATAGGAGAAAACTTATCTCATGATAATTTAGGAAGTTTAGGCCCCAATTATTCAACCTAATCTCAACTAGATACTCAAAATCAAGAAGATGTATCAATAGATTTGTGAGCATTTGCATGGGAAAATATAAATAGTGTTGTTTAATTCAAAATAGTAGTAGAAGTACTAGAATAAGAATAAGACCAAATTATTCTTATACAAAGAGATAAGGGAATAGTTATAAGGAGAGTTCATTAGATAAGACCTACTCAAAGAGATATTCAATTTTGACCTCAACAACAGTAAATATTCTCAAACTGGTAGGAGAAATATTTACTAGGTCAAGTAAGTCTAAAGGTGAAATTGACCCATTTTATCAATTATAATAATCTTTTGGTTTTAGTATAATACTTGAACATCAAGGTAAAATTATGAGAATAATAAGTATTCCATCAATTCCTAATAAAGATAAACAACTTTAGGGTAGGAAAATAATAGCTTAGGCACTCATTTTATTAGGAATTGGTATTCTTCTATAGGTAATTTTCCTAACCATGGTAGCATTATGGGGAAATTTTATTGACCATTTGGATTTAGGTAAGTTGCATGACCTCCCAAAAGGGTCAAGAAAGAACTCTACAAAGCTGTATGGAGATGAAAAATAACACCTAGATGAACACTTCATTGCATTCAATGTATCTTGTGGTGTCCTTGGTGTAGAACATGAAAATGTGGTAGTTAGACTATTTGTTGAGACATTTCAGAATGCTACTATATAATGGTTTCACCATCTCACCTAGGATCCATAAAAAATTAGGATGCCATGAAAACAAAATCTAAAGGTATATTCAAGATTTCTAAATATGCTCATGCTTTATTAGCACAATTGACACAAATGAATAATGAAGTTTATGAACCTATGAGGGGTTTTATGGATAAATTCAATAATTTATTAGATAAAATACCTATAGATACAAGACCAATAGATGATAATGATAAATACTTCT
This sequence comes from Torreya grandis, assembly GCA_037957365.1. Taxonomy (NCBI): domain Eukaryota; kingdom Viridiplantae; phylum Streptophyta; class Pinopsida; order Cupressales; family Taxaceae; genus Torreya; species Torreya grandis. The sequence goes on along the minus strand of JARHVA010003097.1, from coordinate 1,621,318 downwards.
TATTAATTCTTAATTGTTTGAAGTTGGCTATCAATTGAGAAGAGATAGGGTAGTAAACCTTGATGCAACACAAACATTGGTTATATAAGTTAAATATGATTTGATAATGGTAGGTAAATTTTTAAAAAAACATCCAAAAAAAGCATAGGTAAGTGGTCAGACTTTCATAAAATAATTATTACAAAAAATGTCCAATGATATTATAGTGTTAAATAAGTAGATTCCTTCAAATGTTATAACTCCACCTTATAAAGATATACTAATAATAAATTATGCACCTTTTTATGGTAATCATCCACAATTATAGGCTCCCTAGAAAAAACTCACAATTGAAGCACCTCCACATTCGAACGTGAATCCTCCAGTCAATTTTATTCTATAAATAGAAGAATTTTTTGAATGTGAAGAAGTTGAAGAAGAAACATAAATAAAAAAATTGGTTCTTCAAGAATGTGAAGTCAAAGAACCTAATGGTAATTAATGAGTTATAGTTCATTGAAAGAGATAATTATAAGGACATAATTGAAGAGAGAGAGAATGATATTTGTTAAAAAATAATATAAAGTGGCATGAGGTGATAAGAATGTGAGTGGTCAAATGATGAAAGACAAAAATGGGTTAGTATGACTGAGCTATCCTTGAACACCCCATGTGAATGATCACTTCCTACATAGTCCTTATGGACCTCAATCTGATGTAGTTCTCCCAAAAGAAGAAGAAGAATGCTAGAGAATGCCCTAGAGTGACCCTTTGTATATTAACTAGGGTAGAGATGATAAATTAGTTAATGAGAAGAATGATAAGTACATATGTGGAATGGGATTTTAGGTAGTAATTAGGTAGGAAAAGAGATGGGGGGAAATAGGAATGATAATTAGGAATTATTGGAAGAAAATAAATAAATAAATAAGACAAAATGATGGTAAAAGGGTTAAAATGGGGTGAATGGGGGGGTTTAAATAAGTGAAAGTATGGATAAAAACTTTTCATTTTCACCATATTTATTTGAAAATTTGAGCATTGGTTTGACACAAGGCTACTACATAGAAATGAAACCCCTTTTAATTCACCACCACCAAATATAGAGAGTCTGAAAGTTTCGAAAACCTAAAGATCATAGGGACCTAGTAAATACATATAATTTGAGCATTTATTACATTTATTATCATTAATTTTAGGTATAAATAGAATAAATTTGAAGCTACTACAAGGATTAGTTTCCCTCATAAAAATTTGGATACCATAAAATGTGACTTCAATGTCATGAAATTTGAATTCTTGAGTTAGTTTAGCTATTTTTCTATACTTTTAGTAAATAATGCAAATTCATGAGGAAATGTAGATTCATGGTTAGTAGAGTAGATTAGATGTTTTTTGATGTGGATTCACAAGTTGTGCAATGGATTTGATTTCATTGGATGCATATTCACTAGTTTTTGTCACTTAGATTTGTATCCTTTGAAGAGATGTCTCATATCTCCTCATCTAAGTGGCATAGTTAAAACACCTCTAGGCTATGGGTAGCCTAAGAATGAGGTGAATCTCTAGATAGGGCTATCTCCCTTGATGTACCACTTGTAAATCACTTCTACACCTAAACTTTGTGAGGGAAAAGGGAGATAAAACTAAAAGTAAACTATCCTAAAAGAGGTAATACAAAAAATTAGTTGATGACTACCAACCAGTTACATGTTACACATGAGAAAAATGGACTAACCAAACATACACTTCTCTAATCTACATCTTCTCACATCAATATTTCATTATGAGGTTATGATGAATGTTTGGTCTAGGAGGACTAGACAAGAGGCCTTGAATGGCACTATTTGAATAGACTCACTCACTCAACCTTGACACATCAATAGAACACTTCACATGACCTACAAGAAGAAACTTTCCAATTAAAAATAGGTGAGAGAATGAAACAATAATGCTAAGAAAACAACAAGTCTTCACTAATAAAAATCAATCATCTAAGTGGACACACTAATAAAAATCATAGAAGAGGTAAAAATTAGTATTATTTATTGACCCATGGTATGTAAATGAGCAAGGCTTCAACATACTCAGGTGGAGCATGATTTACAAATGCCAAAATAGTTAGTTCTTATAAAACTTTAGAGAGAGAGAGAGAGAGAGGAGAAGAAAGAAGTCTAAAGGCCACAAGGACACTTGTCAAGCTGATAAAATGAGTTATTTTTGCATGAGAAGAGATTTTGAAACTGATCATGCAAAGTCAAGAAGCCCAAGTGTCACCCCAAGTCATGAAACTCTTTAAATGTGGTGTAGGAGTTCTCATTTTGGCTCAAAAAACTACCTTCATTATTCACCTCTATTTGAACATCCCAAAACTAATTAGGGATAGGTCTAATGATTTAAATAAAGGGGAAGAGTTGTAGGCATACCTCTCCATACATTGGTTTTAGTCCTGGTTATTTGTAATCTTTTCAAAATGAGCTATCACCATCTGCAGTCAAATAAACTCCTCTTTCACACACCTTGTACACTTGGACTCAAATTTGGCTTTAGTTGTTCATGAAAAACCATACAATAGAGTGTATGACACATGTCAAGACCCTCCATGGCCTTATAAGCATCAATAATACCTTAAAATCAACCCACTTGAAGCTTTTCACCCTTCTCACTACCATATTCACAATGTCATTTTTGATTGGCTAAGATGAAGCAACTAGTTGAGGTACTTAAGAGTTGCTCTGAGGTATGAAATTAACATGGGGAGTGCTTAAGTCTTAATCTTCCCTTTTATGTTATTTGCATCTCTTGAAACCTCTTATAACCTATATAATACACAAAATAGTCAAGAAAACCCTATTTTTTACTCCATCCATATAACTCATCATAATGGTATAGAGCCTGATTGAGTCCTCTACATCCTCCAATCATCATTTTGGGAAAACTATACCATTTTGGTGCATTATTTCTTTTATTTTCTCAAATTAGCCACTAGAAAGGGTTTATCAAGGGTTTTAGGCTTGTTAGGCTCTTAAGCTTTGTTCATAAAAATTTGACATTGAATTTGAACAAAAATATCACTAAATTAGAGTTCAGGACCCTTGTTAACCCCTCTAAACTTCTTTGACCTCCATGCAAAGCCTCATGAAAGATGTGAGCATCTAAAGTTGCCTTGTTAAGATTTTCCTTCCATTTGCATAGGCCTAATGTTGTCTTTGAGACAAAATATATTCCCCTAAAACTTCTCTACCTTCTAAAAGCTTGATCACCTCAATAGTGATCCTAAAAATATGCTCTAATAGGTTAAAATTCATGTACTTCACCATGATTACAAGTAAAAGTGGGTAAAGAGCTAACTGAGTATGACAATAGACTAAAATTTTGATCTAAACATGGAAATGAGGTATTCTCTATGGCATGAAACATTGTAAACACCATATCTTACTCATATGAATCATTTTTAGAGAATATAACCTTCTGTAAGTAATGAAAATGACTACCATTCCACTTGGGACATCAACCTATAAATTGATCTGAAAAGCCCGTAATGTCTTTATCAATCATGAAATTAAGCATGAAAATCATGAGAGGAGGGAGTATAAATCATCTAGAACCAATCTAAGTAGCTAGATTGTATGAACTCATCCAAACAAGAACAAAACCTATAGGGTGCATAGATTAGCAAGCAAAAAAAATAGGTCAACTTCTTAGGAATGGTTCATAAATTACAAGTCACTATTCCTCTACAAACAAAAATAAAATATAAGATGACAAATTTTATAATACACCCTTAGGAGCATTTTTCCTAAAACCTCCCCTGCTGGCCATACCAAGTACAAACTGGCTGACTAATTTAATGTGTCTAAAAGGGTGAAGAAATAAAAAAAATGTTTTAGCTCAAAATTGGCACTTCTAGATCATTTGAAACATGTAATTGAGATTTATAAAGTTGGAAATACATTCCATGGCCTTCTCCCATGTGTCACCTTTTCCCATGGGTTGTATAAGTGCCAAATTCTATTCTTTTACCAAGAAAACTACTCTTTCTTCTAAATAACCTATCACTTTCATTTTTAAATAATTGATTAAGGTATAAAAGGATGCATTTTATGTCATATCACCCTTTTTACACCTTCACACTTTCTAAATAGGTCATATAACTCATTTAATGCCCTATTTTGACCCCCAAAATGAGTCAAAAAGATAAAGATTAAAATGACTCTCAATAATGCTCTATTCTGAATATACACTATTGTACCAACTACCTCTCTCCAATATTTATCTAGTATCTTGGATTCATTTATCATTGTCCTCACCATCTCCTAAACTATTATATTTCTCTATTCAACTACTCTATTTTACTATAAAGTTCTAGTTGTTGAATAATGTCTATTTATTCCAAGCTCTTCAAAAAACTCAATAAACTGATCTGACATGAATTTTCCTCCTCAATCTGATCTTAGGCACTTAATATTCAAACCAGTTTCATTCTCAACTAATGCTTTGAATGCTTTAAAATGTCTAAAAGCTTCTGATTTTCTCTTTAAAAATATTATCTAAATCATACGTGAAAAATCATCAATAAGTAACATGAAATATTTCTCACCTTGAGGACTTTGAATTCTCATAGGTCCACACAAATTAGTGTGAACAAGCTCTAACATACTGGGATATGTGTTCAAAGTTATTTCACCCATAAAATATTATGGCTTCTTCATTAAATCTTGATAGAGGAGCAAAAGAGTTATGGCTTTTGCTTGACTCTACATGAGTTTCCTTCTTATTTTTGAAATTTTTATCCCTTTTTTGACATTTTATTTTCTTATGACCATATCCATTACAATAAAAATAGTAACCGTAAAAATAAGATGTGTTTGTGTATCTCTAACCTGATTGCCTTGTGTAGCTCTGTTCCTTTCAACCTTCTTTATTTGAGATGTCCTCTATATTCTTAACTTCTTCCCTTTTTATTTCCTCTTTTGTAAGAGCTTCAGCATAGCTCTTTCCTTTTTCTGTGTTAACCTTATCTGTGAAAGTAGTGGCCTCCCCTTTCTCTTTTTCAAATATAATACTTAACTTATTTGACATTGATCTTTGACTTTCTAATATCTTATTTAACATATTAGTATTATTCTCAAATTTTAAATTATTGGCTGCCCTATCATTGATTTCTTTATTTGTTTTCTCAATATGTACTTTTAAAAAAGTAATTGCAATAACATACCTTTCACATTCTTTACTTAATTTTTACAACAATGTCGGTAGATCTTTTTAATTCTTCTTGGCTTCTTTAAAGTGTGTTTGTAGATCTTCAATTATTTCTTTTGACTCCTTTTGATTGTTCTTGACCTGGAGCTTCAATCTTTGATTCTTCTTCTCAAGAGCTTTTAACTCTTCTAAGGCACAAATGAGTTCTCCTTCTAGATTCAATTTAACTTCATCCTATTCTTCTTGATCATCTATACTTTTTCTTGTAGAGGCATCTTCATATATGGCCATAAATAGAATCTCTTCTTCTTTTGAATCACTGACTCCACTATCTTTGACTGAGCTAGGATCTTTAGAATACAAACTCTTCTTCTAAAATCCCTTCTTGAATTTTCTTTTAAAAATTTTCTTGTATGTAGACTTTCCTTCTTCATTGTCACCATTACCCTTATCTGGGCACTTAGCTACAAAATGTCCAATCTTTCCATAATTAAAACATTTAAAAAGTAATTTTATTTAATATTTACCTGTGCCCTTTTTTAGCTTGCAAATGAATAAAGTTCTGTTGTCATCTTCATCATCACTAGAACTGTCACTTGATTCTTGAATTTTAGATTTCTCTTTCCTTGATGTCTTGAAAGTAGCTTCTCTCTTTGAGGGTTTCTCTTATTTGGTCCACATCTCATATGCCTTAAGAATACCATGTAGCTCATCCATCTTTAGCTTGGCTAAATTCTTCATCTCTTTAATTGTTGAAACTTTTGCATCATATCTCAATGGTAGAGATCTCAAAACATTTTGTACCATGATTGATTCTTCTAACTTTTCTCTGAGACCTTAAATCTGATTAACTATTTGATCAACCCATAAAAATTAACTTTCTCTATTTTCTTCTTCTTCCATCTTCAAACTCTCAAACTATCTTCTAAAATTTTGAAGCTAGCTTGCTGAACCTTTTCATCACCTTTATAAATATTCTCAAGCTTTACCCAAGTTTCATGAGTAGATTTACAATGCATAACTTTAACAAATTTCAATTCATATAAACCATATAAAATAGCATTTAAAGCTTTAGCATTATTTTCATGTTCCTTCTTCTCCACTAGAGTAGTTATAAATGTCAGTGACTCTTCATATTCCTCCACCACTACTTGCCAAATGTCAAATTCAAGAGCCATCAAATAAGTCCTCATCCTTATGCTCCAAAAATCATAATTTATCCCATCAAATAAAAGCACTTTATTTATAGAAAAACCTTCATGTAATCCAACCATCATGCTTTCCCCGATCTTCCTTCAAGCTGTAAAACTTTTTCAAAAGGAACCTACTCTGATACCAATTATTGATCACAAAGTATACTGAGAGGGAGGTGAATCAATATATTATAAATCTTTTACTTAATCTAATTTCTTTTATTTAACCACTTAATTACACATTCAAGATATGCAATAAAATTGAAACAATAATACGAACCACACAAGAGAAAGAGAGACACCAAATTTTTACATGGAAAATGAAAGTGGTAAAAACCATGGAAAACAATCTCAAGTATATAAATGAAGACCAACTCAATTACAAAGTTCACAAGCACTAACTTATAAGAGCACCAACCCCTTTACCGAGTACCAACATAGCAACTATTTATGAGCACCAACCCCTTATAAAAATTTGTGAGCACCAACTCATAGGAGCACCAACCCCTAATGTGTATAAAACACAACTATCTCTCAATGTTACTTACTCAACAAATGATATAACTCTATAATATCTCTCACTTTTTTCTCCTCTTTTTTTATAAAATAATTACAAAACCATACACTATCTTGCACATTTAAAATGGCTTCTTAAGCCTTTATTTATAGCTTTCCAAATGACCTTTGGCACTCACCCTTTATGACCCTTCAATCCTCATGGAAAAATGGCACCAAACTTGCATGACCTTTCGTATCCTTGCATTTGAAAAGTCACATGGTGACCCTTCATAAATAAATGCATCCTTGCCTCTTTTATCTTTATCTTGGTGACTTATTATATTCTTCAAAGTGTCTTTTCATAGAAAAATGCACCATGCCCTCTTTTCTCTTCACATGGTGACTCTTGTAATTCCTCACGATGACTCTTCTTGATAAAATTCATCCCATTCCTCTTTTATCTTTACCTCATGACTCTTTGACTTCTCCAAGGTCCCTCTTTTGACTTATATGCAACCAAAAATATAGTCGTTAATATTAAATAAATATTAACACACATTAGCCAAGATATGAATATTAAAAACACCATTAAAATGCAATGGGGCTTTTATCACCAATGTTAGACCTTTGACATCAATTGTAATATTTTCAACAATCTCCCCCTTTGTCATTCATGGAAACCTCAAACTAAAATTTTCACATCTTAAAACATGTACTATACATGTCAACCTACACATACTATCATCTAAAAAACATATAGTAACTCCCCCTTACTATAGTAACCCCTACCTATTCTATGTATCTATTTATGCACCTATACCTATACCTATACCTATTTCTATTCTTCTCCCCCTTTGACATCAATGGCAAAGGGCCTATCCTAGAGCTAACACTTAGCTCCCTTTCAACTAATGTTGATCTTCAATGGTAGGAAGTAAAAGAAATTATTCCCAACTTCTCTTGTAAATACTCAAATGTGTCTTTTGGTAGTGTCTTTATAAAAATATCTATAATTTGCTTTGTAGTACTAATATATTCCATTTTAACCTAGTGATCTCTAATATGCTCTCTCAAGAAGTGATATATGATAAGAATATGTTTTGTTCTTGAATTCATCACTAGATTCTTAGAAATATTAATAGCACTTGTGTTGTCACAAAAAATAGAACACAATATTGCTATAACATATTCTACTTCAACTGTAGAAAGTGATATTGAATTCTACTTTTTGCTTAGCCATGATACTAAGCTATCACTGAGGAAGAAAGCTCCTCCACTTGTAATCTTTCTATCATCTAAGCAACCTACCCAATCTGAATTTATATAAGCAATCAAAGTGAAATCTCTTCCTGTGGGATACCACAATCCATAATCTAATATCCCCTTGATATATCTAAATATTTTTTTCACCAATTGAACATGACTATCATTTAGAGATGATTGATATCTTTCAACCATACTTACTACATACATGATGTCTGGCCTTGATGCTATCAAATATAAAAGACTACCAATCATAGATCTATGCAAAGATTGATCTACAACAGGTGAATCTTCATCCTTGCTTACCTTATTTCCTATACTCATTAGTGTGTCAACTGGTGCACAATCTTCAAAACCAAATTTCTTCAACATTTACTAGTCATATTTACTTTAAGATATGAAAATTCTTGTATCTGACTAAAATATTTTCAATCCTAAAAAAAATGACAATTCTCCAAGCATAGACATTTCAAATTATTTTTTCATATTATCAAAAAAAAATTATCATCTATTCAATGTTTCCTCCAAAAATGATGTCATCAACATATACCATAATAATCAATTGATGCTCACCTTCTGTTTTGATGTAGAGATTACTATTAACAAATCCTCTCTTGAAACATTGATCATATAGGTACTTATCAAGTCTTGCATACCAAGATCTAGGAGCTTGTTTTAATCCATGCAGTACTTTCTTTAATCTATATACATGGCTACTAATATTTGAGAGAATAAATCCCTCAGGATACTCAATGTAGACATCTTCTTCTAGATTCCCATTTAGGAAGATAGATTTGACATCTATCTAAAACACTTTGAAATTTTTAAACACTTCATATGTAAGAAACATTTTAATAGCCTCTAGCCTTTCCACTGGTGCAAAAATTTCTTCAAAATCTATTCCCTTAATTTGAACATATTCTTTACATACTAATCTTGTTTTATTCCTGGTTATTTCTCTATTTTCATTTAACTTATTTTGTTAAACCCATTTTGTTCCTATCACATTATGATCTTTTGGTCTAGGCACTATTCCTAATTATCATTCTTTTCTATCTTATTTAATTATTCGTCCATTGTCTTAACCTAATGCTTATCATGTATAGCTTCTAGAAAAGTTTTAAGCTAAATTTTGGATAACAAAGAGAAATTAACTTGCTCATATTCATTTACCATCATTATTCTAGTGTGAATTCCTTCATTTATGTCCCTAATGATGTCACTTTTATTATGATTTTTATAGATATATTTAGATGGGGTTTTGGTGTCCTTTTTTTCTTTCTTTTCATCTTCATCTGATTTTTTAAAATCTTTCTCTTCAATGATTTCAGAAATGTCTACTAGATCACTAATTCTTTGTGCTCCATCTTCTTCTATCCTAACACTTACACTTTCAACTATTTTCTTGGTTATTTTTTTATAACATTTATAAGACTTACTTTTTCATGAATAACCAAGAAATATACCTTCATCTTCTCTAGATTCAAACTTACATAGTTTTTCATTGGTTCTTTTTATGAAGCATCTACTACCAAAAACTCTAAAATAATCAACTATAGCTAGTTTGTCTTTCCATAGCTCATAAGGAGTCTTATCACTATTGAATCTCAATAATGTTATGTTGTGAATATGTACTATTATATCAACTACCTCTCTCTAATATTTATCTAGTATATTGGATTCATTTAGCATTATCTTCACCATCTTTTGAACTATTCTATTTCTTCATTTAACTATTCCATTTTAATATGGAGTTATGGCTACTAAATAATGTCTCTTTATTCCATGGTCTTCACAGAACTCAATAAACTGATCTAACATAAATTTTCTTTCTTAATTTGATCATAAGAACTTAATATTGAAACTGATTTCATTCTCAACTAATGCTTTGAAAACTTTGAAATATCTAAAAGCTTTTGATTTTTTATTTAAAACATTACCTATGTCATACATGAAAAATAATCAATAAGCAACATGAAATATATATCACCTTGAGTACTTTGATTTCTCATAGGTCCACAAAAATTAGTGTGAACAAGCTCTAACATCTAAGTGGTTGAGTATTCTTTTGTTTTGAACCACCTTCTAGCCTACTTCACATGTTGACAAGGTTCACAAAGTGTGTTAGATGGCTTTGTAATCTTTAGAAAAAAATTGACTGATTACTTCTTACTGAGTTGATAATATTTTCAAAATTTATGTGTTCCATTCTCCTGTGCCATAGCTAACTTTATTCAATTTTACTCAAACAACATCTTTGACCTTTGATTTTTGATAATATATACAAATTATTACCTATTCTCTAAGCATCTACAACCAACACATCTGAATCTTTTCTTCTAATTTCATAACCTTATACATAAAATTTTAGTGTATGCCTTTGATCACATATTTGACTTACACTCAAAATATTATGCTTAAGAGCTTCTACATATAAAACTTTTTTAGTTTTAGTTCTACCATTATCTAAACTTAGTGTACCCTTTTTGGTAATTTTGGTAATAGTATCATCTCTAAATTTCATTGTGCCACCATTGATCTTCTTTAAGTTTATGAACTTTATTTTGTCTCTTGTCATATGCCTTGAACATCCACTATCAATGAACCATGGCTTTTCTTCATTTCTATCATGCAAAGTTATCTGTACCAACATAGACTTTTCAAGTTATTTCTTCTACCATGAACCTATCTAAACTTTCTTCTTGATGAATAGAGCCTTGAAATTTTGGTCTTTCTTGACTAACTCAAACATGCTTCTACAATATTAAACTATGTATCCAAAGTTATTACACTTATAAAATATTATGGATTCTTCATTAAAGCTTGATAGAGGAGCAAAATATTTATGGCTTCTGCTTGACTCTACATGAGTTTTCTTCTCCTTATTTTTGAAATTTTTATTCCTTTTTCGATATTCTATTTTCTTATAAACATATCTATTATAATAAAAATAGTAACCATAAAAATAAGACATGTTTGTGTATCTCTGACATGATTGCCTTTTGTAGCTCTATTCCTTCTAGCCTTCTTTGTTTGAGATGTCTTTTATATTTTTAACTTATTCCTTTTTTATTTACTCTTTTGTAAGAGCTTTAGCATAGCTCTTTCATTTTTTTTTGTTAACCTTATCTTTGAAAGTAGTGGCCTCTTATTTCTCTTTTTTAAATCTGATACATATCTTATCTGACATTGATCTTTAACTTTTTAATAGCTTATTCAATATATTAGTGTTATTCTCAAATTTTGAATCATTGGCTGCTCTATCATTGATTGCTTTATTTGTTTTCTCAAGATTTGCTTTTAAAGAATCAATTTCAATAACATACCTTTCACATTCTTCACTTACTTTTTGTAACTATGTTGTTAGATCTTTATCATTCTTCTTATCTTCTTCAAAGTGTGTTTGTAGATCTTCAGTTGTTTCCTTTGACTTTTTTTTATTTTTCTCAATCTTTGATTCTTCTTCTCAATATATTTTAACTCTTCTAAGGCACAAACAAGTTCTCCTTCTAGATTCACTTTAGCTTCATCATTTTATTTTTCTTGATCATCTATACTTTTGCTTACAGAGGCATCTTCATTTATGGCCATGAATAGAATATTGTCTTCTTCTAAATCACTAACTCCACTATCTTCAACTGAGCTAGGATTTTTAGAATACAAACTCTTCTTCTCAAATCCTTTCTTGAATTTTCCTTTAAAATTTTTCTTGTATGTAGACTTTCCTTCTCCATTGTCACCATTACCCTTATCTAGGCACTTAGCTACAAAATGTCCAATCTTTTCACAATTAAAAAATTTAAAAGGTAATTTTTCTTGATACTTACCTATGCCCTTTTTCAAAATACAAATGAATAGAGCTATATTATCATCTTTATCATCACTAGAACTGTCACTTGATTCTTGAATCTTAGCCTTCTCTTTCTTTGATGTCTTGAAAGTAGCTTCTCTCTTTGAGAGTTTCTCTTGTTTGATCCATATTTCATATGATGTAAGAATATCATGTAGCTCATCCATCTTTAGCTTGGCTAAATTTTTCATCTCTTCAATTTTTAAAACTTTTGCATCATATCTCAATGGTAGAGATCTCAAAACTTTTTGTACCACAATTGATTCTTCTAACTTTTTTACAAGACCTTGAATATGATTAACTATTTAATCAACTCACAAAAGGTAACTTATTATATTTTCTTCCTCTTCAATCTTCAAACTCTCAAACTATCTTCTAAAATTTTAAAGCTTAGCTTGCCGAACCTTCCATCACCTTTGTAAATATTCTCAAGCTTTACTCAAGTTTCATGAGCAGATTTACATTACATAATTTTAACAAATTTTGATTCACATAAACTACATAAAATAGCATTTAAAACTTTAAAATTATTTTCACTTGCCTTATTTTCCACTAGAATAGTTACAAGTGTCTATGGCTCTTTATATTCCTCCACCACTACTTATCAAATTTCAAATCTAAGATCCATCAAATAAGTCTTCATCTCTATGCTCCAAAAAGCATAATTTTTCCCATCAAGCAAAGGTACCTTATTTGTAAAAAAAAATCATGTGATCCAGCCATCATGCTTTCCCTGATCTTCCTTCAAGTTGTAAAATTTTTTTAAAAGGAACCTACTCTGATACCAATTTTTAATCATGAAATATACTAAGATCGGGGTGGTGAATCATTATATTATAAATCTTTTACTGAATCTAATTTCTTTTATTTAACCACTTAATCACACATTCAAGATATTCAATAAAACTAAAATAATAACATGCACCACACAAGATAGAGAGAGAGAGACACCAAATTTTTATGTGAAAATCCAAAGTAATAAAAACAACAAAGAATAATCTCAAGTATATGAATGAGCACCAACTCAAATTACAAAGTTTTCAAGCACCAACTTTTAGGAGCACTAACCTCTTTGTCAAGCACCAACACAACAACTATTTATGAGCACAAACTCATAAGAGCACCAACCCCTTATAAATATTTATGAGCACCAACCCTTAAAGTTTATCAAACACAACTATCTCTCAATGTTGCTTACTCAACAAATGATAGAACTCTACACTGTCTCCTACTTTTCTCTCTTCTTTTTTTAATAAAATAATTACAAACCATGCACTCTCTTGCATATTTTAAATGGATTCTAAATCATTTATTTATATCTTTATAAATGATCTTTGGCATTCACCCTTTATGACCCTTCAATCCTCATGGAAAAATGGCACCAAACTTGCATGACCCTTCGTATTATTGTATTTGAAAAGTCACATGGTGACCCTTCATAAGAAAATTTATCTTTTTCTCTTTTTTCTTTATCTTGGTGGCTTTTCATATTCCTCAAAGTGTCCCTTCATATAAAATGCACCATACCCTCTTTTTTCTTCACATGTTGACTCTTCAAATTCCTCAAGATGACTCTTCATGATAAAATGCATCCCATTCATCTTTTATCTTTACCTCATGACTCTTTGACTTCTTCAGGGGCCCTCTTTTGACTTATATACAACCAAAAATATATTCATTAATATTAAATAAATATTAACATACATTATCTAAGATATGAATATTAAAAACACCATTAAATGTAATGGGGCCTTTATCACCAATGTTAGACCTTTGACATCAATGATAATATTTCCAACACTATCCTCTTTCTTTTCCCATGACTCCACTATCTTATCATAGCTCAATATGTTAGGATTAGGTGTCTCTTCTTGAGATGGTGATGTAATTTTAGGAGTGGATGAAGTATTCAAGAAACTTAGAATCTCCTTAGGCTTGGATTCTTCACCTTGTCTCCAACTTAGAATCGCATATCTATATGTCTCTTCTTGAGGTGGGGATGTAATAAGAGAGGGAAATGATGGATTAAATACTACTTCCTTTACTAATGATATGGACTATTATATTTACCTATTGGCTAATTCAATCTACCTATCAATATTTATTTAAAAATAAGCTTTGTCTTCCCAACTCTCTCTTCTAGTGGATTGGGAAAAAGATGAATTTGATAAGATTGATTGAGCTCATGAATAGTGGTCAAGTAGGATTGATAGAAATATTGGGGAAGTGGATATGAAGGCTAATAGACTTGGTGAGTCTGCTCTTCATGAATTCTTAGCCTATCTTCTAAAGATGCAATCAAGCTACCTACATCTAGGATTTCACTTGTGAGTCTTTGCCAATTAGCTCTCTCAATAGGTGCCCACTCTCTTTTAACCAACTCTAATGCATCTCTCACCTTATGAATGAAATGACTAGGAATATATTGACAATATCCCCTTAGTGTGTCAAGATCCAACATGTGCATCTCATATCCCAAGAGTGTTTGTTTGAAGGTTGAAATAAATTGAGTTGAGAAGTGACTAGGTTGACTAGGAGAAGAAAGACATTAATAAGGTTGATTTTAGGACTCGTAAAACTCATAACAAGGTTAATAAGCATGTTGGAGTTGATAGGGATCATGACAAGGTTGGTAAAGCTCATATAAAGGTTGATAAGGAATGCCATAAGCTTGATAAACCTCACCAACTTGTGTAAAAAAATATTCAACACCAAATTTAGCCATCAAAATTCATTAGGAAGCAAGAACACAATGAATGATTACCAACAATCTTCAAGAAGAATACCTGGGCTACTTGACTAGTTGATGTAATCTTGGAGTCACCATTGATATTTAGATAGATGCCTCTAAAGGCTGATGTGTTGAAAGACAACATAAAAAATATTTTAAATTATTGGACTAAGAGTCTCATTAGGCATTCCAAAACTATTGTCACTTATATTTAAACCCTTTGAGGAGATGTCTTAGATCTCCTCATCTAAGTGGCATAATTGAAACACCTCTAGGTTGTGGGTAGCCTAAGAATGATTTGAATCTATAGATAGGGCTAGCTCCCTTGATATACCACTTGTAAATCACTATTAAACCTAAACTTTGTGAGAGAAAATGGAGAAAAAACTGAAATTAAACTATCCTAAAGGAGGTGATACAAAAAATTAGTTGATGACTACCAACCATCTATATGTTACACAAGAGAATAAGAGACTAACCAAACATATACTTCTCCAATCTACATCTTCTCACATCAATATTTAATTATGAGGTTATGATGAAAGTTTAGGCTATAAATATTATACAAGAGGCCTTGAATGGCACTATTTGAATAGACTAACTCACTCAAACTTGACACATCAATAGAACACTTCACATGACCTACAAGAAAAATATTTCTAATTGTAAATAGGTGAGATAATGAAATAACAATGCTAAGGAAATAACAAGTTTTCACTAAGAAAAATAAATCATCTAAGTGGAAACACTATTAATATTCATTGAAGAGGTATAAATCAGTATTATTTAGTGATCCATGGAATGAAAATGAGTAGGGTTTTACCATACTCAGGTGGAACATGATTTACAAATCCCAAAATGGTTAGTTCTTATATAACTTGAGAGAGAGAGAGGAGAAGAAATAATTCCAAAGGTCACAAGGACACTTTTAAATCTGATAAAATGAGTTACTTTTGCTTGGGAAGAGAGTGTGAAAATGATCATGCAAAGTCAAGAAGCACAAGTGTTACCCCAAGTCATGAAACTCTTGAAATGTGGTGTAGGAGTTCTCATTCTAGCTCACAAAACTAACTTAATTATTCACCTCTATTTTAACATCCAAAAACTGATTAGAGATCATTTTAATGATTTTAATGAAGGGGAAGGGTTGTAGGCATGCCTCTCTATGCATTTTTTGCAGTCCTGGTCATCTAGAATCCTCCCAAAATGAGTTATCACTATCTATAGTCAAAGAAACTCCTCTTTCACATGCCTTGTACAATTGGCCTCAAATTTGGCTTTAGTTTCTCATGAAAATCCATACAATTGATTTTATGAAATTTTTCAAGACCCTCCATGGCATTAGATGTATTATGCACACATTAAAACCAACCCACTTGAAGCTTTTCACCCTTCTCACTACCATGTTCACTATGCTAGTTTTGATTGGCTGAGACGAAGAAATTAGTTGAGGTAATTAGGATTTTTTTATAAGGCATTAAATTGACTTGGTTAGTTATCTTAAGTCTTAATATTCCTTTCCATGTCATTGTCATCTCTTGAAACCTCCTATAACCTACATAATGCACATAATAGTCAAGAAAACCCTATTTCATACTTCATCCATATAATTCCATACAACTCATCCTAATGGTAGAGATCTTGAATATTCCTCTACATCATCCAATCATCATTATAATAAAAATATTCCATTTTGGTGCATTATCTCTTTCATTTTCTCAAATTGGTCACTAGCAAGGGTTTTAGGCCTGTTAGGCTCTTAATCTTTGTTCATAAAAATTTGTCATTGAAGTTATAAAAAAATATCACTAGATCATATTTAAGGACCCTTTTTAACCCATATAAATTTCCTTTACCTCCATTCAAATCCTCATGAAATTTTTGAACATCTAAATTTGCCTTGTTGAGCTTTTCATTCCATTTGCATCGGCCTAGTATTATCTTTGAGCCAAAATGGATTACCATACAACTTATATTCCTTCCACAAGCTTGATCAAATTTTTACTGACCAAAAAAACATTATCCAATAGGTTAAAATTCATATCTATGGATAAAAGTGTGAATGACTACCTATTTGGACACTAGGCCTAAACCCTGCCTACTAAGCCTGACTACAACTCTTATGGGTTTGGACCACCTATTGAGTTTCACCCTTTTTTCTTGGTATATCATAATTTCATAGGTTTAATATATATTCCTAAGCCTCCTTTCAAGTTTTAAATAAATCTTGGCCCACCCTCTCATCCCTTCTTGCGAAGACTGCAAGGTTGTTCATAAGGGGAGTACCCTCTGTTTGATATAAAATAGAGGGCACTCCCCTATTCCCTCATACAATGGTGAATGATGGATAGGATCCTATAGGTTTTAAATATCCTCTCTAAAAAATTTAATCTCTTTTTCAAACCATATTATCTTTCAAAATCACTCAAAACTAATACAAACTACTAGGTAAAAGACTATGTGCAGGGTTGGTTATGTGAACTATGTGTTGCTTGTTTGAGGATATTTATTTGATTATATTTTCCATGTAAATAGCCTCTTTATATCATTAATATCAATATTAAGGTTTCCTTAGTTGTTTTATCACTTCAAATTTTTACATATCCCTTCCCCTACCTTGAACTCTCAAGGTTGTATGTTTCAATTCCTGACTGTATTTCTTATTTTGGAGTGTACCTATAGATAAAAATGCATGGTTAAGATTTGAAAAAAAATTATAAAACTTCTATATAATCCCCTATGTTCATTTTTTTTTCTTGGACTCATTTCTCTCATCTCATGCACTTTTAACACCTATGCATTACTCCTTTATGCTTATTGCTTGTAGCAGTCAACACTTGACTGTAGGTTCTTATTAGATGTTGATGAGACCTAGAAGATGTCTTGGCTTAAAATAGTAAATCCTCAACCTCATTCATTATTTATACAAAATTTTATAATCATCTAAGAATAAAACTTATTATTTATCAAGCAATTCAAGCACCTTTACATTTTAGGCCCAGTTGGTTGTAGGTTCATGTTTAAAAGAGTAGACACATGTAGGTGTATATGAGCTCAAAACTCAGAATATGAACCTATTTGATGATCATTTAGATCATAATGTTATTTTTAACCATATATAACCATCCAAATATGAAGGCATGGTCTAGTTTGTTACATTGGGTGAAAAGGGTCTCCTTTGGATCAAAATCTTGTAAATGTCAATGAATGAAATCAATGATTAAATGGTAGTTTTAAGGTCTCCAACAATCAGTCTCCATTAATCTTCTACCTTTCAAACTTTACAAAGTCCTTATACCATGTATTGGATACAACAAAAATCCATTAGGATGTACCAAAGTCATTGGTAACCATGTCATATAATTCTACCAAAATGATATTAGGCCTTTATTCTACACTTTTAGGGATTTGATCCCTGAACTAATCATTTACCCCTAGAATGATTTCCCAATACCATTTTTCAATCTATCCTTTCAATTAGGCCTGACATGTTATCCATAGTACATAAATACTTCAATGAGGGTTACCTCTCATGATCTAACACTTCAAGATGGCTCTTTAACCCCCTATAAAGCCACCTATAGGTGGTTATTTCATAGTGCAGGTAGTAATATAGAATTTGGTAGTGAGCATGGATTATAGTCCCTCAATGATTTGTAAACCTATATCAATACCTTAAAAAATATGTTCAAAACCTTGAATGGCTTCAATGATCCATGTATCTTATTTCCACATGATACTCTTTTCTGTAACTTCTATAAATGAGTATGTTTATGGCAAACTATGTGAAAGTGTGCTATATGATTGCTATAGTATTCTCTCAACCATTTTAATTCTTAACTTACTACTTCATGTTGATAAAATACATACTAAGGCTTTGGGACTTTCATTACACCTCTGTGAACATGTTATACAAGCTTATACTTCCCCATGACTGCAAGTAGAAGTGGGTAAAGAGCTAACTGAGCATGATAATGGACTAAAATTTTGATCCAAACATGGAATTATGAGGAAAAACATGGAAAGGAGGTATAATATATGGCGTGAAACATTTAAAAAACCATATCCTACTCATATTAATCTTTTTTAGAGAATATAACCTTCTATAAGTAATGAAAATGATTGAAATTCCACCTGGGACATCAACCTACAAAGTGAACTAAAAATCCCATGATATCTTTGAAAAACATTAAAATAAGCATGGAAATCATGAGATTAGGGATTAAAAATCATCTATAACCAATCTCAATAGATGGATTGTATAGACTCATCCAAACAAGAGCAAAACCTACATGGTGCACAGATTAGCTAGCAAATTGGTTAGGTCAAATTCTTAGGAATGGTTCATAAAGTATAGGTGACTTACTCTACAAAAAACATAAAATGAATTCTAATAGATTGTATAAGACACCCCCAGGAGAATTTTTCCTTAAACCTCCCCTATTGGTCATACCAAGTACAAACTTGTTGACTAGTTCTATGTGTCTAGAAGGGTGAAGAAGGAGCAAAATGGTTTTAGCTCAAAATTGGCACTTCCATAGCATTTTAAATGTGGAATTGAGCTTGATAAAGCTAGAGAGACACTCCATGGCATTATCCCATGTGTCACCTTCCCCCATGGGCCATACAATTGCTAAACTCTTCTCTTTTCCCAAGAAAACTATTCTTTCTTTTGAATAACATGTCACTTTCAATTATGAACAATTGATTAAGACATAATAGGACACATGGCACGTTACATCACCATTTTTACACCTTCACACTTCCCAAAGAGGTTTTATAACTCATTTAATGCCCTATTTTAATCCCCAAAATGACTCAAAAAGATATAAAGATTAAAATGACTAATGACTAAGGCTCATATGGTATGAAATGACATAAAATGACCTATAATACACCTTGTGACATAATATTAGACCCATAAAACACCTAAAAATCAAGTTTTTTCCTATAGGGGTCCCAATTTGACCTATAGGGTCAAATTTGGTCAACACTAGTGGTGAAGCAGATTTGATAATTGATAAAAACATGAATCTATGTTCTTACAAAAGCAGATTCACTAGGATACATAATGAATTCACTATCAATAAAAATGAATTTATGTTTGGTTGTAAAATGATGTCCTGAATGGTGAAATATTAGATTAGGCTTCACAATAATAAAATACATGTTGGAAGAAGATATTTTGGTCAAAATAAGGGGTGGGGAAGTAGTTAGAGAATAAATAATAA
This sequence comes from Torreya grandis, assembly GCA_037957365.1. NCBI lineage: Eukaryota > Viridiplantae > Streptophyta > Pinopsida > Cupressales > Taxaceae > Torreya > Torreya grandis. The sequence goes on along the minus strand of JARHVA010003097.1, from coordinate 1,601,371 downwards.
AATTTAAGGGATAGAGATGTGTTAAATGGTGGATTAGTCAAGTTAATGAAGTAGATATACTTATAGGCTAATGTTTATTGATTACAGGAGAGGTTACTCATTATTAAAAATTGATTAGTTCTATGATGGATGCATAATCTAACAATTAAATATTATGTTGTGCTAGAGTTTGTGGGATTATACCATGTGGCACAAATGTGCTTCATTGGGACAGATAGAGCCATTATTACAACATTGGTAGAGAGGTGGAGGGTATTCACATGGGCCCCATCAATATTAGCATAATTGTATCAGGACCTAAATTTATCCACTTAAAAATTAGGTGTTAGCATTGGCATAGCCACTCCCTTATGGATATATTCATGGGAACATATATAGATTAAGCAGATGGTAGGGACACATTTCTAGAGAGAGACATATGAGCCAATGATATACAAATGGGACATGGCAATGGGTGCACACAAAGGACATGTCAAGGACATAGTATACTATAGATAAGCATTTGATGATATGACTATATATCAAATCACCTATATGCCTTACAAAAAAATACAATAGGGATGGATAGAGGATGTGACATATATGGGATTCATGATTACTGAAAGTGGCTATGGGGGAAAATAGTGCTTAGGGTGATGATGAAAAAACTTTGATATAATGGTATTTATACCTTTGGGTTACCTAAAATGATTCTATACCCTAGGGTGATAAGATATTTTGATACTTGGTGGATGTAAATAGTCCAATTACAATGACATAGCTAGTAGGACATGCACAAAGACTAGAGAATAAGTATAGATTTTTGATGTAAGGTTTTGGATGTATATAATGATTTAATCCCACTTAGATATTCCACTAAGGAGGAGAGATTGAGATAGGAGGATAGATGGAGATGTACACGGAGGATGTACTCAGGTGCATGTATTACATGTGGCACATGTGGCACAACATAGAGATGGGGATGGGTGAGGAGATAAACTTCACACAAAAAAAACATACATCTAGTGAGAGATGGATGTGTATATGTGATCACACAAATATATGTTTATACAAAGGATACAAAAGAGGAGAGGGGACTAGGGGAAGATGAGATGATTGGTGATACAAGATGAGGAGAGGTGAAGGAGAACAGAGGTATGTGAGATCCTAGACACTTGAGTTTTTAAGGTTATATTCAAAACATATGATAATTATGATAAAGAGAGGGATAATTGTGTATTTTTAATATCCATCAACATTCAAAGAGGATAGGGGTGTGGGGATTGAGGATTAGGTAAGGCCATCTCATACTAATGAGTTTGGTCCTTCTTAGACTAGGTTAGCTAAGGAGGAAGTTCTTATTATCCAATTGGAGGAGGAGATTTTTACCTAGGATGTAGATATAGTTGGTTTTACATGATGGGCATATAAAATATAGAGATATGTTTCAAATAGATACTAATATATATATATATATATATATATATATATATATATATTAGTATCTATTTGAAACATATATATATATTATATGCCCATCATACAAAACCAACTATATTTATATATATTCTTTAGATATTGAGAGTTCTTATTTGATGACTACATTAGATATAGTTTAGGCAAAGAGGGTATCACACAACAGGGTTTGTCATCATAGGTGATGGTATAGTTGGGGAGATATCTAACTATGGTAGGTATAAAGGAAAAATATTGGTGATAATTATATGAGAAGGCCATGCCATTAAGATAGATGTCTTTATCTTATATGGATATCAATCACACAATAGTCTACTCAAGTTCTAGATCTTCTACATATTTCTGCATCCACTATCAAAGCCACCACCACCTCTAGACAGTAAGAGACAAATGTCACCTATTGATGTACTATGTATATTTTATGTTTGTCACATGTTCATCTATTATTAATGTTATATATACCCATTTTTTATGTATTCATGGATAACAATTTTGTGTGTGTGTAATTCTATTTGGTATTTGATGTGGACTTTTGATGTATATGAAAGATTAGACATTGATTATGTGTTTTGATGCATGGATATTTGTGGGTTTTTATGGATTGGATTAGATGTTATGTGATGTGATGAATGTTAATTATATGAGTTTATTGATGTTATGTGATATGTGATCTTCTATTTTTATGGATGTAATGATGATGCTCCTACTTTTTATGTATCATGTCAACCTGTGTAGCATTTATATTGATATGATGATTAAATGAGTCTATTAGAGATAGGATTAATGTTATATAGGTGATGATGTTGTTATGTTAGATTAAAATATTAGAGATATGTTCATCTGTGGATGTTACATGTATTAGGTAGATGTGATGATAATTATTATGATGATGAGATAGATATGGTTGAGGACATGATGATGTGGATTATTATTTTGAGATATCTTGAGCCATTTATATTTCATAAATTATTTTTAATATAAAATTAGGTATTATGCACCATGATATATGCATATCCATGATGATACTTACCATAATTCATAGTGGATTGATGAAAAAAAAATGTAAAAGTATAATTGAGTGTGATACACCATTTGTATTTGATAGCCAAGGATGATGCCATTAATGCATCCCACTATAGAAGAATATAAGACAAGATAAAAGAAAATAAAAGATAAAGAACAAATAATATAACATCAAATATATATAAAAAATAAAAATAAACACACATAATGTTATATTTACAATGAAAATATGTTAAAAATAAATAAAAAACAACAATACACATGTATGTACATGTACAGAGATGATGGTAGTTATGATTCATCCTTTTTCATGTCACTTAGGGATATGGGATGGGTAAATCATGATTTAACTTTATCTTGTTGATTTATTTCTGCTAAGCCATTATACTAATTGTAGGTTGATATGTAAATATACGCATAGGGACTTGCTTAATAGTGACACATGATGGTGAATATAAGGGATGTAGGATGAAGTGATACAAGGCATAAGATGTAGGTATGGTTAATTATACAAATAATATTTGGGGAGAACATAAACACATAGAAAGCTTTGGCACAAGGATATCCATAATTAGTATCCAAGATACTAAGACTTGATCAATGACGAAAATGACTTAATGACAAGGGATGATAGACAAGGAAAGGATGAAAAATAATGTCCAAATATCTATCCAAGGATATTATTTTCATGTTATTATATTATATTATGTCCTTAAGATAAATATTCCTTACCATGATAAAAATGCTTTTGAAGCACTTATTTTCATACACATTATGGGACCAAGGTCAAACATGATGGATCAAACAATGGATATAATAGGATAAGTGACATGTGATGGAAAGAGGGGAAATGATAATGGAATACCCCAAATACATGAGTTATATTCATAAGACCCTTTCAAATTAAGTTATATCAGAGACCAATTTTCATCACTATGCTTATCCAAGATGCTAATGAACTAGTTTTCACCATTGGATTTTTTTTTCTTTTTAAGGTTTTTTTTAATATGTATGTATAATGATTCCATAGTAGGTACATTATTTAGGTATATAAATTATTCAAGTGCATGATTTTCATTAGATAATCTAATTCTTAACCCTCTTGAGTAGCCAATTTATATGCACCTGAACTAAATATAGTGACAATGATATAGGGACCCAGCCAATTAGGCTCATACTTTCCCATATTATCATAATAAACATTTGTAATTATTTGGTTTTCCTTAAGGACTGGGTCACTAGTTTCAAACTGGATAGGTCATAATTTATTTTTGTATTAATTATATAGTTGATTTTGGTAGGAAGTCAAGTGATTAAGGGCATTGAACTACTTATCATCAAGTATTTATACTTATTAAAGTCACTTAACCATATATGCTTGTTCATTTATGAGGTCTTGGAGGGATATACATAAATAGGCTCATTTTACGTTGATCAAAAAGATGGCTTTGACACCAGAGACTAATGAGTATGGAGTTGCATCCATTAGATTTCATTTGCTAGTGTGTTAAGCCCATAATGCAAGATAAATATGGAGATGTTAATCATGTCCAAAATCATTGATGATATTTTGGACAAGTTTCATAATGGTTTTGTTAGTTTCCTTTTTTTGTCTATTAAACTTGAGGCAATGAGGTGGGGCCCACTTACTCTAGACTTGGAATTATTTTTACAAACCTTTGACATCATTATTTAGAATGATTTTATGTTATAAGAAATAATTATAGAGGGGATACCATAGTGGCAAATGATATGCTTCATAATGAATTTGGATATCTTCTTACTAGTAATATAAGTGAGTGGCATAGCTTCCACCCACTTTCTAAAGTACTCAATGGCTGAATGATGTACTTATGGTCATTTAAAAATAAATGGCTAATATTTCCAATGAGATTGAATACCCAAGTAGAGAAAAGACATGAGTAGTTATGGATTATAATTCCTAGGATGGATCATGAATGATATCTCCATGTTTATGAAATGTTATGGATTTTTTGACATATTGACAAGTACTATTATCCATAGTCAGAAAGTAATAACCAATTCAAAGGAGATTTTTGGATGATAAAATCCCACTTTTATGTGCCCCATAAATGAAATCATGCACCTCCATTACCATTAAGTTGGCCTTATTTGAATTTAGACACCTCAATAGGGTTTCATCATATCTTATCTAATAAAGCATGTTGCCAAGAATTCTGAAAAAAGAGACTTTTTTAATGAAGGCTCAATGATGGTGTCATCTAAGGTTGAGTAAAAGAGTATTATCATGAAGGTAATTTTAAATATATTATTACTAGGGAAGACTGGGGCTAGTGATTTCACAAACATTATCTTATGTAGTAATTTTATGATTTAGGATTATAAGTTTTTATACAAATAAATGATGTTATTTAGAATATGAATACATTTTAAACATGGAACCGATTGTAGCCATCACATCCATGGATTTGTTGTTGGATCTTGGGACCTATTTAAATGTCATATGTCAAAATTGATTCTTAATAATAAAAACCATATGATTAAATGAAAGTAAATTAACATCCTTTGTCTAAAAATAATCATTAACCTAGTTGATTATGAGTTATGAATTTCCATATAGTTGTATAAGTTGGATGTTCTAGTGACAAGTAAGTTGGAAACCTAAAATTAACACCTCATATTCTAAAAAAAAATAGTATAAGGGAAGTAACTCCTACAATATTTTATAATTATATCACCTTATGTCATTATTATAAGTATATTTACTCTTGAACCATGATTAGTAAGGGATCCCTAAAATTAGAGCTTCCACATAGGTGACTCATCAGTGTTAAAGATTAATTTACCATGGAAACATGTGGTCAATGGTTGAGTATCAAACACTAAAGATTTCACTAATTGATCTACTAGTACTTGTCCTTTTATTGACTTTTGATTTATGTAATAAATGTTTAATTCATTTATAAGCATCATCTACTTATCCATTCTTCTTATTAGTGCCAATTTATATAATAGATATTTTAATAGATCAATCTTAGCAATAAGCTTAGTATTATTATTTAGCATATAGTGACGAATTTCATAGGATGTAAAGATGACTATTAAAGATGAATTTTAAATTAGAGAGTAATTAATCTCATAAGATACTAATATTATTCTAAGATAATATATTCTCATTTCCTTTCCATGTTTATCATATTGAGCGAAGAGGGCTCCAAATGCACATTGAGTTACTAAAATGTAAAAGAACAATGGTTGTCTTGGGTTAGTGGTGTTAGGACTAGAAGATTCAACATTAATTATTTTAAATCATAAAAATATTTTTGACATTATGTGTTCTAGTGATATTCATTCCATTTATTTAGAATATGAGTAAATGGTCAACATTTTTTGGCCAACTGAGATATAAACTAGGGGATGGTTTGAAGCTTTCCCTATAGACTTATGAGATGATTGAGATTTTCAAGGAAAGGCATTTATATGATGAATTTGAAGTTTTTAGGGTTGAATTAAATGCCTCACATAGATATAATGAATCCTATAATTTTTATTGATGCGATGCAAAAAACACACTTCTTGGGATTTAGTTAGACTTTATACTCTCTTAGTATTTTGAATATCTTCCTAAGGACTACAAGATTCTCTACCCATGTTTTGGATTTGCCTAAGATGCCATCGACATAATATACAACTATATCATGTATCATATCATGGAATATTACTATCATAGCTCATTGATAATTTCCACTAGAATTTTTTAATATAAACCACATGACATGATAACAAAAGGTTCCCCATGGCATCATGAAAGTACATTTATGTTTATCTTCTGGGGAAATTTGGATCTACTTGTATCCCAAAAATCCATCCATGAGGGACAACATTTCATATTTGATGATTAAATCAATGATCATGTCAATATTTTGAGAGGGAAGTAATATTTTGGGAAGGATTTATTAATGTCTCTTTAATCAGTGCAGATGCAAATTCCACCATATGGCTTACTAAGAGGCATAATATTTGAGATCTACTCTAAATATTAGATAGGATGGATGAAACATGCATTCAAAAATTTACGTAATTATTCCTTCACTAGGATTGTGACCTTAGGATGAATCTTATTAAATTTTTTCTTGATAATTTTAGCATCTACATGGAAAACAAGATTATGGACCACCAAAGAAAGATTTAGGCCTAACACAGCTGCATATAACCATGTGAAGATGTCAATGATTTATTTTAGTAATAAAATTAGGATTTATTTTTCTTTAGGAGTGAGGGAGTCACCAAGATTGAATATCATGGGGTTATCTTACATTCCAATATTGACATCAATAATTTTTTTGACTAATGATAGAGACTAATACTACATATATGTTAAAATAGAAGGAAGATGACATTTTTATGATGTGTGCATGATGTTTAGAAATTTTTAAATAAATCATCATATGTTTTTCATTATTTATGACTAAGAGAGTCATCAAATTATATGATCTGGGGGTTGATAGATGTTTTCGTGTCATGGTTAGGGGAAAATCAAAATTCCTCATCCATTGGTGCCTTAGAGAGGTTTTCACCAATAGATAAAAAAAATTATTTTTATTTTTATGATTTTCATTTTTATTGTCCACTAGTATCTTAGAGAGGTTTTCACAAGAGGACTTTTCTTTTTCATTATTTTGACTTTTCATTAGATTTTTATTTTTGTTTTGCTTGGGAATTTTATATATTCCCCAAAGTAAGCACGTGCATATAGATTAATGTCAAACCCATTTTTATGATCTTTAAAGGGTAAATGATCTCAAATGACCATAAACCCTACAATCTCTTCTTCATTATGAAATAAATTATATTATGGTTTTTCTTTCTAATCCCAATTAATAAGGTAAGGATAATAAAGGTCAAGATTGATGGTGCAGATAGATGTATCAATACATAGGTTAGAGGTAGCAAGGTCCTTATAGAGGCTATGGATGGACCCTTTTTCAAAATATTTATGAAATCAGGATTCCTCAAATACCAAAGAGGTTTTTGAGATGACATTGTAAGGGTAACCACCTAGTGTTATGAAAAGTCTAAGGGTGTTTTACTACAACTAGGCACAAGTATGGGATAATCCCTTTATGCTCAACATTTAAACACTCAGTTGTGCTAACATCAATCAACATAAGGCATAAGCCTTATGTGTTCACCCAAATCATAGTTAAGAATAAATTGGGGCATGTGTTTGGCTAGTTGTGCCATGATGTGAGGCTTCACTAAGGGGACTTAAGTAATGTACCAAAAACCTAACTTAGGTAGATCCATAGGCACAATCCTTTCTCAGATTAATCCTGAGGTCATATAGGTGCTTAATAGGTCATAAGACTACTTTGGTTCAATTTAATCATACTAAATATATGTAATTTAAATATGGATTGGGGTACTAGCATATATCTATACTCATCCTCCATGTAAAATAAAGATGACATCATGAAAATTGTAGAGACTCCATTAAAGTAGAAAACTAGTAAAATGCATGAACATAAATTCATACAATTAATCAAAAGTGCAACATCAAATAAACATTCACATTCCATTAGTAATATTATAAGACATGAAAAATAGACACACTTAATACATTTTTATGCAACACCATTGTCATTTTTGAAATTCCATAGCAAGAGTTATATTTAAAACATAATATTAACAAACTAGAGGCTCATAGATGATCTTAGAAACATATAATTGGAGCCAAAGTGGCCTCAATTATATTTTTTAACCTTGATGGCGACTAAATCAAGGTTTTTAGAACATGGATTCAAAGTCATTCTACCAGAGCTTCACTACATTTCTCTCTCTTCCTTCCTATATTCTAGTTCAAGCTCCTTATATAAGCCTTTAAGAGCATCTTTACTAGGGTGGAATTCACATGTTGAGTGTTGAGATGAAATTCCATCATCATAATCACTATTTCCATGAATTTGTGATCCCCCATACTACACTTACCACATTTATACAAATCTTTGTTGATGCCCTAAATATTTGAAAGATGGTTAATCACCTGCCAGTCAACATAAGATTTATGTTTCAACCTCTATCTAGTTACAAAAACCCTTAGGTTAACCACTTTCCAAAAATATCATATCATGTCAAGGTGGATGTCAAGTTGGTGTGAATACTCTACTTACAAGTTAGGGGCCCAACATTACCCCAACAAAAAATCCTTAGTCCACCCTCGGACTAAGCCATCAAACTCTTAGGACTGTAAAAGTCAAGCACATTTTCTTGGAATTATGCACTGAAATCCTCAAAGCCATTTATGGATAGCTTGATTTCTTATGTGGAACTATCAATTTTAGATGATTTAGTAGTGAACACAAGTGTATATATATCCACACTTTCATCTATGATCTCCCCTTTCTCATAGGCCTTAGTCTATAGAGCATGGAAGTGTTATTCCAAGGTCCACTCCTAGTACTTGACCTAATTACTTAGTGAATTCATGTTTCCCATGATTTATGACCATTCTACCCTACTTAAAAAGTATACTTGATGTATTATCTCCTCCTTTTCATCCTTTACTTGCTTTAAGCATGCATATATTAATAAGTCTTGATTAGATAATCTTAATAAAATGGTGTCAATTATTTCCACACCATCCTTCAACTTCTCAAATAGATCCTCTACCTCTTGTAATTTATCTAATAGTTCTTTCTTTAGTGTGATGCTTGGGTTTTCCTCTTCTTCTTCTTCTTGCATCAACTCAAGTTGAAGTCTTAGGAGCATCTGATCCACCAATACACAAATCTTATTGACCTTTAAAAGGTTTGACATGTTGAAACTAACTATAAGAGATGGTTCAACCACTTATATGCATTCACAAAGCTATTAAAACTTGAACCTATTGGCCTATACTTCCTCTTCAGCTTCTTTTAAGAGCTTATTCAATTTCCTCACCTTTTCATCATTAATTATGCTCTCACATTACTTATATGGACATTTTATTAGTGAATTCTCATATTGGACTACATTCATGGAATGTAGGTCATTAAGAAGTGATTCCTACCATTCCTCAAAATTTTATAGGCTCAAAGTAGCCACTCATGGTGCCTCAAATTGAGGATCATCTATATAATGGTCTAGTATAATGAAATATGCTTATGCATCCTTATTTTGGTGGCCTAGAGGGTATAGTTTCATACAAGTATAGATATTAATCACCCCAATTCTTCTATGTTGTCTCCCTTATGTTAATATCTTTAACATCCTTCTTGATGATAACCTTCCCTATGTGTACTTATTCCTCTTCACTGGTGCTACCACTCTCTTCAGCTTGCTCTTCTGAGGATTCACTTGTTTAGTCCTTGGTGGTTATTTCATCATACTTTTCCCCCTCATTTGTTTCTTCATCTTGGGGATTTTCAATACTTACCTCAAGGGTTATTCCTTTGACACCAGTGTCACCTTGTTTCTATTAGTGCTCTTTAGTTGTTTTCATTTATTTCTCTAAGGCATTAGTATCACCTTCCTTCTATCTAAACACCCCTTTTCTACTTGGGCATGTCTTTGAAACTTCCTCTACTTGTCTAGTGAGGCCACTTGGCACATGTTTGACCACTTTTACTGCTAGTTATGTGCTCGAGTGAATATTTAAGGCCCTTTTCTCCAACTTGGCCTTCTTCTATTCCTATTCATTTTTTTGCTTTTCTTCAAGCACCAAAGCCTAGTTTATATCTTCATACTCAGTCCCATCTTCCTCCAAGCCACTCTTTTCTCCTTGATAGTTTGAGGGGCCCCTGGGGAGGCCTTATCCTTGGATCTTAGTGTAGGCTTAAAAGGTGGGCTTGTTAATGAGGTGATTTTGGATGTAAGGCTTGGCATTTCATCTATCATTTTTAGTGTGATGGTCATGCCACGTTGTAGGGCCTCTTGAAAAAATTTAGCATTGAGCTCCTTTTCACCTTTCCCTATTTTCAAGATATATATCCCTATCTTATCTTCTTTAGTCTCTTCTTCTATAATGGGTGTTGGTATAAGGGTCTTGGTAGGGAATTCTATATGTCCCTTAGTATTTTTCTTTGGATGCTTGCTAGAAGAAGCACCCTCTTGCATGAATGTCATGTACTTATTTGGGGTAGGTGGTGTGATTTATTCCTTAAAGGATATTTTTAACTATATGTGCTTCATGATATCTTCTAATTTTTCACCCCTCTTCCTTTGTAGTGACTTCCCCTATAACTTCAGTGCATCCTTTCTTTCATCGCTAGCTAGGAAGGGGTGATCATCATCCTTGTCAGGATATCCACCTTTCTTACATGGATTCATCTCATAGTAAAGGTTAAAAATCCTTCCATTTATTATTACCCTTTGGAAAAGATATATATTAGTCATGTCACTATTATCCTCCTCATCTTTGATTGCTTTGGCTCTAGGGTGCACAAATTGGCACCTCATCATCCTTATATTTTGATCCATGGATTTGGCCTAGATATTAATTTGTTAAATGTTTATGATTCTCCTTAAAACCTCCATGAAGTATTTGACTAAAAACATGTAAGGTAATCAGAGCCAACCTGATAGATTTCCATCCATGAGCACTAAGCACACCACATAGAAGTTTTGCATCATAATGAAGGTTATAATCATCATCAGTTATTGAGGGAGTTCTTGTGGGATTCACCACTCTTTTCTAAATGCCTCTACATACCTATCGAACCACCCTTATACCCTATTTTTTATTTTTATGAGAATCTAGGGGGTAGATGAAGTCATGGTACTTCATCACTTGGGACTTGTGGCTTGGTGGAAATACCCACAGGTGGTTTTCATCACCATCCATTACACCTATCTACTCCATCAATATTAAGATAATCATGTATCCCCATTAAAAGGTTTTTCATGCTCAATGGCACTCTTGTGTATTCTTGATTATCTTCTCTATAATAAACTTGAAGATGTTGAGCATTACTCCCTATGACATGTGGTGGGAAATTCATAAGAAGGTTTTAATTATATCATACCATTATGAAAATTTTAGAAATTACAAGATGCACTATTACCCTTGTGTCTGGGCCTTAGATGTCTTTGATAGGTAAAATAAATCCTGACTTGTAGTAGCTTAGGAGCTTTGTGACCCTTTTTACCTCTACAATGTTCTTCATCATCTCTTATATATCTGATCCTACATTAGGTATCTTTATGATTCTACTTGTGTGGCTTCCATAAATCTTCATGCACCATCCAACAAAATAAAAAATTCACCATGTACCCATGAGAGAAGGAAGCGTACCAAGTCTTTTGGCTTGCCACAGATTAGCAACTAAAAAATTTATGTGGTGCTTATGGTTTATAATTTGTATCTAATGGAGACATCAAAAAGTTTGGTGCCTACCTTGGTCTTCTTGCCCATGTCTACCATCTAGTCCATGTATACATGTTATTTCTTGTCTTATGGTTATAGTATTTTAGTTTGTAAATATACACAAAGGATACTCACTTTTCCCCACCATGACCTATAGTGGGTATTCCATCTCTCTATAGGAGAGCTTTATGCTCTTGGTTAGATATATCTCTATTACACTAACTACCTCCACCATTTATGCCTCTAGTTTAGCAGCAGCTACTTCTATTACTACTTTTGCTTTCTTTACATCCATGTACACTTATGGTGGACTTTTATTTAGTTTCTTATTTCCCATCCTAAACTTGATACTATTAAATCATGGATTATTTATCCTAACGAAGCCCTAAATTATGTCTATTATGCTTTATAGTCATAGGAAATATGATTATGCATTTAATTATTAAGCTTCTTATCCCATTAATGATAGACTAGTTATCCTACCAAAATCTTGATCCTCTATTTCTCCATCAAATTCTCTTCACTTTCCTCCTTTTATCCTATCAAAAATTTATGTGTTTCCTATGGTTTATAATTTTTATCTAATGGAGACATCAAAAAGTGTGGTACCTACCTTGGTCTTCTTACCCATGTCTACCATCCAGTCCTTATTTAATTTCTACATGTTGTTGCTTGTCCTATGGTTATAGTATTTTAGATTGCAAACATGTATGAAGGATACCCATGTTTCCCCCACCATGACCTCTAGTGGGTATTCCATCTCTCTATAGTATATATTTGTGCTTGTGGTTGGATCTATCTCTACTACACTAACTCCCTCCACCATATATGCCTCTTGCTTAGAAGCAACCGCTTATATCACTGCTTTTACTTTCTTTGCACCCCTGTGCACTTATGGTGGACTTGTGATTAGTTGCTTCTTTCCCATACTACACCTAATACTATTGAAGGATGGAAGATTGATCCTACCAAATCCCTAAATTATGTCTATCATGCTTTATAGTTGTAGGAAATATGATTATGCATTTGGTTGTTGAGCTTCCTACCCCATTAATGGTAGACTAGTTATCCTACCAAAATCTTGATCCCCTATTTCTCCATCAAATTATATTTTATTTCTTCCTTTTATCCTTAAAGTGAAACATAATATTCTTCTTGTTATTTTTTTCTCACTTTTGGAGGCTATGGGTGACTTATTTCCTTTTTGGTAGCACTTTCTTATTCAATGGTTTCAGCTCTTTGCTTTGTTCTAATCTCTTTAAAATGATAGTAAACTTCCTTCCTCTACCATTTACCCTTTTACACATTGTTATCATCTACCAAATTGATGGTTGGTGGTGTTTAGATTTTTGAAATCTACTAAAACCCATGAAATATACTAAAATTCATCACCAACTACTAATTTAATGCAAATCTTTATTCTTCTATCACTATAGCATTAACTTTGCTAATGATTTCTTCTAGGAAGTGATAGATAATTCAAATGGTCACTTCCTACTGACTATTGGGTGGGTGAAAACTATCATAATGGTCACTATCTTATGCTTTGTTCATCTTGGTGTAACCTTCACCATCCTTCTAGCTACTTAGGTGCAATGCTTCACATGTGCACAATTCAACCTCCTAGGTTCTATATTTTCTTGATGTTGTGATTTATTTCAAGTGTTTCTCTCTTTCTTGGTCAATTTATCTATAATTTACTATCTCTTGCTTTATCCTCCCTTTCACATACAAATTATTGCAATGGTACACCATCACCTCATTGTCTCCTCTTGGCCTCTTATGCATGAACACCTTATGCACTTTTTCTCATCAATTCATACTTAGCCTAGAAGACTTCACACACACCCAAAAACGTAGGCATCTAGCCTCAAGTGATTAGAAAGTGACTGGGATTAGCTCACTTTATTGGATTTATGTGGGTGTAATCACCAAAAAATTGCCTTAAAGTGCCATGCTTATTTGAACATAAAAGAAACAAAACATGGCTTATGCTAATTTTATTATGGTCATAAGACAAAGCGACTAAATTTTGACTAGAAAGCTAGTGTTAGATGGTACAAGTGCCATCCTAGTGATGGAATAATTTCAATGTGTTGCCATTAAAATGCCCAAAGAGCATTTCTCCAGTCAATGTGTGTAGCTTGCATGCATCAGTCTCCAAGAGGTTGTGGATGACATAAGGTCCCATCTACCTGATCTATAGTTTACCTAGGTGCCTTAGGTACTTATAATCATATAAAAAGATTAGTTCACCTTCTATAAACACTTTGTGATTGATGTGTTTATCATGCCATACCTTTTAATAGGCCTTCTCTATCTACTAGTTCCATCATTCTTAGATGCATGTCTTGTTTAGTTTCTCTAAATATTTTAGGCATGCATTTAAAGACTCTTAGTCATCTACTTGACCAGTATACATGATGTAAAATGAGGGTATTAGGAACTCCATAGGTAAAATGGTCTCTACACTAAACACTAGTTGGAATTGTGTAGCCTTGTTAAGGTGCTTGTATGTTATGTGATAGGCCCACAACACTACTAACACATGGTCATCCCAATCCTTGTGACCAATGTCACATATTTTTGTGAGGCATGTCCTCAATATTTTATTTATTTTTTCTATGGTTCCATTCATTTGGGTTGGTAGGGTATCATTTTATGGTGTACCACCATATATTCAAATAGTAAGATCTAAACCATTTTTTTTATGAAATGTATGCCATGATTGCTAGTCAAGCTAAGCAGGCATCTATATCTACCGATAATGTTTTCTCAAATGAATCATGTTATTATGTTAGCTTTATAATCTTTGGTTGGCATTGCTTTGACCCACTTGGTAAAGTAATCTGTAGTAGCCAATATGTACCTTGTGCTTGTAAACCTCATTGTGGGAGTAATAGGCCAAATAAAATCAATGGCCCATTTTTTAAACAACACCTAGGCAAGGATAGGGATGAGGGGAATCTCATCCCAGTGGTTTGGTTTTCTAGTGCACTAGTAGATGTCACATATTTTGGAATATTATTTTACATTATGAAATAAATTTGGCCATCACAATCTTAATTATAGCACTTTTCATATCGTGGCATCTCCAACACAATGGCCTCCAATAATCCCCTCATGCACCTCTTGCAATACTGAGTCTTGTTCATACTATAGGACTCATCAGCACATGGATTTATCATGGTTAAACTTGTATAGTTCCCCACTAATTAGTTGAAATGGGGCAATGCAAACCATGAGTTGCTTCTTCTTTTTAGTTATCATGGCTTGAGACGTAAATCTAGAGGTCAAAAATGTGGAAATCTTTACCAAGTCTTCTAAGATGCATTGGCATTATTGCAACACCAGAGTTGGTGTGAGATAGATGGTTTGGGCTCAAATTTTATTTTTTAGGATTTACTACATAAAATTATAATTCTTGAAACAAAATGATCCATCGATAAATGTACTAATGAAAAATAGGCTTGTTTACTAGGTACTTAAGTACTTTATGAGTAGTGAAGAAGATAAAGGGCTTGATAAAAAATACTATAAAAACTTCTATAAGGTGTGGATCATAACAATTACCTTGCACTTAGTCCTGGTGTAATTTTTTCTACCTTGGTTAGTTTCTTGCTTGTGAAATAAATAATATGATCCATTTTCCTTACTCCTAGTTGTGTAATAATGGCACTGATTGTAGTACTAGAGGCATTGATGTAGACATAGAAGGGAGTTTCCCAATCAAGAAATTATAGTATCTATACTCTTTATAGTTTAAATTTTATGTCTCAAAAGCATCTTGTTGCATTTCACCATAATAGAATGGGTCATCTTTCTACAAGAGTTTATCTAGCTACACCACAATCCTAGCATAATTTCTTATGAACTTCCTATAATACCCATAATTCCCAAGAAAAGTGTGGATATCTTTCTACATTGATGGTTTTTGAAGTTGAAGGATGATTTCAATCTTTGTTGGATCAATGAGAAGACCATCCTTGTAGACTATGTGCCCGAGCAATGTGCCAAATGACATTGCAAAAACACACTTCTTGAGATTCAAAGAGATTTGTAACTACTGGCACCATTAAACATTAGTCACAAATTATCATAGTGATATTTTACCAACCCATACACTATCCAATAATCTAAGTATACTTTGAGGAACTTGTGAATGAAGTCTTTGAATGTGGTGATCACCACCCAAGAAAAAATGACTAGCGCATTCTTCATCCCAAAGGGAATTACATTATATGTGAAACATCCCCATTCAGTCATAAAGGTGGTTTTAGTCTTATCCTGCTCCTTGATATGTACTTGATGGTATCTTTATAATCCATTAGTAAATGTGTATATCTCACAACTTATGATGCCATCCAATACTTCATTAGTGAATAAAGTTGGGAAGGGATTGGTTACATAGGCAGCATTCAATAGTCTATAGTCAACATAAATTTGAATGCACCTATCCTTTTTGATGTTAATGACCATGGGGCTAAACCATTAAAAATCTTGTACATGGTATATGACTCCTACATCTAAAATGCCATTTATCTTAATCTTGACCTTGGCACAAAGATTTGGGCTCATTTTATAAGGCCAGTTTTTTATGGGTCTCATATTATTGACTAGTTTGATGTTCATATTCCTAAGGGATGAGTAGGTGCCTTTCATATATTTATAATTTTATGAGAACAAGTCTTGCAATTTTTTGAGTATATCAATAATATGTGCTAGTTCTGTGTCAGATCAAAAGGCACCCAGAGTGGTGATTTTGGGTTCTCCCCTTGAACTGATATCTACCTTGGTATTTTTTAATGGAACCTAGTAGTATTCAAGCTTCTCTTGGTCTAAATCCTCAACTTTTATACTTCCCTTGATTTTTTATACCAAAATATGGGTAGGGTCTTCTTTTTATGGGTTGTTATCCTAAACTTAGTGCACTAAATTATTTTTCCCTGCCAAATTATTCTAGTTGTGCACTTTCTATGTGTCATCATCTTCATCACTAGAGTCATTATTTATAGTATTTTCTTCAAAAAAGGTTGGGAGTGTGAACCCCTTTTTTCTTAACAAGTCCTTTAGGCACTCTTATAATATCACACTATCCTCAAACATTGATCTTCAAACTACCTGTAATGGCTCAATCAGTTCAATATTTTACAAAGAAAAGGATAAGGTATGAATAAATTGCTCCTTAAGGGTATCCCAATTTATAATTTTACAATGTATCTCATTAACTACACACCATGCCCTTGCCCAAATCTTTAAGGTTTTGTAGAATGTGTGCACCAGTAGATTTCTTGGGGTGTTTTCACCATAAATTGTCCATATCTCTTCACAAAGTTATACATGAATTATGGTGTCAAAGTCACTAAATTAGACTAAAATGTACAAGTCCTCATTGCTTTTTCCAAATCTGGTATAAATGGATATCTTTACATCCTTGCAAGTTGGTAAGCTAGACTTTTTCACTACCCACCAACAAGTAGATTTGCTCTTTAATGTGTACACTAGTGTGCCCATTCTATCCACCTCCTTTGGGATGTATGACTCAGTATCATGGACATATTCCTCAATAGGATTACTTCCTTCATATATTGGGAGCACATAATTTTTTCCCTTACTAAGGTGAAACACTCTTTTTTCTCTTTTCTTGGCATAAGGGACCCATCTTTTAAGAGTTTGATCAATTTGTATCCAACTTATCTTTACTAGTTTTGGTGATTTTGCATGTACTAAGAGGTATCATTGTCCAGTGGTCTCATATGCTTCCTTGACCCATTAGTTTCAAAAAATATCTATGGTGTTTGAGGTTGACTATCCATATTCCCAAGAGAGGACTCCTTAATCATTTGCTTCTAGAGTCTCAATTCCTTACACTTTGATGTTATAAATATGGTTGATTTCATCTTTGTATCCATGCTCTTGATATAGGGGATCTTTGGTCATTTGAAATAGGTATAACTACCCTATCCTTTCCATTATCAAAGGTCATGTAGTACCTTTTAAAATGCATATTTACATTATTTTCATAACACTAAGGCCTTCCCAAAAACACTAGGTAATTATCCTGCTCTACTAACTCTATTACTTAAAAATCAGCCTAGAATTTGGCACCCATGATATCTATAAATATGATCTTCAAAATTTTGATAGGTTGTGCCTAGGTATTATTGGCCATAAAGATCACATGAGGGGAAGGTATCAAAGTTGGGCTACCCATCTTATCCTAAGCAGTCTTGGTTAATATTTTAACCTCAGTGCCTATGTCTACAAGAACTTCATAATTAGACCATCCATCAATAATGGCATCCACTAGGATTTTTTGGTCATATTCAACATTCTAAGTATGACATAATTCTTATGCCCTCTTTGTATGTAAGAAAAAATTCATTATATCTACAAATCAATCCTAGCTCAAAGAAGATATATCCTACTTACACTTCTAATAGGGGATACATTAGATAATTAGGAACATGACTAATATGAATCCACTAGACTAAATTAGGGGATCTCTTACCATAATAGTATCACTAAGAAGGTTTCCAAAGCCTCTATCCAATCAAAACTATACAATAACCCTAATTAAGTCTTATGTTTTCATATTTACTATACTAATAACAAGTAAAACAAAGAAATCTAATCTAGTGCTCACCAAAGCTTGTGGCACAAAGCTGGGGTAATAAACAAAAAAAATAAACATGTATAGAAGACATATACTCACATCAATATATATGAAATCCTAATGCATGGAAGAGAAGTAAAAAATCATATATATCTACTCTTACAAAGGAAGAACAAAGTTAGGAATACTTACCTTTGAAGATGAACCCACCAAGTCTCAATCTCTCCCTTGGTCAAGGTGCTTCATAAGAGGTTATTATGGTATGTAAGGATGACAAGGATAAATCAATTCTAGGATACACAACCTATCAATGCATCCAAAAGACTTCTCCACAAGACAATATCCATATCTCCAAAGAAATTATGAAATCTCTAAACTTGTTCCTCAATTAGAATGGTGGATAATCAAATGTGCAATATATCTTACTTCTTCTCTTCTCTCAATAATGGTGAAATGATTGTGTTTATATAGGTGGATTTAATCTTAAACCCTTCCAAAAAATTTGGTCAACAGGGTCGACCCGATCAACCTAGTATCATTATTATCAAAAACTCACTAGGTCATGGACTAGGTCAGTCAAGAGCTGACCTAGACCCTAAAAAAAAATTATCAATAAGAGTACAAAGGTCGAATAGCTGGCATAATCATGTAAATTATCAAAAGAGGTTTTAGATTAGGAAAAAGGATAATGAAGATGACAAAAGGATAGAGGAGTATGAAAAAGAGAAGTCCAATCTTAGAGGAATGGTTTTTAGGAGACAAGTGTGTAGATAGTAAGTGGAAAAAGGGACAACAATCTTGTAAAGCACCAATGGTCTGCCCACCCCTTTCTTAGTGCACTATTTAAGGCATGCATTTAGAGAGATTAAGACTTGAAAAGTTTTTAAAAGATAGAAATCATCATTAATTGATAAAATTTTAAAAATATTATGTGTATACATATTCCTCACTCAAATATCATCATGTGTCATGTAAGTGTAATAAAGGACGGTGTTTTAGCAATAAAACATGATGACACATAATGTTGATGCTAAATAAAGTGCAGTAAGGATCAAACAAGACAAATAAAAGGATAGAATTGAAAAACATATACCTTTACTTACCTTAGTGTTATAGATAAAGAAGAAAATGCAAGAGATGTGAAGGCATCTGATGTGAAGAACATTATTAGGTGAACTTGTAGAGATTAGTGCAAAAAGAGTGAAAAATCAAAAAAAATGCAATATAGGCATATAATAGTGAAAAAGATTATCTATGACATCAGGATTCGAAAAAAAATTATCATTTGAAAAAATGAGTTAGTAAAAATAAATATATGATCAAAACAAGGAATCTGATGGTAAATATTTGAAGGGTAAATAATTGTGAATAGTAAATGTAAATAGGGTAAAATAGAATTTATTTGCTATTATTTGACTATTTTAAGAGAAAAATAGAGCTCTAAGATACCTAGCAAAATCTTAGAGATCTAAGATGGTGAGGAGATGACAGCTAAGATGAGGAGGATGCATAGCAGCCATAGTGAGTGTAGCACAAGCAAGTAACTGAGAATTTATCAAATGTTTGAGTATTTTATTTAAAATTGAGTGTTTTATAGAAATTTATTAATTAGACCAAATCTAGATAATAGAATAAACCCTAAGAAAGTTTTAGGGATACTAGGGGTTAGATGGGGAATTGGGTTGAAAGGGGTTGGAGTAATAAATGCCTAGGGCATTTATTATAATGGGTCAAAGAGTCATCATTTTTTAAAGAAAAAGGTCAACCCAATTGACCTAGTAGGTAAAAAATAAAGTTTTTAAAGGGTCAACCTAGTAGGTCTAGGCTAACTTAGTTGGTTGGAGAAAAGGTTGACATATTACATCATGTTTGACTTAGTTTATTAAGTCAAAAATCTAACTTAATACTATGGGGGGTAAAAGGAAGGCTGACTTAGTTGTTTTAAGTCAAAGTGGCTGACCTAGTATTAATAGGGTTGACTTGGTTACTAAGTGGATGATATAGTACTAAAATGAAGGAAAATGGCTGATATAGTACTTTTAAAGCACAAGGTGGCTAGCTTAGTACTAAAATGGTTGGTTAAGCTAAAAATAGGTCAAATTGGTAAAAAAATGAATAAATTAAGGCAAAAATTGGTTTGTTTATATGAATTTTAAAAGAATGTATTTTGATTATAAGTGATATGAAGGTCTAATACATCTTTTTTATTTGATTGTTGTCGTAGAACTAGATATTTTGGTGATTGGTGGATGCATCATGTCTATAAGATCTATTGGACTGCCTAATCGATGTAGACAGAGCTAGATTGGTTGTACTATGTTTGGGAAGGATCATGGAGATGCAGTGGATTCCATTGAGTGTTGATGTAGTGGTCATGTTATTGATATCTTAGGAATAATTGACCAATACTTTTATATGGGTATTTTATGGGGATACCATAGATATTAGTATCACATTAGAAGATGTATATGCATTGTTTAGACTTCTTATAAGTGGGACATCAGTGATCACAGAGATATTAGATGATCAAGAGGAGAGGTGAGAATTTGCATGATGGGATACATGCTTGGATAGGATTTATATAGGATTGAGGATGATCCCATTCAATGTCTATATTACATAGATTCTAGATATCCAAAAAACTAAGTTAGGAATTATGATAGCATGAGTGTTGTGTCATAAGTTAGATGGTAAGGTACTATTGTATGTGATAGCCTTATGTTAATCAATATTAAACTAGCAGTACTCTATGACTTGGGTTCTATTATCTAGGTTCATCTCATACATGATATGTATGGAATGTTGTCTAGAGGGTAAAATGCTATGGGGCTAGTGGTACTATTTAGTGCCTAGATATATGAGAGGTTTTTAATGTATTGGCTAGTTGGTTACCCCATGTGGTCGATGATCAGTTACCTTGGGTTTTAATATGAAGATAGGATTAGGTGGCATGGGTTATGCCCCATGTGTTAGCACTACATATGATCACATGAAGAGAGATCATGTGGTAGCCTTATGCACATATTATGACTATGTAGCCAAGTTAGGTGGTGGTGGTACCAAGGTTAGCACAAATGAAGATCATGAGCCACTAAACCTAGTGGTTAGAGTTGTAATTAATGGAAAACTTGCTAGGATAGTTTAAACACCCTCACCTAGTGGATCTTACAGTAGTGCCTACATTTTTGGATCAAAATGCAAGAGAGATGAGGGAGAGATGAGGAAGAGGAGTGTTTGTTGAGAGACTAGAGATCATCCATAACATGTGAGGCCATGGACTGGTTGAGCATGATAGTTAGAAACTAGAAAGAGCATGGTTGTGGATGCAAGGGTGCCATTGGTACCATAGTTAGAGTAATAACCACCTCAGTCACACCACTAATGGAGACACCAATGGTGAGAGATAGTATAGAAGGTGGTCATATAATATGACCTATCATTTTGCACAAGGTAGAGATAGTATATCAAAGCACCACTGAGGTGAGGCTCGAGGTGTGTATTGGTGGTGACCCCAAGTTTTTCTTTAATTTGGAGATGTCCTATAGATGAGGTACTTGGGGGATGAGTTGATGGAGATACTATGCTCAATGGATGAGCAAATGGGGAGATGGTCATTGGTGATACTAGGATAGGTAATAAATGGTTGTAATTTTTAGTCTTTGAAATAGAATACTAGTTGTATAAGATTTGATATCAGTAGATAGATTTTGAGATATATATATATATGATCTAATATCTATATGATTTGAATTATATAAGTATTGTAGATGAAGAGGAAGTCAGATGGGGATCCATGGTGAAGGGAGCATACCATGATATTCTTGATGGGGTGTTGGTTTTATATGACCTTACCATATTATATGATCTTGTGGTACCATCTACCCCAGCTCAAGCGAGCTAGTTTAGACTAGTAGGGGAGGCCATGAGAAAGTTATAGGCACGTGGAGATGGACTACAACCATTGATAGGGGTGGAAGTGACAGAATCATAGGCATGATAGGCCTTAGCTTAGAAGAGAGCCATCTATTTGGCTACCACTATTAATCTAGGATAGGTACAAGCCCAGGTGGCCAAACTACAGGGACAAGTAATAGGGTTGATATCTTAGACATCCTAATTATATCATAATATTTAGAGGTGACTATATTGTTGGGGATCAACCAACAATATGATTACACTTGTGAAAGCAATAAACACGGAATTAAATCAGATAGACAAGTAACTAGAATGATAAATAGCAAAGAACAAGAGATACAAGAAACCACCCTGAAAACTTGTATTAAACTCTTTACAAAAGGAATACAATTGAAGAAACTTCTTTCTTCCACACCTCTCTCAGATGCACAAGATCTCTATCTAGATCTCTATTCCTCAAGAGCTCTCTCTCTCAAGTACAATCAACTCCAACAACCTGGATTGATACAACTCTGTACTGTCCTTCAAACATTCACAATGTTCTAATCATACTATTCAAATAAGCTAAGAAGATCTTTCCTACATATAGAATTAGGAAACTTGAGCATGCACTTACAACCAACAGTTAAGCCTCTTGAACAAGGGTTCTAAAAACAATCTTGCTAATAATAGAAACATGAACTTAAGACTAAGACTTAAATTCATCATGCAAACACTCGATTCTATCCTCGAAAATAGCATTCTGGACGCACAGGTAATCGACGCCGGTTCCTGCCTGTTTGCCTATGACCGTCATCGGCTGATCCTCTACCGACGCCAGCGTTCCTTCAACTGCTCCTGACCGATGTCAGTCACTCCTAACCGACGCCGGTGACTGTGTAAACCTGCAACTTTGTAATGTGCTCATATGTGAAGCTTTTAGACTCCACACCTTAACAATCTCCCACTTGGAGATAAACAGCTGCACCAGTACCTGTACAGCAACATCTTCTAGCTCTTCCATCTTCAACTCAATCATGAAGACCAACAGAAGTTGAATGAAGATTCAAATTCTCCTTTGTAATCGGCTTGGTTAACATATCAGCAGGATTCCTATCTGTATGGATCTTCTCCAGCTTCAACTCACCATCTTCCAATACTTTCCATATGAAGTGGTACCTTAGTTTTATGTGCTTGGTTCTTGAGTGAAAGGCTGAATTCTTAGCCAAATGGATTGCACTCTGACTGTCACTATACAATCTACAACTTCCATGCTCCCTTCCAAGCTCTTCCATGAACCGTGTCATCCATATCATCTCTTTGCTAGCTTCTGTGGCTGTAATATACTCTGCTTCTGTAATTGACAAGGCAATAACCTTCTGCAACTTTGATATCCAGCTAACCGTCGTTCCACCTACAGTGAAAACATAACCTGTGGTGCTCCTCCTGCCATCCAAATCACCTGCCATATCTGAATCTACATAACCATGTAGAGAAGTATCTGAACCTCCATAGCATAAATGCCTACTGCTGGTTCCTCTCAGATATCTAAGGATCCACTAAACTACTTTCCAGTGTTCCTTTCCTGGATTGGCCATATACTTACTTACGACTCCCACTGCTTGGGCAATATCTGGTCTAGTACACACCATTGCATACATCAAACTCCCTACTGTGGAAGAATATGGAACCTTACTCATGTACTCTACCTCATCATGTGAATTAGGACATTGTTCTTTACTCAACTTAAAATGTCCAACCAAAGGTGTGCTTACCCATTTAGCATCCTGCATATTGAACCGTTTCAACACCTTGTCCACATAATCCTCTTGAGACAATATCAACCTGTGATTTTTCCTGTCTCTCTTAATGCTCATGCCAAGGATTTTCTTTGCTACTCCCAAATCCTTCATAGCAAACATTTGAGCTAATTTCACCTTAAGCTCAGAGATATCCTGCATGTGTGATCCTGCAACCAGCATATCATCTACATACAACAATAGAATAATATATCTACCATTATCCAATCTCTTAAAATATACACAATGGTTAGATTGACACCTACTGTAGCCATGCTCAGTCATAAACCTGTCAAATTTCAAATACCACTGTCTAGGAGCTTGCTTGAGGCCATACAAGCTTTTATTCAATCTGCACACCAACTTCTCCTTACCCTTGACCTCAAATCCTTCCAACTATTCCATGTATATTTCCTCATCCAAATCTCCATGAAGAAATGTTGTCTTAACATCTAGCTGCTCAAGATGCAAATCCTCAATAGCAACCAAAGACAATACAACCCGTATAGAAGTCATTTTAACAATAGGAGAAAAAATCTCACCAAAGTCAATACCTGGCTTTTGTGCAAATCCTTTCACTACCAACCTAGCCTTATATCTCATCTATCCATTCTCACCTTCCTTCAACCTGTAGGTCCATTTGTTCTTCAGTGTCCTCTTACTAGCTAAAAACTCAACCAAATCCCATGTTTGGTTCTCTCTCAAAGACTCCATCTCCTCAACCATGCCATGCTCCCACTGACTCTTGGACTCCACCTATAATGCTTCTTCAAAACTCTCTGGTTCTCCACCATTAGTTAGCAATAAATAGTATAAAGAAGGATAATATCTAATTGGAGGCTTACTTACCCTTTCTAACCTCCTGATGGGTGTCTGGGACTCGTTCACAACACGCTATCCACCCAAATTCTCTGACAGTGACCGACCTCGGTCACCTGTAGACCTATTACTGGCCGACGCCGGTTCTTCCTGACCGACGGCGGTGCCTGTTCTGCCGACGTCGGTCTCTGCATGACTGACATCGATTTCTATTCTGTCGACGTTGGTTCCTAACCTACCGATGTTGGTCTCTGTGTTTTCTTGTAAGTGATTATTTCTTTTTCCTGCGAGCTCATTTTGGACCGTCACCTCGTCTGATTCTTCATTGCTCTACCCAGACTGATTCAGCTTCTTCAGCTAATCACTATACATCACTTTTTCATTGAAAACAACATCACAACTCCTAATTACCTTGTTAGTTCATAGATTCCAAAATCTGAAACCAAAATCATCTGAGCCATAGCCAATAAACATGCACCTCATAGACTTAGCATCAAGCTTCTTTCTATTTTCCTTATCTACGTGCACAAAGGCTTCACAACCAAAAACTTTGAGATATGAGAGATCTACCTTTTTACCTGTCCATGCCTCTTCTAAAATTCCACCATCCAGAGCTGTAGAGGGTCCTCTGTTAATCAGGTACACTGCGGTGTCAACAACTTCTGCCCAAAACTCTAAGGGCGACCCAGCATGCAATCTCATACATCTTGCACGCTCCATGATTGTTTTGTTCATCCTTTTAGTAATTCCATTCTACTGAGGTGTCTTTGGAACCATCCTTTGCCTATGGATTCCATGTGTATAACAATACCAGTTAAACTTAAGACTGCAAAACTCACCACCATTATCAGATCTCAAGCACTTTAATCTTCTACCTATTTCATTCTCAACCATAGCTTTCCAAATCTTAAAAGTCTCAAATACATCATATTTCTTCTTAATATAGTAGATCCATACCTTTCTTGTAGCATCATCTATGAACGTAACATAGTACTGTGATCCTCCAATAGAAGCTACCTGAGCCGGTCCCCACACGTCTGTGTGAACAAGCTGCAACTCATGCCTTTTCTTAGTAGACCCAATCTTGAGAAAACTAACCCTTTTCTATTTTCCAAATACACAATGCTCACAAAATTCTAGATCCATACTTTTCAAATCTGAAAGCTTACCTTTAGACTTAAGAATTGACATCCCCTTCTCACTCATGTGGCCAAGCCTTGAGTGCCATAATTTAGCATCCACATCTGAAGTAGATAATACAGAAGGAGAAATATTAGTAACACAATTACATAAATAGAGAGTACCTAATCTCTTACCTCTGGCCATAACAAGTGCACCCTTGGTCACCTTCCAAGATTCTGTTGTGAGAGTTATTATACAACCCTCATCCCCTAACTTTCCTGCAAAAATCAAATTTCTCTTCAAGCTAGGAACATGCATCACATCTCTCAACACCCATGTGTTGCCATTCTGCATCTTCAGCTGCACTTTACCTTTGCCAATAATCTTACAAGGCTCATCATCCCCTAAGTACACTATTCCAAAATCTCCATGGATATAGTCACTGAAATATTCTCTATTAGGGGTAGCATGAAAAGATGCACCAGAATCTAATACCCAAGATTTTATATTATTATGCAAAGAGAAAATTAAAGCATCTTGTGCAATACCTACAACCTTTGCCTCTTCCTTTCCTTCATGTTGATTGTCCTCCTTAGGCTTTGACCAGCAATCTCTGCTTATGTGCCCCATCTTTCCACAATTCCAGCATTGTGGCCTCCTGCCATTTCTGGATTTGGATCTACCTCTCACCTTAGACTTAGATCTTGATCTCCTCTTGCTCTTCTCTTTTTGCCTTCCCCTACTCTTAAGATTTAAAGCATTCCTTGATGTTTCCTCTATGCTTTTCTTGCGAATTTCCTCATTCAAGATAACACTAACAACATCCTCTACTTTTAAAATATTTGAAGCAGATGCAGTATTAGAAACTGCCATTACCAAGCCATGCCAGCTTTCAGGCAAAGAACATAATATTAAAAGAGCTTTTATTTCATCATCAAATACAATATTGACTGAACTTAATTGATTAACAATTCCATGGAAATCATTCAGGTGATTAGATACAGATCCACCTTCTTGCATATGCAAATTAAATAACTGCTTCATAAGATATACCTTATTAGAAGCTGAGGGTTTTTCATACAAATTTGCTAATGTAGTCATCAACTCTACCATTGTTTTTGCCTATGATAAATTAGATATCACAGTGGATGCCAGACTCAGTCTTATAGACCCCAGAGCCTTTCTATCAAGAACTTCCCATTCTTCATCCTCCATGTCCTTGGGCTTCTTTGCAATCCCACCTAATGGTAAGTAAAGATCTTTCTGATACAGATAGTCCTCTATCTGCATTCTCCAATGTTGATAGTTCTTGCCATTAAAATTCTCCATTCTCAATTTACTTTCTTCTGCCATTGCTTCTCCCACTCAAACATAAATCCCTGCAAAAACCCCTGTGAGCAACCTGTAATCAATACACACTACACAGATCTAAACTACCTGTTAGTGAACCTGAGCTCTAATACCACTTGTTGGGGATCAACCAACAATATGATTACACTTTTGAAAGCAATAAACATGGAATTAAATCAGATAGACAAGTAACTAGAATGATAAATAGCAAAGAACAAGAGATACAAGAAACCACCTTGAAAACTTATATTAAACTCTTTACAAAAGGAATACAATTGAAGAAACTTCTTTCTTCCACACCTCTCTCAGATGCATAAGATCTCTCTCTAGATCTCTATTCCTCAAGAGAGCTCTCTCTCAAGTACAATCAACTCCAACAACCTAGATTGATACAACTCTGTACTGTCTTTCAAATATTCACAATGTTCTACTCATACTATTCAAATAAGCTAAGAAGATCTTTCCTACATATAGAATTAGGAAACTTGAGCATGCACTTACAACCAACAGTTAAGCCTCTTGAACAAGGGCTCTAAAAACAATCTTTCTAATAATATAAATGCGAACTTAAGACTAAGACTTAAACTCATCATGCAAACACTCGGTTCTGTCCTCAGAAATAGCATTCTGGACGCGCAGGTAACCGACGCCGGTTCCTGTCTGTTTGGCTGTGACCGTCATCGACCGATCCTCTGTCAACGTCGGCATTCCTTCAACTGCTCCTGACCGACGTCGGTCACTCCTGACCGATGCCGGTGACTGTGTAAACCTGCAACTTTGTAATGCGCTCATATGTGAAGCTTTTAGACTCCACACCTTAACATTTATGAGGCATCTATGGGTAGAATGGATAGGCCATGAGATAGACATGATATATCCCAGCCTTAGATCTGGGGTGATGTATTTTTATACTTTATAAAAACACATGATATATATAAAAATATCTTATTTTAATAGTTAGATGTTTATGTTTTGTATTGTGGTTGTCATTATGGATGCATGGATATATTTATTTGTAGCACATGTATTTTTATTTTGTTTTATATTTGGTAGAAAATTTGTGTTGTATTTTCTTTTCTAGCATTATGTAGGACACATTCATGGTTAAAAATAAATAGGAAAAAAGACTTGGAAAAGTATAATTAATCAAAAAAAAATACACTACACACAATTGCATGATGGGAAATGTGTAATAACAAAATATGACCAAGTATAATAGACCAAAATTTGATAAACAAGAGGGGGAAAATTTGTTTTTAAACCATGAAAAAGATTGGCACCAAATTAAAACAAGTAAAACTGCACTAAATCATGTTAGGAAGTATGAAAATAATGTAATAAAATGGAAAGCACATGAAAGAATAATGGCAAAAAAATAAATCAATTAATTCAATCAATCATACTAAATCACGTTGGGAATTATAAAATAAAAACAAAATTGGTAAAATGATCTTAAATTAATCACACTAATTCAAGTTGGGAAGCATCAAAAATTTAAGAAAAGTGGTTGGATTCTTACATGCAATCAAAAAATAGAAATATAAAAGTGAAAGATTAATGAAGTAAACATAAAATATACTAAATCAAGATGGGAAGCATGTCAATGATGTGTAAATTTTAATCAATCACATCTTATCTCATATTTGACACTTGTAATTTTGTTGTGACTTGGATATTGGAAAATTTGATGAGGAAGGCCAGGTCCTATCCATAGTCTTACACTGCAACTCGTAAAGGGGACACTAATGATGTGAAAATAATGTGAAAATATGGTAAAATTGAATGTTTGGAATGGTAATATGAAAATTTGGTATTTTTTTAGTAAGGTTAGGTCATATCCATGGTCTTACACTGTAACTCACAAATGGAATCCCTAGGGGAGTGATCAGTGAACAAAACAATATTTCTCAAGTGGAAAGATTAGTAATGTAGGGAGTGGAAAAGAAAATGTAAGAATCATAACATAGGCATCTTATGAGAAGACCTTAGGAGACATGATGCACACTAAGGACATGAAAATGACACTAAGTGACTAGTGACCATCAATATACAAAGGATACATGTTTGCTATAGACATAAAGATGTATAGGCGAATAAGTGTGTTACTAAGATCAAATCTTGTTGGAGGTTTTACACAATAAAAGTAAAATGGACCTACATTCCCACAACATGTTCCTCATTCCTCAGGACCCTTATAGAGTCATTGATCTACTACAAAGATTGGGTACTTGCGTGATAAAGTAGGTATCACTAAAATATTTTTTTATTCTCATTTTCTAATATACTAGCCTACCGCACCCTAATGGACCTCAGCTCTATTGTGAAGCTAAATATGGACTTTGAGCTTCAATTATAAAAAAAGGAGATGTGCTTATAATCACATCTTTTGGTGTGATTTTACTTTTGAGAATATTGAATGTTACCTTTTAGATCATTTCCTTTTGTTAAATGATTTTATTTTTGAATATTTTATGGCTTTTAAGATTACTCTTCTAGACAGATTTGGAATTACCAATCATGAGATATAGAGTGATACACACAAATGAGCTTTAGGCTTTAGCTAAAGTAAGTTAAGTATCCAAAGATAAGACTGGCTAGAACACTTAGGCTTAGCCATGAACCAGCATGTTATCTCAACTCTCAACCATGTGTATGCTTAGTTTTTGAAAGGGAATAAAGGGGAATAAAGGGATATCCAAAGTGGACCAGTAAAAGGAGATTATAATGAGATGAATTATTTGATAACTAATCACATGGTAAATAAGGAATGATTAAAGGAAGCAAGATTTGTATAACCAAATCACAATAACAATTGTCCATGCTTATAGAGATAAGATAATAAATAATCATGAAAAATAAAAAAGGGAGTCATAATAAAATGAACTTGATATGAAAAAGAATTCAATTATGAAAAAAAATCCATAAGGGAACATAATGACCTCATAATCAATATAAAGTGTGAAACCAAAGTCACCATATAAGATAGATAAGAATTTGACACAATGTCAAATGATATAAGAATATATAAAAATAAATTTGAAGCACACATCCAATCCAAATTAAAATGTAAGAACACCATACATATGTTTATAGGTACTGATATATTTATCCACACATATTATCCATAACATCTGATAAGTCTATATGAATTTAAATGTGAACTATAGCTAAAGTCTCATCAATCTTCAAGGTAAGTTGAGAAAATACTTTGCAACAAATTTTCTCAACAAAAAATGTAGGAATTTTTTAAGGATCATGTTGATGAGGGCTATCATGTAGGGGATGCTCAAGAGAATGTATAGGAGTGGTTTAAATAGGAGATGAAGGGGTCATCAATGGGGAAGATGCCATAAGTGAGGGATTCACTGGTGGAGAAGGATCCATGGGTGAGGTAAAGTCTATAGATGAGGGATTCGTGGGTGGAAGAACATTAGGTGGAGAAGTGACCATAGGTGAATATGGAACCATAGGAGGTCGAGCCACTAGGGAAGAAGGGAGAGCCTTATTTCAAAAGTGACCTATGGGATGAAGGTTAGAAGGTGAAAGAATGGTTAGGAGGTGATCCTTAAGATGTTATTAAATGATATGACAATGATTAGTGTGATGTGTGCCATATTGGTGCCAGAGATAATATACGTCTCCATACTTAGGAATATATTTAGGTAATACTTTTATGGGAGGTATAGCCTTGTCTAAGGGTTAAGGAGTAATGGGAAGCAAGGTGTCAATATATTTTTAAAACTTTTGATAATGCATGGATGAATGATTATATGTGTTTTGAAATCAAAAAATACATTTGTGAGTAGACTTGGTAGGTTTACTCATAAGAGGAGTGGAAATGGAAGCCGAGTAAGATTGATATAGTGAATAGTATCTAGTCTAATGCTAAGTAACTTTATGAATATCACAATAAGGCTGATTGACCCATTTTGTGGGTGAAGGAGCTAGCTATGATAAAGGGAGAAAACCATCACCAATATAAGGTGGAGCTAGTGGAGAGACTAGACAATGCTTGACTAAAGGAGCAGTCAGATCAGAAATAGGAATAGACTCAACTATAGAGGGAGTAAGATTCAAACTAAGATCTACTAAGGGAGGAGTAGATCCATAGAAGGCTAAAGTATAGTCATAAGAATCTTAGGGATAATTCAGATAAAGGGATCATGATATCTATTAAAGAGATAGGGACTAGTCATAACATGATCTATAAGAACACTCCTATGAGGTTCTTCATAAATTATAGGTGTGTGCACCATATCTACCCTACAATCAAGAGGAAAATTATAAAATTATGAATGATATAGGATGGAATACTAGAAGATATACTAAAAGAATAAATAAAAGAGGAATGATAATAAATAATCTCAGTGTCTCGAGCCTGAACTAGACCTCCTAAGAATGGATCATCTAAGGTAAAACCATCATCATAATCAGGTGTATGAAGATCAATGGTATAGGTAGGGAAGACCTTGTTATTTAATATGGTGTGATGAATGGAGTGTCCCATCTTAATTAAGATAATAGGGATGTCATCATAAGGTGGTTGACAAAAATGAGGTTACAAATAAGTGGGAAGCTAAGAGATGAGGTGAGGTGAGAGATATAAAGTTTTAATATTGAGATTGATCTCATCAGGCTCATCATCATCAAAATCTATGAGGCTAGGGGTTATATTCTTGATGAGTTTAGGGTGACCATTATGACCTTAGGTGGAATTGATCATAAATTTAAACCATTGAGATTCATGAAATAGAACACTTGGATAAGGTTAAAGGGTAGGAATCTTGAATACACCATAGTCTTAAAATTGTTCAAAATTCCAAGGGTTAGTGTCACCTTAAATACTATAGATGGCTCCATGGTGAGGGAATTTGACATATTAACAAGTAAAAGAGGTAATTTCCCTCATGTGATGAGTCCATGGCCTAACAAGAAAAATGTTATAGGAGATAAAAGTTGCATATCATCACCTTCATGCAAATGGTGACAAGTGGAATGATAATGGGGAGCCATACACAACCTAAAGGAGGCATTTGCCTTCAGTCATAGCCTTAACACGTGATGTGTGTAGACTTAAGATTACACTCAGATTATCCAAGGGTTTTGATAAAATCAAGAGAGGAAACACAAGTGCCAGAACCTTCATCAATCAAAACACACTTGACTTCAATATCATTGATTTGGATACTAATGAAAAGGGGAGGATCATCTATATGAAGCAAAATATTATCAAGAATCATAGAAGAAGTGGGAAATTTAAGGTAAAGAGAAGTTTCCATTATTTCATCAACATGTATGGACATCTTTTTGCATTTTTGTAAAATGTTATCTTTTGATCTAGATAAGATAGCTTCATATCCAGTGAGGGGAGGATGAGGGATGTTCATTTTGATCAAAAGCTACATAAGATGGTTCTGATGATGTGGAGAGGTTAGCACAAGTTTGAGAAATGGGATTTGAGATGGGAGATTATTAAGCTCTATGATAGGATCCTAGTCATCATAACCCATGAGAAGACTATTGGAAAGAGGTGCATAGTGTTGAAAGATGTCCTCAAAAGGAGGAGTTGAAGTACATGTGAATTTATGATGATAAGAGGTAGAAGGTTTAATTAGAGGATAATATTTTTGATTAGCTTGAGAGTATGGGGTAGTTGATGTAGTTTTAGTTTATTAAGAAGTGTTTATAGAATTTTGAGTATCATTGGTGATAAGTAAAGAAGCTAGAGGGATGGTAGAAATATTATGAGAATTGTTATCTAAGGGAAGTGTTGGAATTGATTTATAAAAATATATAATGTCTTCTTACCCCAACTCAGTTAAATAAGTTGGATAAGAATTGGTTATGTCTATTTCTTACACCCCCCCTAAATTTTTTAAAATCTATACTTTCTGCCATAGAGATGACCCTATCATGAAACCTAAAACTGTTTCAGGGGCCCTATTAATTGATAGTATTATAGATGAATCTTTGATTATGAAATGGTAAAGATTGATTGATGAAATTTTATTTATGTTTCTAAGTGGTTTCAAAAATTATGGTGGATTAATGAATAAAATATGCATATATAGTTATAGGTGTGATCATTGTTCTGATATTTAGATTCAATTCACTTTTGATAGTTTCATTTTATACATGGACTTTCAAATTTTCAATCATTTTAGTTGATTTATGATGTTGTTTTAAGTTGATTTGATTCATGGTTTAGGATAATGATGGTGATATGATATTTTTAAAAACATTTAAATCAAGTTTGACACATTCGAAAGCCATTTTGAAAGTCTACATTTGATGAATAGCTCAATTTCATTCATTACTAATGATATGATGGATATCTAAAATACCAATATGCTTTGGTTGGTTTAATGATGTTTATATTCTAATTTATACAATTGGAAATCTTTTTAATTTAATTATGCAACTTATACATGGTTTAATTCATAAAAACCTAATTGACATACTAAGTTTTAGTTGTTTCAAGATTTGAGTAAATAGTCAAATTTTATGATCATAATTTTTAAAACATGTATATCATTTTTTGTATCTTGAAGATTTATGTGTAAGAATATGATTGGTGGATGAGATGAGTAAATGGTATACAAGTCTTTTTGAAAAACATTACAAACTTATTCAATGGGATACCTTCACTTGAATTGAGATCTCTAGAAATGAGCTAAGAGGGGATTTTTCTTTTATCACATAGTTTGCTTTAGAAGCTTAAGGGGTCATAATACTATTATGAAATATGTGTTTGATTAAAGAATGGACTATATTTTCAAGATTTTTTTACCATGATACTTAGTAAATAAGTAATTTTAAAGTTTAGTTTGAAATGTATACAAGTATTAAGACCCTTCGATTGATGACAAGCCAAACATCCTCAAGTTGGAGATCACTTGGCAAAAATAAATATTAAAGCAATGAGTTGGCATTAGAATTTAAGTCTGAGGGTATGGTTTTGATGCCTCAAGATTTTTTGAAGATTTGGCAGCATAAAAGTTAATGTGAGGTATTATTACCTCAAATGGTATAAATTAGTTGATGTTTAGTATGAGAGTTAGTGTGAAGGATGGTTATCACTAACTTTGGCTTTTTTGAAAAAGAAGTTGGCAGAGTTGATAGTTACGTGATTAGTAAATAAAATCCAATAAAATTGAGGCATGTCAGTTTAATGGTTACAATGAAAGGTTGGAAAATAAAATTCTTGGTTTTCTTGGTTATTGTTCATTTGGTTGCAAGCTTGATGTGGGAGTGAAGCTCTACTGGGATAGTTGATGAGTTTCAAAGCGAGACTTGGTGAGAATATTTGGTAAAAGATTCGAGTGCATTATCAAGTATGCTTCAACATTTTATTTTTGGTGCTTTTCAAAAATTTAAAGTTATAATGATGAAACATTTTATTTGAACCTACATGATATGGTTGGAGAACTCCATGAAAGTATGCTTGTAAAATTTTTAAGAAGTTATAATAGTTTTCTTTAAAGGGTCTGAACTATAGTGTAAAAATATATATATATGGGATCTACTACATGAAAACTATTGGAAAAGAAGTAATTTTTATTTTGAAAGGTTTATGAGAATGTATTGATATACTATGCAAGACTAAGATATACAATTTACTAGTTGGTTGGTACACATGTAAATAGATTTTTCCTTTGTATAGTTTATGAATCAGTTTTCAAGAGAAATCATCTACGTGTAGACATCTAAAGAAAATATGAAGATTTATTTTTAAAAAAATCATAGTTTACTTCTTACATGATTGAAATAAATTTTAGGATTTAAAAGTTTGGGTAAAATGAAGTCAATATTTTTTGTGGTCATTGACATATATAAAGTTCCCTCTACTTATTTGGTTTCTTTTGGGTTTAAATTACTATTTGAAAGTTTCACAACATTCATATTTAGTGTCTGATTCAAAATTTTAAGGTATATGAGAAGATAAATCTATCTATTTCAAAAGTAGGTTTTAGAGGAAAAAGAAAATAAGACTGAGATAAAAAAAATTAGTTTGAATACATAAGAGGTCTTGAAATTTTTAGGTAATTTTTTATGATGAAGTTGAAATGTTCAGTTTCTTTTCCATATTGCATGAAATGGTTCTCAGAATAGTTTTTTTTTTGTTTAAGGTTTTGTGTGATGCATGATTTTGAGAAGTTACTCACATGATTTAATGTTGGATAAATCAATTGGTTCTGTGAGTATTCTTTGCGAGTTGGTAGTTATATTTTCATTTGAGATTTATTAGTTTCCATTCTAAAGGGTTCTATTTGATCTATCTATGGATTCAACTTGAGCTTATTATTATTATTTTCTTGAAATCTAGGCATTCATCATTTGACATAATTTGAAGATTTGACTCTTCCTCAAAGCATTTAGAAGAATGTCTTGTTTTTATTTTGAGTGTCCAGGTTTGAAATTTTGGAAAGATTTTGATACATGCATTTACAAAGAAAGGAGGTATCTTATGTTTAAAATAGTTATGAAGAATGTCACCTAGATACTTAGGATGATTATTTTTCAAATAAAAAATTTGTTTTATATGAATAAAAGATTAGTTTATTTGGTTGTGCTCATTCATTATTTTAGAAAATAATGTCAGTATTTGGTGAATTTAGTATATAAACTTGTTATTTCATACATAAGGGTTTTATCTTAGTATACAATAGTTAAGTGTAGAATAGGATTTGTATGCATAAAATAATTTATGCTAAATTTAAGCATATTTATAGCTGACAGTTTGTATAAACAATTGAAAATTGGTGTTCTACATCTTAGTGTCAATGGGTTAGCTATGTTTTGATTTGCTCAAAAAACTTGAGGTTTGGTCTTGTGTAATTAGTTTCAGTTGGCCATTTTGTGAATGGTATGCTTAGAAGCAATATATATGGATTATCTTAGAGTTTTGAGTTTTCATCCAGCTTTCATTCATAAATGTGATTTTGAGATTTTTGTTAAAATTAGATTTATACTAAACTTCACCTTAATATTTAAGTTTTAAGTTTTTGCTTAAAGATGGATATTGAATTAAGATTCTTTGATACCGTGTATTATTATCAAAATCTTATATTGGGATAAATTTTGAGAATACACCTCAGATTAGAGCCATGTTAATATAAATCACACTCTTTTGGAAATGGAATAGTGAGTTATTAGTTGCAATTTTTAAGTTAATTCAGATATAGTGTGATGAATTTTAGTTTATGATGTTGTTTCAGATTTATTTGATGATTTATTATAGTTTATAGTTTTATCTCTTTAGACACTTGCTATTCCCAATCTTAGATTTGATTGTTATCTTTTAGATTTATAATTTTGTTTGGGTGGGATCAGCTAGCAGGAAGTAATGATAATAGAGTATGGGGACAAAATTTTAATAGTAATGTTGACCAATCTAATTCTAGTAGAGGTTTTCATAGGGGTGGATTCCATGCAAGGCATTTTGGACCTAGATTTCATAGAAAGATAAGAATGTCCATTCACTTTGATGCTTATGATCTTGAATTTGAGGATATTCTAAGTAATCTTCTTGCTAATCTAGTTAATAGGGGTTATAAAGGTAATATAAGTTTCTTTAGATGTAGATTTGAAGTCTGTACACCTTCTCAAAGTAGTTTATCTCACCATTTAGAGCATGATCCTTGATTCTTACCACTTCAGCACCCTAATTTTAGAGGTGAACCAAATGATGATCATTTTCTTACAAACCAATACATATAGCTTGAAATAGAAAATGTCCATGCTAAAGATATTAAGAAGATGGTCATTCCTTCTAATACACATTTCCCTTCTCGTATATATCCTACTAGAAAATGTAAGAGGTTGAATCTAATTGGTTCCCATAGTGAACGTTTCTTAATGTCTGAAAGGTTGAATTTGGAAGTTCAAGGTTATATTGGCAAAATGAAAACTATAGATATTTTTCCTCACACTACTATTTAATACAACCCAGAAACATCAAAGGAAGTCAGATTGCTAAAAAAAATTAAGTTGAAGATTGATGACAACACCATAAATGTTTGGAGGCCCCTTATCCAACGGTAGCACAATTGATTACTTATATATGAGCAATTGAACACAGAAATTATACCAAAATGATTAAGAAACTAGAAACATGAGACAGCAAAGAATTTGAGAGACAATACACACAATTGTATTAGATAATACTAGAAGAAAATACAAATAAGAAAGATGCCACTTCTCCCTCCACCTCAAAGGCTTGCCACACCTCAAGACCTTCTTCCCTCTCTCTTGCTCAACACAAAACCAACTCTAAAACCTAAGTTACAATCCCTCCTTGAATGCTATAGCTGATCTCCTTGACCTTACACCTGTAGATCTCCTTGACCTTGCTTGCTTCAATGCTCTTACTTGAACAATATGATAATTACAATACATGCCTCATGGTTCTTTAAATAGAAATCCATGGTTACAAAAATAGACATCTAACTACTAAAATTAGACACACAGCTCGCGACTTAAAATAGTCTCTTAGCATGCAAACACTCGGTTTAACTAACTGACTGTTCGTAAACAGCAGTTCTGGACCGCACAGGCGACCGACGTTGGTCCCTGCTTGTCTGGTGCTACCGACGTCGGCCGACTCTCTGCCGTCACCGGTCTCCTTCTCCACTGCGTCTGACCGATGTCGGTCATACTGCCGACGCCGGTGGCTCTGGTTCTTCAGCATCCTTTCTTCATGTGTATGCAAATGGTTGAAGCTTTTAGCTCCACACCCTAACAATCTCCCACTTGGAGATAAATAGCTGCAACCTGTACCTGTACCTGTACATCATCTATTTTGTTCCTTAGGCCCTGTATCCCTCTTCAGAGTCACCCTTGAAGACCAACCACCACGCAAACCTGTGATGCTATATCTGTCACCTATGCCACAAGAACTTTGCTGCTCCCAAATTCTCCATGACATACTTCTGAACCAACTCTACCCTTAGCTCAAAAAACTTCCTGTATATGCAACCCTGCAAAAAGTAACACAATACAGTTACAGGATAATGTAGCTAGTATTATCCAACCTGGTAAAGATAAAATACAATGGTCAAACCTCCATTGTCCTGCAGCTAACTCAAGACCATATACCATAGCCTTATGTCTCAGATGTCCATCCACTCTCTTCTCTAAAACGGGAATCCATACCTCTATATCCAGCTGACAACTCCACCAACAAGTACCTGTTTGGCTCTAATCCAAGGACTCACACTCCTCATCCATGTCAAGCTCCCACTGTTTCTGGATTCTACCTGCATTGCTTCCTCCATCTTCCTAGTTCTTGACTAACAGTAAGCAATATAAAGAAGGTGAACAATGAATATGAGGTTCACATACCTTTTCTGACCTCTGTATGGGTGTTTGAGACTCATAGATCCACCCAACATCCGTTCCAGTGATCGATCTCAGCCAACTCCCAGTCAACTCCCGACCGATGTCAGTTCCCTGCACTGATCCTGACTGCCGACGTCGTTACCCCTGGCCGACGCCGGTGTCCTCCCTGCCGACGTTGGTCCTGATGACCGACGTCGGACTTCTCCTGTCTGACCTACCGACCCTGCTGGTCTGCACATGACCGAAGCCGGTGTCTGGATGACCGACGTCGGTTCCAAGTAACCGACATCGGTGCTTGTGTGTTCCCGTGAGTGATGAATTCTTCATCCGTGAGCTCTTCTTGGATCAAATCTATATCCATGCTGCCCTGCTCAGATTTATTTACTGCCTATAACTGTTCTAAGGCCTTCATCTCCTCCATGAACACCAAGACATCCCTGTTCTTGTCAAAAGCCTCAAATTTCCTTTTCCTGCAATGAATTCTATCCATGCCTTCTGAATTTGAACACATACCCTTTGAGTCAAGAACTTCCATTCCCTTCTTATTCATTTGATCCTGCCTATTAGACCACATATACGAATCTGCACCAGAAGTGGAATCAGTAGTACAAGTAGATAGATAAAGAGTACCTACTTTCTTACCTCTTGCTAAAACAAGTGCTCCCTTGGTAACCTTCTAAGAATCCGCTGTGAGGGTTATTGTGCATCCCTCATCTCCCAACCTTCCTACAAAAATCAGACTCTGCTTCAGAATTGGAATATGCATGACCTCCTTCAACACCCATGTGTTGTCAATCTGCAATCTCAGTTGCACTTTCCCTTTGCCAACTATCTGACAAGGCGTACCATCCCCTAAATAAAGAACTCCAAAATCTCCCTGTTCATACTCATGAAACAAGTCTCTGTTTGGGGATGCATGGAAAGATGAACCAGAATCTAATATCCATGATCCTGCGTGACTATCCAAAAAAAGTATGAGAGCATCCTGTACCACAATGTTTGCATCTTTTGCTTCTTCCATACCTGCATGTTGATTCTCTTTATCTCTCAACCAACACTCCTTTGTATGTCCTTTCTTTCCACAAAACCAGCAGGTGATACCTTTAGACTCGGATCTCCTTCCCGACCTTGATTTCCCTTGCTCAATCTTCTCCTTTTGCCTTCCTCTGCTTTCCACACTTAGAGCGTTTCCTGATGATTCACCTGTGCTTCTCCTGCGTATTTCTTCATTCAAAATCACACTCACAACATCATCAACCTTTAAGATTTTAGAAGCAGATGCAGAGTTACTTACTGCCATAACCATACCATCCCAACTTTCAGGCAAAGAACATAATATCAAGAGAGCCTTTACCTCATCGTCAAAAACAATGTTGACTGAAGCTAGTTGGTTTACCAAACCATGGAAATCACTGAGATGAGTATGTACCGAACCTCCTTCCTGCATTTGTAAAGTAAATAGCTGCTTCATAAGGTATACCTTATTAGAAGCCGAGGGCTTTTCGTATAAATTTGCCAAGGATTTTATCAACTCTTCCATTGTTTTGCACTATGATAAGCTAGAAATCACAGAAGCTCCAAGACTCAACCTTATGGAACCAAGAGCCTTCCAATCAAGAATACTCCATTCTTCATCCTTCATATCTGTGGGCTTGCATGCAACCCCACCCAACGGTAAGTACAGATCCTTTTGATACAGATAGTCCTCAATCTGCATCCTCCAGTGTTGATAATTCTTGCCGTTAAACTTCTCCATTCATAGCCTACTTTCTTCTGCCATTGCTAAACTCCCACTCAATCAGAAAACCCTGTGAATGACCTGTAATCAAAAACAATAACCTGCTTCCTGCAAATCATAGCTCTGATACCAACTGTTAGGAGGCCCCTTATCCAACGGTAGCATAATTGATTACTTATATATGAGCAATTGAACACGGAAATTATACCAGAATGATTAAGAAACTAGAAACATGAGACAGCAAAGAATTTGAGAGACAATACACACAATTGTATTAGATAATACTAGAAGAAAATACAAATAAGGAAGATGCCACTTCTCCCTCCACCTCAAAGGCTTGCCACACCTCAAGACCTTCTTCCCTCTCTCTTGCTCAACACAAAACCAACTCTAAAACCTGAGTTACAATCCCTCCTTGAATGCTATAGCTGATCTCCTTGACCTTACACCTGTAGATCTCCTTGACCTTGCTTGCTTCAATGCTCTTACTTGATCAATATGATAATTACAATACATGCCTCATGGTTCTTTAAATAGAAATCCATGGTTACAAAAATAGACATCTAACTACTAAAATTAGACACACAGCTCGCAACTTAAAATAGTCTCTTAGCATGCAAACACTCGGTTTAACTAACTGACTGTTCGTAAATAGTAGTTCTGGACCGCACAGGCGATCGACGTCGATCCCTGCTTGTCTGGTGCTGCCGACGTCGGCCAACTCTCTGTCGTCGCCGGTCTCCTTCTCCACTGCGTCTGACCGACATCGGTCATACTGCCGACGCCGGTGGCTCTGGTTCTTCAGCATCCTTTCTTCATGTGTATGCAAACGATTGAAGCTTTTAGCTCCACACCCTAACAATAAATTTAGGAATGAGATTAATACCATTCCCTACTACTGAGATGGAGTACAATGTTTGTCTTCATGAACAAGACAAACATGTGATTGAAGTGTTGTCTAATTCAAATGACTATTGGTCATCCAAAAGATAATTTATATTTAGTGCTAAAATTTTTCATGACATAATTTGATATTTTAGTTTGACACTTTGATTTTTAGACTTTGCCAAATTTTGATAATTTTAATAAAAATAACAATCTTTGAGTTCTGACATAATTATATATGCTTAAGTTAATTAATATGTGTTATGGATTAATGTAAATAAGATTTATTAATTTTTGACTTAGTTATTTTATGACTAATATGTATTCTATTATATTATTAATTAATATGGGTCCCCACCCATTAAGATTACTACACCAAGTCTATTATTTTTAAATATCTTGATCAATTAAGACTTTTAATTCTTAACTAAATATATCCTTAACCAATTTTATTTTATAATTAATTGACTTTATTTAAATTCAATTAGTTAACATTAACTAATAACTAACTAAAGTTAGTTATAACTTATTTTAAAACTAAGTTGAAGATATAAGAAGAGATCAAAAACTCATTTGAAGATAAAATCATAACAAGTATTGAAGACTTAAGTATTTTTTGAAGTCAATCATTTATCTCTTCTTTATATGTAACTTCTCTGAGATAGTACAACTTTTACAGATAGACCCAATGATATTTTATTTAATGGTTGAGTAATTGCTTATGCAACACAGGTATATCTAGATTTATTTAATATTTAGAACTAATTATATAAAGTTTTTAAAGCTTAATATCTTTTGATTATTGTTATTTGCAATTCTATGTGTACATTCTAGTATTCAACTTGAATAATGATAAATAGTTTCCTATTCTGCAACATTTCATTGATCTATTTTGATTGTAAAGTTGTCATTCAAGTTTTTATAGAGAAAATATGTTGATTTTCTCAATAAAATTATTTTTTTCTACTAAGATGGCTCTCCTTTTGAGACTCGCATACCTTTTATAATTTATTTGAATCTAACTTTAAATAATGAGATCTTTCATATTTCTTCTAAATCTAATTTTGTTTCTATTTTAGTTATCTTTTAAATATAGTTTTAATCTTTAGTTGTTTTATGTTTAAGTTTATTTCTTTTATTATTAGTCCTTAGTTTATGTTTGTTCTTTTCTTTATATGGATAGTTATTGATTAATATCTTTTAAGTATCTAGATTTACATCTTTTAAAGTTTATAATTAATTTAATAATCTTTATATTTTTCTAAGTTAATCATTTGATATTTATTTCATAGCTTAGGTCTTTTTAGTTTTTTTCTTTAAATTTTATTTAAATAGATTCTAGGCTTGCTTTAATATTTAGATTAATTTGCTTTAATAGTTGTTCTTTAATTAGTTTTCCT
Source organism: Torreya grandis (assembly GCA_037957365.1). Classification (NCBI taxonomy): domain Eukaryota; kingdom Viridiplantae; phylum Streptophyta; class Pinopsida; order Cupressales; family Taxaceae; genus Torreya; species Torreya grandis. Next base: position 1,558,605 of record JARHVA010003097.1, on the reverse strand, counting down.
TTTAGATTCATTTTTGATTTTAATCTTTGTTTATATTTTAATTGGTTTTGTTTAGAATAATTATCTTTAGTAGATTTCCTAGCTTTGCTTACTTTAAAATTTTATTTAGTGATTATATCTTAGTTTAAATTAATTTATGTTTAAGTTATTTTAGTCAATTTTTAAATATTTTTGCTTAATAATGTTTTATTAGTTAGTTCTTATAGCTGTATTATTTGTTTTCTTAATAGGTTGTCTTTCTTTAGTTAGTTCATTTTAATTTTAATCTTTATCTACCTTTGTGGTTTTTATCTCTTTTGATTATATTATTTACTTATTTTACTAGTTTATTGCTCTTTTTCGTTAGGTTTATTTATTTATTTCTTTTCTTAGTTTGTTTGTTATTAATTTTCTTACTCTTTTTTTATGTGTTTTGTCTCTTTCTCTTTCTTTGATATATCTCTTCTATTTATGGGTTTTTTTAGAGTAAACTTGGAAAACATTGCAAGAAAGAAGCAAAGATATTATTTGAATACATATATATATATATATATATATATATATATATATATATATATATATATATATATATATATATATATTATAGAATCATATTTCTATTCTTCAAGAGACTATCCAACTCATAATTTTTCTCTATTAGATAGCATAGATTATATATTATTATCTTAACTGATTCATGATTTAATAAATTGATTTTTTATTATTATAATGGAATAAGTTGTCTTGATAACTTATTGATTATTTGTCATAATTTATAATAAAAACCCCCTCGTATATTTAGGATCCTATATGAACCTTTAGAACCTCATTATTAGGTTGGTATTATTCTAATTTAATCTTCATGATAGGTGAAAGGGTTGATTCATTGATAGTATAATTTCCATCATCAATAAATTTGGTGACTTTGTTGGGGAAATCATTCAAAAATCTAAATTATTTCAAGTTTTATTTTTCTCTTGATAATGGTTCTTGGAGATCAACAACCTCTTATTATTCAACCTTTAATAGTTTTAGAAGATTATCAAGTTGATGTTTATTTCAATCTAAAATGTTATGCATGGTATAATCATCTTGAAAATCTTCATCAATCTATTGAAGTAATAAATCAAGAATAAGAGATTGAAAATTTTGAAATCAATTGGTATTAAAATATTACACATGAGACTCAATGTGATATTATGAATTCAAATTAGAGAAGTTAGAGATAGAGTTTTAGCTATTAATCCTAGGCCTAGAATTCATTTTCTTTTTGAATCATTTCCATTTGACAATTGTATTGTGCTTAACAAACTGTTTTTACAAATCTACAATTAGATCAATAAAATCAAGTTCAAAATAATCACTCTTTTTAATTAAAAATGGTTGAAGCTTCCAATGGAAGATCAACTAGTGAGAAATCAACCAGTGGGAAATCAGCTAGTGAGATAACCACCAGTGCTAAAGTGAAGATTAGAGGATCTACTTCATGAGTTACAAAATAATAGAAAATAAGATGAGTTCACTAAAGGTGAAGATGAATTATAATCTCATGAAGAGTTTTAAATAGCTATAGCACCATGGATTTATACTAATTCAATCAATGTCAAAAATCATCCAAGTAAGTTACCTTCTCTTAAGAGATTAAATATATCAAAGTTTTCTAGTGTTGTTGAAAAATTTTAGAAAGATTACTTAGAATCTTTTAGGTTAGTTTGTGACACTCTTGGAATAACTAATGAAAATATTTTTTTAATATTTTTTACCCAAACATTAGAAGGAAAAGATTATCAAGCATTTGTTAATCTGCCTGCTAAAGTTATTAATAATTAGAGAGATGTAGAAGACTAGTTAGAATTATCTTTAGGTAATGTCAAATAATATTTTGATTTAGTTAATGATATTTCAAATATTTTTTTAGATCCTGGTGATACCATGTATCATTTCATTTCTAGATTCACCAAGCTACATCAAAAGAACCCAAGTGATCTTAGACCTTCAAAAAAGTTATCTAAAATTTATTTGTGCAATGTTTTACCTTTAAAATATAAAATGGCTTTAGAAGATAAAGATATTATTGAATATGATGAAACTATAATATTTTGTATTGAATATGAAAAGAAACTAAAATGTATTGGTTTTAAATATACGTCTACTACATGCTTAAATTCAGATAATGCAGAGATATTAAAAGCAATACAAAGTTTAGGCAATGAATTGGTCATTGTTAAAAGACAACTTAATGACAAACCTTCTTCCTTAAATACGAATAATAAAGAAGATAAAAATTATTTTATTACTTATTACTATAATTTTTGTGAGCTTGATCATAATCCTAAAACATGTCAAGCTATTATAAAATTTAAGAAATATCTTCAAGGGAAAGATGAAATAACTGAAGATTTAGCATATAATATAAACACACTTTATGATCTCTCAAAAAATGGGAATGTTTATGTTATAAATATTAGGAATAAAGATTACAATTCTCCACAAAATAATAAAATAGTAAATGATAAATCTTATTCTAATGATAAAAGTAAATCAGCTCAGAATAATGTTAATAATTATATCGATAATATTACATAAAATAATCTTTTTGCAACTGGATATAATAACAATCAATATCAACATTATAAATCTAAAAAATTTAAACAAAATAATGATAAGACTTATAATATAATTAATGACTTGTTTGTAGACACTAGAAAATTGCACATAATAGTTTTAGATATCAAAATACCTTAGGACCCCTAGGGACCACCCAACACTTTTTGACCCACTAACCAACCCATCAGACCTTGGGTCTAGTTAGCTACTTAGTTAACTAAATTAATTAACTTACTAACTAACCCTCAAACCCAACCCTTTTTAACCCACCTTGACCCTTATTCCTTCAGACACTCAACTATTGATGGTCATCTTGACTATCAGCAGTTAGACTAAACATCGATAGTTGGGTCTTTCTCATTCTTACATAAACACTAGCTATGCAAACTAACACAACATTATTTAATATATCTACCTTGCCCATTTCTAACAAACTTTCAAGCATTGAAATCAGCAAACCAACTTCCTAGGGAACCTTTTATCCTCTATCTCTCTTTGCCTATAAGAGGGGAGTAGGAGGTGAAATATATCTCATCATAAGTATTCTAGCTCATAGGTATTCAAGCTCTTCAATAAGTCTTCTTCCAGCAATTCAACAATAGAAATAGAGATTCAAACCTCTACTAAAATTACTCTCAAGGCAAAGTACCATTACTCTACCAAAATTGCTCCATCCATCAACCATCAGCCATTTATTAAGTAATAAGTATATTTGTAATTTAGTCTTATTATTTTAGTTTTTGACCTCTTTCCTCCATCAGACCTTTTTTGCATCTTAATTTTTAACTCCCAAACCCCTAATAGACCCTTACCTTCTCACTGATCTAGTTTTCAACTCATTTTCTAAATATTTTTAGAAATCATAAGAACCATCGATGGTCACCTAGACCATCGACAGTCACCTATAACTATTGACGGTTACCTAATTGTCAACGATTAGTTTAACCATTGATGGTCAGCCCAACTGTCAATGGTCACTATGATAAGAAATAATAACAAGTTATTTTTAACCCCTTACCTCCAACCAAATCTAACTTTCTATGTTTCTACCTATTCACAAACCCCTTCCTAATTTTCTAAACCTGACTTGATCTATTTTAGCACTAGTATTGACCCATTATTGCTATATTTAGTCATTTTCTCTAATAAACATTTATTTTTTATTGTATTTCATTTTAATTCCTTCCTATTATTTTATGCAATTACTTTCATTTTATCTCTTTCAACTTAATTATTATCAAAGAGTAGATTAGCAGCCTCCTAGTAAGCTCATGCTTCTTAGATCTAGCTTACACTAGGCAATCGACCTAACTATCTTACTAACAACCTTTTTTATTATTATTTTTTATCTACAAGTTATTCCTTCCAAGACAAATAAGAGATATCCATACTCATCTAGATTACGTGTGCATAATAACCAGGTTCTTCTAACATACCCTTATTACTAGTTTATTATCTTTTTCAATAATTAATAAATGAGCATAAATTAAGAGAAACATTTTAGCACGTCTAGTGGGACCCTAGCATCATCTAGGTGCCCTTTTCTTCCTTTATTCTATGCTCATATAATAAAATCTAAATTTTTTAGGGGTTTAAAATAAATCTTGCATACATTAATTGCTTGTTTGTTTTTTAGTTCATCTAGTAACTTAAAATCAAAGTAATCAATCATAATTGCACTCTTGTTATCACACATTTTCTCAAACCACATAATCAATCAACACATTAAAACAATTGAAATAAGGCCCAACTAGGATTTTATCACCTAGCTATAATCCTTACCCTTTGGTTATCTTACTTGAAGGTCATTACCAAGAAGATAAACTAAAACTCAGCTCTGGTTGAGTCTAAACTCTAAAATTTAGTATATATCGGCTAAGCATCCAATACCCTTATCACTATAGTGTGTGAAGTGAGGAGGTAGGCCTCAATATCAATCCACGTACTAACTTTCAATACATATTTTTGAGATCCTTCAACACCTAAAACCAACCTTAAACTTCATTTTTAGTACCTGATCTACAAACCAAATTTTTTCTTCACCTTTCTAAGGCATAAGCCAAAAGTGATTTAAAAATAATCTTAAGTTTTAAATGCACTTTTAGTGTATGTTTTGATTACCTTGAGATATTTTTATTTTTCTTACTTTGTGTTTGATTTGTGATCTTTTCATCATCTCTTTTCTATTCCTCACATGATCTTTATTAGACAATATTTAAGGAACCAAACCAACCAAGAACCATCTTCCTCTTCTTCTTCCTCTTCTTCCATGGAGTATATTTTTGATGTTAAGATTTCTACTCATCTTTCTCCCCCTCCTACCATGCCTTGGATAGTTATCGAGGGTGATACAAATTTTTTTGCCTTCCTTGATAACAACCCCATAGCCCTTCAACATTACCTCAATGTTTTATCTCATTGCACCCATATTTATTCAGTTCCTCCTATAGATATACCTTATGGTATGCTTCCCCATATTATGGTTGATGCTACCTCTACCCAACTTATTATTACCCAAGAATATTCTTCCACCCATAACCCATCTTCTACCACCACCTAAACTCAATCCAACATCCCAACTAATAGCCAAACAGCCCTACACCAACTAACACCTCCAATGTTGGGGAAACCTCACCTCTTGTTACCCATACTTCATCCACCATAGGGGTATCTTCTACCCCTATGTCCATCATTCCCCTTACCACTACCAATCCACCAATTTCCACTCCACTTCAAAATTTGGTGCTTTTCATACCTCCTACCCTTTCACCTATTAGCACAAGAGTTACCACTCAACCCCAACCAAATACAAACCCATTCATACCTCCAAATAAACCCATATCAATCCCTCAACAAATACCCATGACATCCTACCAATATGTTCCTAATCTACAAGGATACATAACACCTTATACCCAACCTTGTAGTGCCCATTAACCCTTATGTGGCATCATCTTGACCTTTAATGATCATATACCAATTTGTGTCATCTTCTTAACCTTCCATAACTTATCCATATATTTCTACCACCCAACCTCAACCAAACTTACCACATAATTATGGAGCTTCCCAACCTCAAACTAATTTGGTCAAAATGTTAATGGATAAAAAGACCAACCTAGAGTCATATATTTTTGGGGCTCATAACCTCTTATCTTATGATCAAAACTATAAAGAACCTATTCACCCATCCATCCCTATCCAATCTTATCATCTTTAATGGTAACTACCCAAGTTTTCCAAGTTCTAAAGCAAGAAGAACCTCCAACAACACTTAATAGCATTTCACCATTCTTTTTATTTGATTACATATAATGATGCTCTTATCCTTCATACTTTTCCATGTCTCTATCTAGACTAGCCTTACATTAGTATAGTGCTCTCACCAAGCACTCCATATTTATCTTTTCCCAACTTGCCCAAATCTTTTTGGATCATTTCTCAATTAATATATCTAAAAAGGCCTCTATTACCAACCTCTACTCCATTAGGAAATTTGATGATGAATCAATTGCCAATTTCATAGCTAGATGGAGAGGTCTTATCAGCCAACTCTCTCTTTACCCCAATTCAAGTTGATTTTAACTCTTCTCTCAGGGTTGTGCCAAACATATTTCTCCTACTCTTTAAGTTTAAAATTTTTGAATCTTTAATTAGGCTTTCACCATGGCATGTAAATTAGAAATCAGATCCATTGATGAGGGAAAATTGAAACTAAGGAATAAAAATTCTAGCTTCAAATCTAATGATCTTTCCTCATCTAAAAACACCAATCAATCTAACCATTGTAACACCAAACCTAAGACATCACAAACTTGGTTATCCTTAAAACCTCTCTACCACTAACTATCAACCAAATTAACCAAACAAAACTCCTTTAACTCTTCCAACCAACAAAATCAAAATCAAAACTAAGCTACCCCAAAATAATATACTCTAATAGGGGAGTCTTATGCTACAATTTTGGAAAATTTTCTCAAAGAAAACATCATACAACTTCCTCCCATAAAACCTCCCCAACAATTCGATGTTTCTCACCCTACACTTATTTGGTACAATGAGAATGATCTATGTGTTTTCCACCATGTCATTGGACATGATGTTAGTAGATGTAACACCTTTAAAACCATTATCCAAAACATGATTGATAAGAGAGAACTTGTATTTGATAATCCCAATACACCCCTGAATCAGTCCCATGACATTTTTTGGAAACCTTTCCCCAATCATGCCCCTTATACCAACTATGATGATAACAAACTGGAATCATCTCATGCTCGTGAGGTCCATATGATTAAAATCAATATCAGTGAACCTATTATTGAGGACACCATTACCTCAACTACCTCCTCCTCCATTACACTCATGAAAGTGGTGAACTCACCCTCTATCCCTTTAGACACCCAAATAGAGGAAATAACCACTCCTCTTTATTTACTTGATGAAACCATAGACCTATCCACATCTCCTTTGATATAAATACAAAAGGAGGTAACCATTGCTTCAACTACCTCATCCCCCACTCCACTTATTGAAGTGGTGGAATTACCCACCATTCCTTTGGACACCCAAATAAATGAAACAACCATATTTATTCCTTCATTTAATGACATCACACCTTCCTTCCCTATCATAGAACCACCCATCCTCTCTTTGGAAACCATCCTAAAAGAAGAGATTACCTTGTCTACTCCTTCCATAGAGGAAACATCCTCCCAAATCTTGGAACCTTCCATCAAGAACAAATGTGAAAAAACCATTCCCTCACCTCCACCTATGGTCTTAATCTTTGAAACCAATGACCAAAGAATTAAATCCATTTACAAACCCTTCTCTAGATTGGTCTAAAGTCTAGATTTTACTTCTCAACCCAATCTAAATAGAGCCACCTTTTGGCATCATCTTGGGCTCCCTTATCAAAATATACCTGAACCTTCAACCTCATTTGCATCCACCATCAAACCTAACATCACTTCAATACCTTCATCAAAGACTTCTCCTTCCAAACTCATATGGGAACTATCCAACCCACCTCCATCTAAAATTGTCAAATCACCTTACTCCTCTCTAACCAAACCCATCAAAAATATAGGAATACTTCCTACATCTATCCTTGCTCACCCATATTTTAATTTGGTATTAACCCCATCTATACCACCATACAAAACCCCAACCAAACTAGCTAAGAAGGTGGAACCAGCCAAACTCCCACCTCAAACTAGAGCTATACCACTTCCTTCCCTCTTACCATCTATCTTATCACCCCATCCTTCTACCATCCCAAGAGCTCATCCTTCTACCAAGAAGGTGAACCCTCCCAAAACTACCTATTCCTCATCTAGTAAATTTCTCCTTTTGCTCTAGCTACACTTACCTCCACCAAATTATTAAACTCCCCATCATTTTTAACTAACCTATCTACCTCTACCTTCCCACCTATCTCTAAACCTTTATCATTCACCTCTAAATATTCCACCTTAAAATCAATCAATCCCAACCAAAAAAACCTATAAAAACCATTCCACCTCCTACAACTTCCATGATAAATCCTACTCTTAAGAAGGCTCCCACTCCTAAAACCAAAAACCTAACACCCTCAACACCTTTGCTCGAATATTATTCAAAAATTCTACAAAAGTTGTTTCAAAATTATTCATTAATCCTACCACCTATCAAACCCTTTAACCCTTCAAGTCCTAAACAATCTTGGTTTAATGATAGTTTAATCTACTCATACCATAGGAAACCTAGACATGACATGGAGAACTACAAATAGCTTCAATAACTTATCCTTAACTTATGGGATGAAGATGAGCTATTATCACATGAACCTCCCTTGATCCCATTACCAACCCAAACCACAAATAAACCAATCCAACACTTACCTACTCCTCCACTCTCATCTAAAAGTAAGGAGGAATTGAAGCAGCCATCTAGCCCAATAGTTCCCCTCATCTACACTATCTATATGGTTGCCCGATCTAGGGCCCAACAAAATAATAACGAAAAGGCCAAAGTGCTAATACCATAGACATACCATTCCAACCCTCAACCTTCAGACTTAACACAAGCACCTTCACATTTACCTTCACCTTCACTAAAACCCAAAATATCCATTTTGAGTGCCTCTCCCCCTAACCCTTCTAAATCCATCTAGTGAGTGGTTCTAAAACAACTTCACCAGACACCAGTGAAAATGAGCCTTTATGAACTAATCAACACCTCACCCCATCATCACCAAGCATTGATAGAGGCCATAAAATCAATAGATTTCAACCATAAGACCCTCAACCTCTTGCATCTTTTTTTGGAGCCCTTCAACTTTCTACCTATGTAACATTTCAGGATTTAGAAATACCTTCTATTCATTTTTAATATCTTAATCCTCCCTTCTTCATTACTGAATACATCAATCAAAATTTCATCAAAAGGGTGAAGATTGATGGAGGAACTAGTATTAACATTATCTCCTCTCATGCTTATGACCAACTCCAATTTCCTAAGAATATCATGTCAGAAACTATAGCAATCCTCTACTCCTTTAATGATACTATGACAAGAACATTGGGGAAAGTCATCCTCCACATCCACTTGGGACCTTACACAATTCAAAAACTCTTTTCCATTATATAATTTAATTTCCAATACAATGTCTTACTGGGATGCCCTTGGATTCGTACCATGAGTTGTGTCTCATCTACCTTACACTGATGTGTCAAATTTGAACACAAGGGTCAAGTCATTACCATAAAATTTAACCCTAGTCATTTTACATCTTGTAACATGACATATCTACCCAATAATGTTTTTCTTCCTCTCTCATCCACCTCACCACCAACCAATAATAACTCTACCCCTACCATCGATGAAGCTTCAACTAGCTCATCTATCCCTTCTTTTTAGAGGAGTATCATCTTTTAGCCTTAGATGTTTTCCCTAATCTCAAGAGTATGGGAACCTCAATCATGATCCTAATTATGACCCCAACATTGGAACCATCATTCCTTTTTATCCTCCAAATCATTAAACCAACTTAATATATGGGGGACTTGATCATCCACTTCTTGTTTTCACCACTACCTCTTCCACCTGACTATTTACCTCTAACTTATCCTACCTAGACAAATTGGCATTTGCCAAATTATACCTTCATAGGTGTGCTTGAAAGGGATTGGCCTCATCTATTATGAACATGGACCTCATAATTTACCTTCCATCAAAACTCAAAAACCTTTTTAGCTATTTAGCCTTGGGTTTGTACCACCAAAAGAACCCACCAATTCACCCAAACCCATCACCACCATTGAGGAAAACATCCCATCCTTACCAACCCAATCTCCTTCAAAGTCTAAATATTATAAAATCATTCCTCCTAAATTTTTTTTATTCAATATTATTAGTTTAGGCCCCTTGACCTATCAAAAGGATGGCCAAACTAAAACTCTTCCTCTCATTCATCCTAAAATGGTAGAAAATAATTTTATTACAATCAGTACCATCCCACATTAGGATGATGATTCCATTTTCACCTACCTTGATGTGAGGGATTCTTCTATCCACAAATCCCTTCCTCCTAAGAACCAAACCATATTAAATGAATCCACTATCGATGTCAACTTGAATACTCAAGATAACCCTCACATTGTCAAGATTGGTCAATCCTTAGATTCTATTGAGCAACAATATTACCCTTATTTCTTTCATGAACAAAGCATATCATTTACTTGGTCCTATTAGGATATGCCTAGAATTGACCCTTCCATATCCCTCCACAACATTATCATCCATCATGATGTTAAGCCTATTTGGCAAAAGCTTCACAGGATGCCCTTTGCATTGCCCTTATAGTCAAAGAAGAGATTTAGCATCTCTTATTTGTTGACTTCATCCAACCCATTGATTATCCTCTATGGGTTTCTAACATCACTCCCATTACCAATCTCATAGAGAGACTTCACCTCTATATTGAATTTCATGACCTCAACCTTGCTTGCCCAAAAGATGAATTCCCTTTACCTACCATTGACCAACTTGTTGATCTTATAGTTGGCTATAAGATGTTATCTCTCATGGATAATTTTTCAAGATATAAACAAATCCTGATTTCCCCCAAGGATCAGCATAAAACTTTTTTCATCAACCCATGTGGAACCTTCTACTATAGGGTCATGCCATTTGTTTTAAAGAATGTTGGAGCAACCTACCAACATGCAATGACCTACATCTTCCATGATATCATCCATAAAATAATAGAGGACTATGTAGATGATCTCCTTGGGAAATCTAAATATCACAAGGATCATCTATATTTTCTCACAATCATCTTTGACCACATAATCCATTTTCATGTCCAACTCAACCCCAAGAAATGTGTTTTTAAGGTCCTATCTAGAAAGTTTCTTAGCTTTATTGTTTCTCTTTGAGGAATCAAGGTAAACCCTACTAAAGTCAAAGCAATTTTGGATATGCCACCTCCAACCCACCTCAAGTAACTCCATAGCCTGTAGGGGAAGCTCCAATCCATCTATTACTTCATCTTTTAGTTATCAAATAGATGTCAACCCTTTCACCATCTTCTTAAGAAAGATACATTTTTTAAGTAGACTAAGGATAACCAAGTAGCATTTGATTCACTCAAAGAGTACCTCCTTTCTCCACTGATTATTACCCCACCTATAGAGTACCAACCCTTCTACCTTTATATCTTCACCACTGACCATTCCTTAGGGGAAATGCTCACTCACTATGATGAACAAAATAAAGAGCAAGTTATCTACTATATAATTCAAACACTTATAGGGTATAAAAATCAGTATACCCATTTTGAGAAGTTTTACCTCATATTAATCTTTTTATATTCCAAACTTCATCATTACCTCCTCAATCAAAAAACTTTCATTATCACTAAAACTGACCCACTCAATTACATGTACCCTAAACCATACCAAAACTAGTGTATGGCTAAGTGGCTCATGTTTTTAGTTGAGTTTGACCTTGAGTTCATCTAGTGGAATTAAATTAAAGGATGAGTCATTGTTGACTAATTGTAAAAATATCCTTTACCATAAAACCAACCACTTCCTCTTGCATTCCTTGATGAATCTATCATGACTCTTTCTCAAGAGGACCCCACCTACCAAATGACCATGTTCTTTGATAGCTTCAAATGTTAGTGTGATGTGGGTACTAGAGTTATTCTCATTCCCCTTAATGGTGAATCTCTTCCCCTTTATTTTAAACTTGGTTTTGAGTGCACCAATAATGTGGTTGAGTATGAAGACCTAGTAATAGGTCTCCAAACAGCTCTAGCCTTGGGAGTTAAGATGATTAGTGTCATTAATGATTCCTAGCTTATGGTTAAATAGGTCAATGGATCCTACCAATGTAAGAATGATGTCTTTAAAAAGTATAAACAAATAGTAGATGTACTCTTAGCATCATTTGATCATTACTTTATCTAATATATTCCATGATCTACCAATAAGTTCATGGATACAATGTCTTCCCTTACTTCCCAAACCCCATCATAACCTCCTGATTCTAAACTCTTTCTCACCATCCATCATTTCATCACACCCTCTTATATCCACTCTGACCTTCCTACCATTTATAGCATGGAAGCATCTCCATCAGACATATGGTATGAACAAACCTTCAACTACCTCAACCTCAGCATCGTTCCTCCCAACCTCTCTATGAATGCCTGAAAGAGCCTTTGTTTAGAGTACCTATCATTATAACATACTAGGGGGAATCCTTTAAAAATGTGGCTTTGATGGCTTCCTTTTCCATTGTCTACATATTCATGAAGCTTCCCATGCTATCAAGGAAATGCATGATAGAATCTATGGGGGATACTTTAGTGGTTTAGTTATCGCTAAATATATCCTTCATCTTGGTTACTATTAGCCCACCCTCAACCAAAACTATTGTGATTATGTAAATAAGTATGTTACATGTTAAAAACATGCCAATTTACATCATGTACCTACCCATAGCCTTCAAGAATCCAAGGACTAGTGGCCCTTCTCATAATGGGGACTCGATCTCATTGGGGAAATCAATCCTCATTCTTCATAGTGGCACCAATTCATCATCACCACCACTAAATATTTCACCAAATAGGTGGAGGTTATTCCTCTCATCTTGATCAAAGCTAACAAGATAGTTAACTTCATTAATCATCATTTTATATGCCATTTCGGTGTTCAACACAAGATCATCATCGATAATGGAAAATGTTTCAAAAACAAGTAAGTTCAAGGTCTTTACAATACATTTGGCATCAAGTTAAGATTTTTCTTTCCTTATCATCCATAAACAAATGGATAGGTGGAAGCTTTTAATAAAACCCTCAATAAAATGTTAACCAAAGTAGTTAGTGATTCGAGTTAGGATTGGCACTTGCACATCCCTTTCACTTTATGGACCTATCTCACTAGCATTTAAACCTTTATGGGTGCTACCCCTTTCTCTCTAGTCTTTAGAGTAGATATAGTTTTGCTTCTCAAAGTCTAGATTCCTTCTCTTCACATATCATTGAAAGACATCATTTTTGAGAGTAACTATCGTCAATAATGTTTAGCATGACTTGAACTACTTAATGAGAATTTCTAGTAGCACTTAACCATCTTTGTGTCTACCAAGAGCAAATCAAGCATGCATATAACAAGCAACTAAAAGAACAAAAATTCAATATTGGAGACCTCATCCTAAAGTAAAACCAACATGTAACCAATATAGAGAAAATCAAAAGAGGCAAGTTTTCTTTCAATTAGATTAGACCCTACATCATAACCCACAAGTATGGATCAGAATCTTATCATTTATCCTAACCTAAGCCTCTCAATACTTCACATTTATGTCCTTTATTTTGTTAAACAAGGATCAAACTCACCTCTTATCTAACTTAAGCTCATCCCTTGATTTATGATATTTTCACATTTACTTACCTATCATTATCCCTTTGAGGATAACAAATTACAACATAGAACCATGTGATTAACCATCATATTCATAGCCTAATCCTAAATATGGGTACCATAGCTCTACCCTTAGCATGGTTCTCATGGATACTTTTTATCTTTAATCAGACAAAATCCCATGGTCATTATCTCTCAAAACCACCCCTTTCACCTATCATTAACCTTTTGTGATAAATTTGTGCCCTCATAAAGTTAAACCTCTAAGCCTATATAGACTTGTACATGTCTAAACTTAGCATCAAAACATTTTGGGATACCAAAATATCACTTGGGTCACATCTCTCTATCATTTTAGACTACTCCCTTAAAGGATAGCTACCCAAAATTAAATTTTTTAAAAAGATAGACTGCTCCCTTCAAGGACAGCTACCAAATAAACAAACCCAAACTTATATCACTCCCTTAAAGGATGGCTAAGTCAAATTTATCAAAATCAATCATTTGAAGCTTCTTACATTGATCAAATTCACAAACCTATCAAAATAATAGTAAATAAAAAAATACCCTATATCAAAATCAAAACAAGTTATCCCAAGAAAGTTGTAATCAACTTTCATATCTAGCATTAGTAGACTTCCCACATCGATCAATATACACCTTACATGAAGACATGGACTTATCTAATATGGTTATTAGGTGACCTATAGAAGGGAAAAACTAACCCACATAAGGATGCCTTACCTATCAACCCATTTACCTTTCACCTTCCACCTACCTCCCCATAATACCATTTACAAATCAAGGGATTATGAGCTTACTTGGTACAATATGATCAAGACACCTTTTTATCAACCAAAGCAACTAATATGAAGCATTTGAAAGTATTATGTTCCTTAATCCAATATAACTTCATTTTTTGTTTATTCCTTACCAATGAAAAGGAATCATGTTTTTTTATCTTCTCATCATTGGTTCATGTAGACATATGTCTTATTATTCTAATCTCTTTTCCCACATCTAGTTTGTTGATATAACTTAATTTATGTGCCTTCATTAAAAATTCAATATCATAATTAAACCACATCAATAACCATAATCAAGACATCCATAATCATCAACATCATATCCATGAATAAAATAAAACATCATCCATAATCATCACATGCCTAAGCTACTGAGTCCACATCTCATGAAACATAAGCATAAAGAATCAAAACATGTAAACAATGAACCATGAAACATATGTCACATATATATATAAACCAAATCTATATATCATCATGAGCATCATAAACATCATGTCATCAAAATAAATAATGCATGTAATAATGTATCTCTATCTCTCTCTTAAATCATGTATATCTCACTACATCAACATGTAGGCTGATATCAAAATCATGTACATCTAAATCTATACATCATAGCATATCATATCATGCCCTAAGGGCACCACTTCCACTAGCCCCACCTACACTACCACTACTATCTAGTGTTGGTCCTCTTGGTATGCCTACCTATCCACCCACTAAAGTAACCCATTACCCTAGAGTCACCACAACTACCCCACCTACTAAACTAGTTATGTGTTAACCCCATTAAGGCTACTCAATATACTGTGCTAGCACTATGGCCTCATAATACCTCAACTCCTTCATTATGGCCAAGTATTGTGCCATAGGGATGGTACTTGGTGGTTCTACTAGTACTATCGTTACTCCTCCTCTCTATTTCAAGGTGTCCCTCTCCTGAGTCACCAAGCCTAGTGAGGTCCTAGCCTAATCCCTCTCACCTATCATGATGGTAACCTAACCCTATAATGTCATAATCTAGCCTTACAATGTGGCCACTTGTCCTTATAACACTGTAATTTATGCTTGTGTAGTAACTAGTGTTGCTCCTGCCTATCTATCAAGACCAACACCTTATACCTATACTATGGACCCCCACCAACTCAATCCACATCCATGGCCTATCAACCCCCATCATCCTACCTAAAATTAGTCACTGTATAAATGTCTTAGTACCATCATGCATAGCCATCAACAAAACCTACATCATTAGCCCCTACTCTAATAGGTAGCTCCTCATGATCTAAGACCACCTCCTCTGGTTATGGCTTAGGAAGTAAAAACTTAGTATTCTCCCTCTTATATCTCAAGAACAAAGTTGGAATCCCCTACACTAGGCCAAACTACCTATGAAATATATCAAATGGGATGAGCTTAGTCTCACCCTCTCTCCTCCCATAGATCCATTTCTAGCTCTTCAATGACAATGTATGATAGCTATAAAGGGCCCACCTAGGAAAGTTGTCATATGGCCTCTAGACAACATCCCCCATAACCAAGCCATCTAATGCATCTCTGAACTAGTCAATATCCCTTGCACCTCCTCTGGATCCTATGAGGGAATAGTCACCCCTCTACCATATGAACTTGACTCTAAAATCCATCTGGGCGTATCCCTCCCATGGTATCCCCAATAATCTCAAAACCCTAATGTGCTTGTATGCCCAATAATAGAGTGCAAACCCTATGTTAATCTCATACCTCATGTGAGATTAAAATGCCTAGAGCTCCTTATATATCTGGACCAACAAAACTAGTGCCCACTCAAACACTATCCTACCAAGCAACATCTCTACCAATACACCCAACAATGATAATGAAACTACCTACTACTTGAATTAGGTAATGCAAACCATGAGACTACCATCATCATCATAATCATCAAATACCTCTCATCTAGAGCCCTTTGGTATAATGGCCCATAACCAAAACCACTGACATGTTATTTAGAAAGGGCATGATCCTCACCATATAGAATCTCCATCTACTCATCCCTCTCCTCATTCTCAATATGATATATCTGCTCCCCCTGAATGGGTATCCATGTAATCCTATGAACATCCTCTAGTAAGATGGTCATCTTTCCTATCAGTAAGAGGAAGTTGTTTATGGATGGATTCCATCTCTTGATAAGGTCCATGATCATCGCTACATCTCATGGAAAGTGTTGATAGTATATTATATCTTTTAAGCTAACCTCCACCATGTGTGTGTAGTCATCCACAATCATCCCTCCATGGATCTCTGCAAATATCTAAAGAAGTCAATCCCTCATCTAGATCTGATCTCATGCCTACAAAATTTCAAGTTAGCATACATACTTAGTTTTCCATTACTATTGCTTATTTACATTTATTTTATTCATTATACCTACATCAACCTCTTTATCAACCTAAACCCACCTAAATCAACTTATTCTAATATTACTCTAACCCATAAGAATTTTAAAAGCTAACCTAACCTATCAAACCAAACATCTAACTCTTTTATCAAAAAAACCATCTAACCTAACCCACAAAACTTTTAACACCTTCCTTAAACCTTCAAACCAACACTTAACTCTAACCAACAACCATTTAACACATCACTCCTACTTTAAAATTGCCCTATCTTAACTTACACTTGAAATTTTAACTACTCCAACCCTTTAAAACATTTTAAAACTTTTTTCCTATATATTTTTATTAAAACACACCTTCTCTAATCACTTAACTACCAATGGTTACTATGATCATTCATGGTCAAGTGACCTTTTTACTTTGGTATTCAACCATTGATAGTCAAGTTTGACCATCGACGGTCAGATCAAACCATTGATGGTCACTGTGTGTGACTGCTAGAGACAAAACACCTAACTTTACCTTCATAAAACCCAACAAAATAACAAAATTCAATAATTAAATTACCTAATTCTATCTTATACCCTACCCCTAACCTAAATACTCTTTCAATTTCAAATTTCATCAACTGATTTTTCAAATCATAAACAAAACCTGAATCTAGGTCAAACTCCCTAAAACCCTACCAAAATAACCACAAACTACCCAAATTTAACTTCAAAATAACTAAATCCACTAATCTATCAATTTAAAACACCACTTACCTAATTCTTCAACCACTATCAAGGATGAATCCCACATCCCACTGCTTGATCACATCGTCATCCACCCTGCATCCTCAGTCCTAGAAAATCACCTCAACACACACCTCTAACCAATCAACAATCACCAAATTAGCAAAATGCTCAGTCAACCCTCTCACACAAAATGCCAAATCACCAAAACACACAAAAGTCAAATTACAAAAAGTGAAAATGAAATTTCATTTTCACTTTTTATGTTCTATGGTTTTAGGGTTTTTCCCTAACTATCGATGATCAAGGTGACCAACAACGGTCAAGTTTGGGACCCTTGACCATCAACAGTTAGGAAACCCACCTTTCTCACATTTACTTTTTTTAGGCACCAACACCTTAGTGCCTCATTGTTGGAGATGACCTTCTACACCAAAACAAAACCTACCTATGGGATATTACCCTTCTCTAACCAACCATTAGACCACATCCACCTCAACATTAACCTTTTTTTACCCAAATTTTTACACACTCTGTGACAACCTTGATTTGGTCTTTTTGACTACACCGACCAACCTTGCCATATTAAACATTTGAATTTATACCACCTCGTGCACAATCAGACCACTTATGTTTTTCAAAGGAGTACTTCCTACCTTAGATACTTGTAAAAACACTAACCCTATCTAGGAGACTTGATAGGAATAACCCAATTAGCTATGCCTAATACTGTGGCCCGATTAGCCCATCACCAATCCTTCTAGAACTGACCTTATTTTTACTGATTATGGCAGCCTTAGTTTTTGCATGATCTCAGCTATTGTACTTAGTCACATTTTTTATGCATGTTTGTACTTCAAATTCCTAACCACCCTTGTCACCAACCTTATGACTCACTATAACTACTTGTCAAACCTTGAATTGATTTTGATTTCACCTCATCAACTCTTAATTTGAGGGGAAACACCTCCTCCCATACTCAGGGCAACTAGACCTTCGACCAATAATCCATTTTTATTTTTTTTCTTATTTATTTAAATATGCATAATAAAAAAGATAAATTATAGACACTAAAAAATTGCATATAATAGTTCTAGATGTCAAAATACCTTAGGATCCCCTAGGGACCACCTAACCCTTCTTGACCCACTAAATAACCCATCATACCTTAGGTTTAGTTAGCTACTTAGTTAACTAAATTAATTAACTTACTAACTAACCTTTAAACCCAACCCTTTTTAACCCGCCTTGACCCATTTTACTTTGGACACTCAATCACTGATGGTTAGCTTGATCATTGATGGTTAGGTTGATCATCAATGGTTAGGTCTTCCTCATTCTTACACAAACACTAGTTATGCAAGGTAACATGACACAATTTAATATATCCACCTTGCCTATTGTTAATGAACTTCTAATCATTAAAATTAGAAAGCCAACCTTCAAGAAAATCTTTTATCCTTCATCTCTTTTTGCCTATAAAAGGAGGGGTATAGAAGGTGAAATAGATCTATCATCACAAGTATTCTAGATCAAAAGTATTCAAGCTCTTCAGCTAATCTTCTTCTATAAATTTAATAAAATCAACAAAGATCTGAACCTTTGCCAAAATTTCTCTTGAGGTAAAGTACCGTTACTCTACCAAAATTACTCTAGACATCAACCATTAGCCATTTAGCAAGTAACAGGTATATTTATACTTCAGTCTTGTTATTTTGGTTTTTGGCCTCTCTCTCCCATCAAACCTTTTTTGCTTCTTAATTTTTAACTCTTAGACCCTTACCTAATCATTAATCTAGTCTACAACTTCTTTTCTAAGTATTTTCAAAAATCATAAGAACTATTGATGGTTATCTAATCATCGACGATCTGCGTAACCATCGATGGTCAGTCCAACCATCAATGATCACTATAGTAATAAATAATAACAAGTTATTTCTAACCCATTACCCCTAAACAAATCTAACTTTCTATGTTCTTGCCTATTCATAGACCCCTACCTAATTTTTTGAACCTAACTTGATCTATTTTAGCACTAATATTGGCCCACTATTACTATATTTAGTCATTTTCTCTCACAATCATTCATTTATTCTTGTATTTCATTTCAATTCATTTTTATTTATTGATGCAAGTACTTTCATTTTATCTCTTTCAACTTAATTGTTATCAAAGAGTAGATTGACAGCCTCCTAGCAAGCTCACGCTTCTTAGATCTAACTCATGTTAGGTAGTCCACCTAACTAACTTGCTAACAAGTCCTTTTGTTACTATTTTTTTATCTATAGGTTACTCCTTCCAAGATAAAGAGGATTTCTCTATACTCATTTATATTATGTGTGCATAACAATTAGGTTCTTTTATTACATCCTTATTACTAGTTTCATATCTTCTTCCTAAATTAAGAAATGAGCAAAAATTAAGAGAAACATTATTAATAATTAAAGCTAGTTTTTCTTTATTTTAGGTTGCTAGTCTTTTGGGACAGCTTGATAAGATTAATGAAGCAGTAAAAAACCCAAGAGATGATGTAAGTTTGCAAGAAGAAAATAATCTTGAATGTATTTATTCCTAACATTTTGATCTCCTTATTGATTATATTCTCCTTTTCTATGTCACAGTCAAGATTACTAATAAAGTAATTCATAATTGCATTTTAGACATTGGTGCTTCAAAAAATAGCATGCCTAAATACATTCTATATTAATTAGGTATTTCTTATGAAGCAGATAGTAGAAAACTTACTAGTTTTGATGCTAGACAAACTAAGATTTATGGTAAGTTTCGTGACATAGTTATTAAAATTGTGCAAGATGAACGTATTAGATGTATGACTAATATTCAAGTGTTAGATATTGTTAGTAATTATATGCAATGTTGTTAGGAATACATTGGTCTAAAGCCACTACGGCTTTCATTGAGAAATATATAACATGGGTTCCTATTAATAATGAGATTGTATTCATTAAGAGGGAAGATTTTTATGGTACCCCATTGAATCACCTTCTTCATGTAACATTTCTTACATTGAAACTAGTATTGGAACTTATAAATTATTAAATATAGATGAATCAAAAAATTAGCATGAATAAATATTTAAAAAGAACATTTTATGGTATCTTTACTTTGATGGAGCTTGCTCTCAATAAGGTAATGGTGCTAGAATTTATCTGATATCTCTTTTTGGTAAAATATTTCATTATACTTTCAAATGGTCTTTTGAAAACACTAATAATACAACAAAAATTAAATCATTATGTTTAGGATTAGAAAAGGCCATAGAGTTGAATATTAAACATTAAGAAGTTTTTGGGAATTCAGAGCTAGTAATAAGACAAGTTCACAAGATTTATAACGCCAATCAAACTCATTTGCATCATTATACACAAAAAAATTTGGCCATTACTTGAACATTTCAAAGCTTTCAATATAATGCATATTCTTAGATAATTCAATGTTAGAGTTGATAAACTCACAATTTATGCGTTTAATCTAACTTTGAGTGAGGTTGAGCCTATTATAGATTTTTTATTGAAGTCTTTCATCCTAATATTTCTAATTTGAATGATAATTGGCTTATGTTTAGTTATGATGAGCATATAGATTCATTCCTTAAAGGAAATTATCTTTATCATGATGACTATGTACTAAATTATGGTGATTATTTGTAATTAAGTACTAACAAATTATTTGTTGGTTTGGAAAGCCTCAAATATATGTTTTCACCCAATGATCAATAAAAAATCTTTAGAATAGAAGATCCATCAAGAAGGATCATAGGTAAAACCACTCCCATAAATTTAAACAGTGAAAAAAATCTTAAGTATGTTTATTTAAGAATTCAAGTGATTGAAAATGAGAAGGTTAAGTTCATTAAATTATTTAGAGAGTTTATTGATGTTTTTGCATGGTCATACAAGGACCTTAAAGGTTATGATACTAATATTATTAAACATGACATTCCTATTAAGTCTGGTATCAAACCTATTAGATAGAAAATATGAATAATTAGCCCTTTGTTAAAGGACACCATTAATAAAGAGCTGGATAAGATGATTGATGTTGGTATCATTTTTCTTGTAACATATTTAAAATGGGTAGCTAATCTAGTTTTGATTAGAAATAAAAATAGTGATATTAGACTATGTGTTGATTTTAGAGATGTAAATAAAGCAAGTGTAAAAGATAATTTTCCTCTACCTAGCATAGATCAGATTTTACAATAGGTTACAAGATCTAAAATGATGTCTTTATTAAATGAATTTTTAGGTTATAATAAAATCTTTGTGAATCCCTATCATAGACATAAAACTATTTTTACCACTCGTTGAGTAAATTTTGATTATAATAGAATGTATTTTAGTTTAATGAATGCAAGAGATACTTTTCAAAGGGATATGCATGTTACTTTTAATGATTTAATAGGCATTGTTATTCAAATTTATTTATATGATTTTATCATTCATTCTAAAAAGAGAAAAAAACATTTAGACCATCTTCGTGAAGTATTCACAAGATGTAAAAAGTTTGATATTTATTTGAATCCAAAAATGTTTGTTTTTAGTGTAACTGAGGATAAGTTGTTAGAACACATAATCTCTAAATAGGGTATTTTTATTGACCTTGAATGTGTAAAATCTATAAAGTAACTACCTCCTCTTAAGGATCAATCAAGTTTAAGATCTTTCTTCGGTAAGATTAATTTTGTTAGAAAATTCATTTCTAATTTTATTGACAAATCTATTCCTTTACAATTGCTACTTAAGAAAGATAAAACATATATTTGGGGTGAAAATGTTGAATTAGCTTTTAATTCTATAAAAAATGCAATTGCAAGTGCTCTTGTCCTTGCTAAACTTAATTTGAAGAAAGTGTTTATTCTCTATGTTAATGCTACTAAAAAGGCTTTAAGAGTTGTAATAACTCAAGAATTTGAAAATAATGAAGAGAAACCAATCAGTTATATGAGCTAAGTCTTAAAAGATACGGAAACTAGGTACCCTTTAATTGAGAAATTCATTTTTTCACTTATTTCTTCTTTGATTAAAATTTGTTATTTATTAATGAAAAACAAAGTTTTTGTGCAATATAATATACCTATTTTGTCATATCTTTTAAAATAGCCAACTCTTCAAGGAAGGCTTGCTAAGTGGATCTTACATATCTAAGAATTTGATCTTGAATTTGAAACATCTAAAACTATTAAAGGTAATGAACTAGCAAAACACTTAGCTGAAAATGCTACCTCGAATATTAATGTCTTAATTTTGTCAGTTGATGAAAAATTAAATGTGAAACCATATCTTAAGACCATGAAGGTTATTGAATTTTTAAAAAAAATTATATTTGGTCTTGAAATGAATGAATGGAATTGTTTATTGGCTAAAGATGATTGGTATCATGATTTAGTTTATTATTTTCAAAATTAGTCTTGTCCTAATAAATTAAATAAGAAAGAAAGGTATTCCTTAAGACTAAAAGTATTAAATTTTTATTTATTAAAAAAAATTATATTTTATCATAATCATGATGCAGGATTGTTAAGATGTCTTATGCATAATCAAACTTCAATATTATTCAAAGATTTGGTGGCATGAAATTTAATGTGAGGTAATATTACCTTGAATGGCAGAAATTAGTTGATGTTTAGCATGAGAGTTAATGTGAAGGATGATTATCACTAACTTTAGCTTTTATGACAAACAAGTTGGCAGAGTTGCTAGGTATATGATTAGTAAATAAAAGCCAATCAAATTAAAGTACATTAGTTGAACAGTTATGGAAAAAGGTTGGCAAATAAAAGTCTTGCTTTTCTTGGTTATTTTTTATTTGGTTGCAAGCTTGATATGGGAGCAAATCTCTAGCAGCATAGTTGATGAGTTGCAGAGTGAGACTTAGTGAGAATATTTGGTAAAGGACTCAAGTGCATTATCAAGTATGCTTCAACATATTATTTTTAGTGATTTTTAGAAAGTTATAGTTATAATGATGAAAAATTTTATTCAAACCTACATGATATGGTTGGATAACTCTGTGAAAGTATGCATGCAAAATTTTTAAGAAGTTATAATAGTTTTCTTTGAAGGATCTAAACTATAGTGTGAAAATATATATATGGGCTCTACTGTATGCAAACTTTTAGAAAATAATTGATTTTTATTTTGAAAGGTTTTTGAGAATGTATTGATATATTGTGTGAGACTATAAAATATACAATTTACTAGTTGGTTGGTACACATGCAAATAGAGTATTCCTTTGTATAGATTATGACTCGGTTTTCTAGAGAAATCATCTGTGTGCAGACATATAAATAAAATATGAAGATTTATTTTAGAATTTTATGAAGTTTACTTCTTGCATGATTGAAATAAATTCTAGGATTTAAAGTTTAGGTAGAATGAAGTCAAGATTTTTTGTGGTCATTGACGTATATACAAATGTCATCTACTTGTTTGGTTTCTTTTGGGTTTTAATTACCATCTAAAATTTACAAAGCATGCATATTTTATGTCTAATTTGAATTTTTGAGGTCCGTGAGAGATAAATCTATCTATTTCAAAATTGGGTTTTAGAGGAAAAAGGAAATAAGACTGAGATAGTTCTTTTTAGTCTGAATGCATAAGAAGTCCTAAAAGTTTTGGGTGATTTTTCATGATGAAGTTGAAATGTTCAATTTATTTTCCATATTACATGAAATGGTTCTCAGAATAGTTTTCTTTTGTGCAAGGTTTTGCATGATGCATGTTTTTTAGAAATTACTTGCATGATTTAATGTTGGATAAATCAATTGGTTATGTGAATATTCTTTTCAAGTTGGCAGTTTTGTTTTCATTCAAGATTTAATAGTTATCATTCTAAATGGTTATGTTTGATATATCTATGGAGTCATCTTGATCTTATTATTGTTCTTTTCTCAAAATTTGGGCATTCATCTTTTGACATAATTTGAAGATTTGACTCTTCTTCAAAGCATCTGGAAGAATGTCTTATTTTTATATTGAGTGTCCATGTTTGAAATTTTGGAAAGATTATGATACGTGCATTTACAAAGAGAAGAGGTATCTAATGTTTAAAATAGTTATGAATAATGCCACCCAAATACTTAGGATGATTATTTTTCAAACAAAGGATTTGTTTTATGTGAATAAAGGATCAGTTTGTTTAGTTATGCTCATTCATTATTTTAGAAAATGATGTTAGTATTTGGTGAATTTAATATACAAACTTGTTATATCACATATAAGGATTTTATCTTAGTATAAAATAGCTAAGTGTAGAATAAGGTTTGCATGCATAAAATAATTTGTGTTGAATTTGAGCATATTTATAACTGGCAGTTTGTATGAACAATTGAAAGTTGGTGTTTTATGTCTTAGTTTCAATGGGTTAGCTATGTTGTGATTTACTCAAAAAACTTGGGGTTTGGTTTTTTTTAATTAGTTTCAATCAGCCATTTTTTGAATGATATGCTAAGAAGAAATATATATAGATTATCTTAGAGTTTTGAGTTTTCATCCAACATTCATTTACAAGTGTGATTTTGAGATTTCATTTAAAATTAGATTTGTATTTAAACTTCACCTTAATATAAAGTTTTAAGTTTTTCCTTAAATATGGATATTGAAATTAAGATTATTTAATACATTTTATTATTATCAAAGTCTTATATTGGAATAAATTTTGAGAATTCACCTTAGATTAGAGCCATTTTTAAAAAAATCACACTTGTTTGAAAATGGAATAGTTAGTTATTGGTTGTAATTTTTAAGTTAATTCAGATATATTGTGATGAATTTCAATTTATGATGTAGTTTTAGATTCATTTGATGATTTATTATAGTTTGCAGTTTTATCTCTTTAGACACTTGTTATTCTTAATCTTAAATTTGATTGTTATCTTTTAGATTTATCATTATGTCTAGGTGGGACCAGCCAGTAGGAAGTAATGATAATAGAAGATGGGGACAAAATTCTAATAGTAATGTTAACCAGCCAAATTCTAGTAGAGGTTTTCATAGAGGTGGATTCTGTGCAAGGTGTTTTGGACCTAGATTTCATAGAGGGACAAGAATATCTATTCATTTTGATGCTTATGATCTTGAATTTTAGGATATTCTAAGTAATTTTCCTACTAATCTAGTCAATAGGGGTTATAGAGGTAATAGAGGTTTTTTGGGAGTAAATTTGGAGCCAATGCACCTTCCTAAAGCAGTTCATCTCACCATTTAGAGAATGATCCTTGATTCTTGCCACTTTAGCCCTCTAATTTTAGAGGTGAAAAAATCAATGATACTTTGCTTACAAACTAATCTACATAGCTTAGAATAAAAAAATTCTATTCTAAATATCGTAGCAAGATGGCCATTCCTTCTAATGCACCTTCCCCTTCTCATATAGATCCTACTGGAAAATGTAAGAGGTTGAATCTAGTTGGTTCCCATAATGAACCTCTCTCAACGTCTAAAAATTTAAATTTTGGAGTTTAGGGTTATGTTGGTAGAAGGAAAACCATGGATATTCCACCCCACACTGCTAGTCAATCTGAACTAAAAATACCAAGGGAAGTCAGATTGTTGAAAAGAATTAAGCTAGAAATTGATGATAACACCATAGATTTAGGGATGAGATTAATACCGTTGCCTACTAATGAGATGGAGTATAATATTTATCTTCATAAACAAGACAAACATGTGATTGAAATGTTGTCTGATTTGGATGATTATTGGTCATCCAAAGGATAATTTTTGTTTAGTACTAAAAATTTTCATGACAGAATTTGATATTTTAGTTTGCCCCTTTGATTTTCAGAATTTGATAAATTTTGATAATTTTAGTAAATATAGCAATCTTAGAGTTCTAACATAATTATATATTCTTAAGTTAATTAATATGTATTATGAATTAATGTGAATAAGATTTATCAATTTTTGACTTATTTATTTTATGATTAAAATGTATTCTATTATATTATTAATTAATATGGGTCTCCACCCATTAAGATTAGTACACTAGATCTATTATTTTTAAATATCTTGATCAATTATGACTTTTAAGTCTTAATTAAATCTATCCTTAACCAATTTTAGTTTATAATTAATTGACTTTGTTTAAAGTTAATTAGTTAACATTAACTAATAACTAACTAAAGTTAGTTATAACTTATTTTACAACTAAGTTAAAGGTATAAGAAGAGATTGCAGATAAACCCAAACGTACTTTATTTGATAATTGAGTATTTGCTTATGCAACACAGGTATATCCATCTTTATTTAACATTTAGTACTAATTATCTGAAGTTTAATAAGCTTAATATCTTTTGATGATTGCTATTTATAGTCTTATGTGCAGATTTTAAGCATTCAACCTAAAAAATGATGAACATTTTGCTATTCTATAATACTTCATTGATCTATTTTGATTGTAAAATTATCATTCAAGTTTTTGTAGGGAAAAGATGTTGGTTTTCTCAATAAATTTATCTTTCTCTACTAAGATGACTCTCCTTTTTGAGACTCGCATACCTTTTATAATTTATTTAAATCTAACTTTAATATAATCAGATCTTTCAAATTTATTCTAAATTTGATTTTGTTTCTATTTTAGTTATCTTTTAAATATAGTTTTAATCTTTAGTTGTTTTTTGTTTAAGTTTGTTTCTTTTCTTATTAGTCCTTAGTTTATGTTTTGTTCTTTTCTTTACTTGGATAGTTATAGATTAATGTTTTTTAAGAATCTAGATTTACATCTTTTAAACTTTATCATTAATTTAATAATCTTTATATTTTTCTAAGTTAATCATTTGATATTTATTTCATAGCTTAGGTCTTTTTAGTTTATTTTGTTTTAGATTTTATTCAAATAGATTCTAGGCTTTCTTTAATCTTTAGATTAATTTCCTTTATTTTTGTGAGTTTCATAGTTGCTCCTTAATTAATTTTCCTTTTAGATTCAATTTTGATCTTTAGTATTTGTTTATATTTTAATTGGTTTTGTTTAGAATAACTATCTTGATTAGATTTCCTAGTCTTACTTACATTAAAATTTTGTTTAGTGATTGTATCTTAGTTTAAATTAATTTATGTTTAATTTCTTTTAGTTGTTCTTTAAATTTTTTTCCTTAAGAATGTTTTATTAGTTAGTTCTTATAGCTTTATTATTTATTTTCTTAATAGATTGTATTTCTTTAGTTAGTCCTTTTTCATTTTAATCTTTATCTACCTTTGTGATTTGTATCTCTTTTGATTAGATTTTTTTCTTAATTTACTAATTTATTGTTCTTTTCTATTAGGTTTATTTATTTATTTCTTTTCTTAGTTTATTTGTTATTAAATTTTTTACTCTTTTGCTTACGTGTTTTGCCTCTTTCTCTTTCTTTGATCTATCATTTATATTTCTGGTTTTCTTTAGAGTAAACTTAGAGAACATCGCAAGCAAAAAGCAAATATATTATTTGAATACATATATATTATAAAATCATATTTCTACTCTTCAAGAGATTATATAACTCATAGGTTTTCTCTATCGGATAGAATAGGTTATAAATTTTTATCTTAACTGATTCATGATTCAATAAATTAATTTTTGATTGTTATAATGAAACAAAGTTATCTTGATAACTTGTTTATTATTTCCCAAAATTTATAATAAAAAACCCCTCACATCTTTAGGATCCTAGATGAACCTTTAAAACCCCATGATTAGACTGGTATGATTCCAATTTGACCTTTGTGATAGGTGAAAGAGTTGATTCATTAGTGTTACAATTTCCATCATCAATATAATATTAGATAATATGAAAAGTTTGAGACAACTAAGGTATGTGGATGGGTTGAGGATCAATGAACAAAACTACCCTTTGTATATTAGTCATATTGACCACATTCTCTTTAGGAGTTGGATCAAGAAGACTATCAACATTATTGGTAGAAGGGGTAGGCTTTTCTTCATTTTCTTGGTGATGGCCAAATGAGCATTAGCCTAGTTTAAAGCTTGATATTTATTTTGTGCTTCATGGGATTTGAAATCAATGTCATAGGCTTGTCAGTATGTATAAATGATAGAATCATGATCAAAATTGGGACCAAGAAGAAAATACATAGCCAAATTATGAATTTGCCTATAAGTCTCATGAGAATGACCCCAACTAGCATGAAACTAACAAAATTTATTGGGATCGTACCAAGATTTCATGCAATGAGTGGGATCAAGTTCTCATAGGAGAGGCCTTGGTAGATGTTTTTATAATTCCACTAGGGATAAATGTTTGTCAATATTAATATTGTTGGCTAAAGATAAATTAGGATTAGTGATGTGGTTAGGAGGGGAAGCTTGTTTCAGAGTTTGGTTAGGAATAATGGATTGAATAGTATGAATGATATCATAAGAGTTGGTGACACCATCATTTTTAGCATGATGATTATTATTATTAACATGTGATTACCCATAAAAAGTTGGGATGGCTCGAATTGATGCATAAGAAAATCTTGATGCTTGACTTGGTCAATGGCCTCTTCCAAAGTATGTGGAAAGAGTCTCTAGACCTGATATTGTAACTTGGAGAAAAGAGTATTGGTAAATACATGAAAGAGGTTATCATCTACCATATTATGTTCACATTTTTTAGACAAGGTCTTCTATCATTTAATGAAATCTTATGTGTTTTTGACCTCAAGTTACTTATAATTGATCAAATGGGCCACAGTAATGCAGGGATATCACTAGTTTGGAACTCTTGGACTAGAGCATTAACTAAATCTTACAAACTAGTAATAGAATGAGTTTTGAGTTGGTTGTACCAATCTAAATCATCCCCTGTGAGTTTTTTTTAATAGATTGGTAGCATCAAAGGTATTTAACTTAACCTAGTCTTTGTATGGATTTCCAAATGTTTTTAAATGAAGAGCAGGATCGATTGACCCATTATAAGAAATGGTAGGGGTGATACCTCATATATATATATATATATATATATATATATATATATATATATAAGAAATGGTAGGGATGATACTTCTTATATATATATATATTTATATATATATATATATATATATATATATATATATATATATATATATATATATATATATATATATATATATATATATATAAGCAATTTGAGAGGTAAGAAGCTCATTTTGAATATGCTTGATTGTTTTATTAATAAGAAGAGGTTGAGGGATGATATTACCATAGGAAGCCTAAAGAGGAGGTGGGGGAACATTTTGATTATGTGTGCCCCATGGCATCTATTGAGAGAGGGTTTGAAGATGGATAAGATGATCTTGCATTTGCATCATTTGATTTGCATTGTTAGCTTGAAAAGCATTCATTTGATTAAGAAATTGGAATAGGAATTGATGGGTTTGAATTGTATTATTAGCATTGTGTGAAGTATTAGAATCGATAGTAGTGGGTTGCGTACCACTATGGGTGTTAGTAGGAGCCTGAGAAGAACTATTAGTAAGTGAGGCACTAGTGGCATAATTTACTTGTCTGGAAAAAGATGGACTAGTAGAGGGATGAGAAGAAGCAGCACTAGAGGCATGATTACCATGGGTAGAAAATGATGCATTAGTGGAAGAATTGAGAAGAGTGGTACTTGGAAGAGACCCCCTAGATGTAGAACCTACCATGTTAGTAGAGATACTAGGCACAGAGATGGAGTAAATTAAATAAAAAGTCATTTTATGATAAGGGGTCAAAATAGAGGCAAGATGTTGGGAAGCAAAGAAGCTAGTATCCCTAAATCTATGTGAGAATGTGGGAGAAGGTGAATGGGGATCCTTGACTCAACCACTTATCTTGAGATGGTAAATAGTAGAAGGATCCTTTCCTTGATGTTGAGGAAACTCATTTGTGAAAAAGAGCATTTCTAGTGTATACTCTAATTTAGGTTGATATTCAAATTAGAATATAGGATTGTGAATTGAAGAAGAATGAGTATGGGTCCCATAGTTTATAGTGTGAGTGGCTATATGCACATTACTTTCATCTAGGATAGGAGCCACAAGTTGCTTATGGGAGAACCTATTAAGGTTGGTAAGACTCATCATATCTATTAAATTCAACTCAATGTTATCTTCAAATAGGAAGTTCATGATGAAGGAGAGAGATTAGGGAAGATGAATTTGATGCAAAGCAAGGAGATACAAGATGCAGATAAGAGTATAGAGTTGACTAGGTTGACCTATTATTGAAAATAAGGTATGAAACTAAGCCAATAAGGATACAAAGTTGAATAGGTTGACATAATACCATAACCTAAGATAAATGATAGCCTGATAAAGGTATAGAGTCAACTAGGTCAACTTAATACTATAACCTGAGAGGAAAAAAGGAGTATTGGGTTGACCAAGTTGAATTAGTATTGTAGTCAAGTAAAAATACAATCTGTAATATACTATGTCAAACAAAATGATAATGTATTGAAAATAGGAAAAAAAATTGCAATGTATTTTAATCAAAAAATAGAAGAAAACACACAAGCAATTGGATCAATAAGGATGATCCAATTGAGGCATTGTTGGCCATTTTTGGCCCACATACCAATCTTGTGCCAAGATGGATCAGTTTGCTAATGGATGAGTAAATGAACATATGTTCTAGATGTAATGAGTGGACCAAAGAGATCATACAACTTGCAAAGCTTTTGAAACACTTTAAGTTCACTTAAAGTGTAGTTTGTCAATTTCTAAGGGATAAGTCTACAGGGAAAATAGAAGGATCCAAACAATTTTTCATAGTGATCAATGCAATTTAAGATTAGGTACAAGTTTACATAGGCCTTAGGAGCTCATTTGAGCCTTGGAAATTCATGCAAAGCATTAAACAAAAGCTTAAATCCACCAGGCCATCATAAGGGCATCATCTAGAAAAAGAACAGACCAGTTTACTTATGTATTTTATAAGTCCACTCAAAAATCATAATGAGCCAAAATCTTATAGTGTCAAGGAAATATTCATGCCAATATCATATCCTATAATTTTCATGCCCACATAAGCTTTCTATCTCAAGATCTAAGTGTTTAAAGATAGACCTACAACATATGAAGTTTACACAAGTGTCAAGTTTGAGCTTCAAAAAATGATCATTTGGATTCAAAAAGTCCTTAAAAGGTTTAAAGTTGAGAAAGATCTAATGGTCTACATGATCTTGCATTCTGAAAAGAAAGATATAATGGTTCATATTGGGGTCAAATGAGTCAAAATGTCCCTAGGTTAAAATCTCTTAAAGGCTACACGTTGGGAAAGATCTAATGATGTAGATTCATCGAGAAGAGATCCAATAGTGCAAGGTGAACTAACAAAGAGGTGGGTCTGAGCTATATCAATGATCAGTGATCAATCATACCAATGATCCAATAGTGTATAAGAACTAGTATGAAAGTGGGCCCAAATAGATCGAAGGCTCACATTATTTTGTAAATTATGATCCAATAGTGTGGTTTAAATTTATAAACTCAAAGGATCTATATCAATTACTCTTGTTCATTTGTATATAATGGTCTAATAGTGTGAATAAATTCAATAGGTTCAACATATCTTGGGGACAAGTGAGAGATTTCCAAGTGTTATTTGCTCGTTAGGTTCCTAGGAAAATTAATGGTCCATGTGTATCTCATATAGGCAAATCAATGAGCAAGGTTCAAATTCAAAAGACTAAGGGATCTTTGGCAAGAGGTCAAGCATGTGCAAGGATCAAACCAAGGGAAGCAAGTCTTATAGGGGTCATCATTCCACCATTGGAGCTCAAATAAATTCCATTAAAAGGACATGTTGTTATAGTCAAGATGACCAATGATAAAGGGGCACCATTGAAGCTAAATGTAGACTTTTGGTTCAAAGGTTTGTGGCATATAGGGTTCATTCTGCAACTATGCTCACCATTCTTTAAAGAAGGATCCCTATATATAATGAGCTCTCAGTTACTATGAATGCTCAAAAGCAAAAATAAGTATTTTTAAACCTAATGGAGATCAAAAGAGGCTATACAGTTTATAGGTATGCATCGATATAAGTGGTTAAAGGAAAAATAATAAAAGAGATTATTTTTCCATCTATATAAAAGTTTTAGGTCCATATTTGATCAAGGGTAGATGTTTAGGATCATGTAAAGGATCCTCATCTTTCAACATGGCCATATTCTCAACAAATAGCCACCTAAAATACATAAAGCCATGATTATATTATATCCATGAGCATAGAAGTTATATCTTTAGTGGGAGATGGCATGAAGGATCATAAAAAATATCAGGTGGTTGGGACTTGTATCTAAGTGCATTTAATGCATCCTTAGAACTATTGGGGACTTTCCCATTCAGTAAGCCATGAGCAGTGTCCTGCTTGAGAAAAAAGGTGGCAAGGCATTCATTGGATCAAAAAGGTGGTAGCTCAAGTTTCAATCAATGACCCAAGAAGGTGGGTTCCCTCTCTAATGATGTGCTCCCACATTATTTCTCTCTCTCTCTCTCTCTCTCTCTCTCTCTCTCTCTTCTCCTATATATCCTAGTCTTTTCCCCATTGTGTGGGTTCTTAGCTCTTAGAATTTCTCATTCTTTTCTAGGACAAGGATACTCATTAAGACTCTTTCAAAAGTGTGCTCATTTGATATGGTTAAACCCTATCAAAATATTGTAATAATTTCTTTTTAAAGTAATAGAATCAACTCTTTGCCTATATCTTATCTCTAATTAGTTCTTAGTATACTTGTGTATGGTGAATTTGTGAAGGAGATTCTTCCTAGTTTACTATCCTGTTGCTTGTCTCTTTGAATGTGTTTTCAAGCAAAGTTGTAGGTCTATATTAGTGTTATACTAGGGACCTCTTATTTGAAGTATTTATTCAACTAGTGAGATTGTGAGGTTGTGTGAGTTATAGTTGTTTTATGTTGATCTATTGTGGGTTCAAGTTTGTATGAGTGTCTATTTTAACTTTGGTGTATCACCTTTTAGCCTTATTAGGATCCCTTAAACCCTTTCTAACCCTTTTCTTAGTAATTTTCATTAGTTTAGGTGAGCATCAAGAGGAAGTTGGCCTTCTCCAGAGGTCCAACCCCATTATAGGTGTCCCAAAGCCTAGGGTTATTCCCATTGTGTAGCTCAATTGGAAGGAGACTGAATAACTCTCTCCAAGGTTGCATATTGAGCCTAAAATAGTTTCTAGCATGCCTGGTGGCACTAAAGTTCAAAGAAGATTGATCAACGTTGATACTAACTTCATCAAAGTTATAGCAGTTAAATCCCAAGAAATAGTATTTGGTGACTCCTAAAGGAAGATTCAAATTTTTGGTAGCAAAGTAGTGACTTCATCTCATGCCAAAGGTGACAACAAGGTCAACTTTAAGAGGTATTCCATTTGAATTTGGTGAACTACCTTTAAATTTAGCAAAAATATTAAGGTTTGCCAATACACATCCATATCAAGGAAGCTTTTCTCCTAGGTCAATTTCAAGGCCTTCCCCTATAAGAGGGTCTTTGTTAAACCCTTTTATTTCTATGGCAGACCCTAAACCTTTTCCCTTTGTGGATTTTAATGGCCAAATTCCTCTAGACTTATCTCAATATGATCCTATCCTAGTTTTAGCCCTTCAAAGTGTTCCCTATTATACTGGACACCAAATTACATCACCTTATAAGCACCTCATGGGCATAGCCAATTTTTTTAATATCCATAATATCACTGAGGAAAATATATCTATTAGGTTATTAACTCTTTATTTCAAAGGAAAAGCTCTAGATTGGTATATATGCCTTGATACTAATTCCATTCAAACATGAGACCAATTAGGTGATGCCTTGTGCAAAATATTTGAGGATAAAACTAACCATTTTTCAGTTGCAGAGCAACTAATTTCCATTAAGAGGGCTCCTCATGAATTCATGCAAGACTTCAACACAAGGTTCTAAAAAACTTAATACAGAATTCCAATCTTAGTTAGACCAACCCCTAACTTTGCTTTCCTTTACTATTTTAAAGCTTTAAATAATGACATAGCAGTGATGATCTAATCTATGGGAGGGAATCTACTTCCAGATGCTTATAAGGTAGCCTTAAAAGCAAAAAATTGTTTGGTTCAAACTGTCAAACTTAACCCTAAACCACCAATTCCCTTATTTCTTGAAATTAGACCACCTCCTATTGTTATCCCTCCACTTGATGCCATTCCTCTTATGCTAACAATTATTATAATGCCTACACCAAAATAAGAGAAAGCTTCCACTAGTGGATATAGTGATTCCCAAGAGTAAAATAACTTTCAAGAGCTCAAGAGTATGTTCAAATCCTTGGGGAATGAGCTAGTGAATGTCAAAAGGAAGCAAGCTTTCGATAGGCCTTATCAAGGTTCATATAAACCTCAGTAGCAATATTTTGAAGCAAATAGGCCACCATAAAAAGGGAACTACCAAGGCCAAGGCCAAGATCAAAACTAAGGACAAGGGTAGCATGGCTACAATATAAAAAATAACTACAATCCTAATGCTGCAAGCACTTCTAACACCTTAGTCCCAGTACAAAATAATGCGGCTCAAGAAGCTAAAGTTACCATTCCTTAGAATCAGTCATTTGGGCAATCCATTATCCCAACCATTGATTTTACCCAAGATTTTAATGATCAATGGAAGCAATCTACTAATTTTGGGTACAATCAAGCTCTTAAGGCCCAAAACATAGAGGCACCTATGATGACCAAGTCAGAAGAGCCTCAACAAGGTCAAATCATTGATTAGGGATTAGGAAAATTGGGTGATACAATGATGAAAGTGAATAGGAAGAGTGTTATGCACTTAACCAATAGGCTAGATCCAACCAGGGATACATTATAATGGTTGTAAATACTAGATTCAAAATAAGGAACATAGATTGTAACTAAGAACCAAGCAAGGAGCCTCCTACCATTACTCCTTCAATATCCAAACTAGTTAGACTTGATGTTATTCCAAAGGCCCCAGTAGTTCTAAGGAGTTAAAATCAGTGAAACATCTTGGTCCCTCAAAGCTCACAAGCTCAAGGTATAGTTATGGTCCCTAGAGCACAACCAAATGTTGGTGGTTCACCCATCAATATTATGGAACAAATAAAAAATTCTAGTGTGAGTGTACCAATGTGGGACATGCTCTCCATGCTTGATTAGGTAGACATACTTCAAGAAGGACTATTAAAGATTAATGTTGTAGACAAGCCACCAAGCAAAGAGAATGTGGTCCTTGCCAATGTATCCAAAGGACCAAATCAAGGGCAATCAAGTAATGCAGTCAAGCCTCCTCCCTTCTATATATTAGTTATCATTGGCAATTCCTTGGTGTATAATTGCTTAGTGGATAGTGGGGCTAGTACTTTAGTAATGTCAAATTCCATTTGGTCTAAAATATGAGCCCCAATCCAAAAGAGTGATATAATTGGATGGTTCTTTTGCCAATCCATTTGACATAATCAAAGACCTTAACTTGATGTTCCATGCTTGTCTTAGTGTCTCAATGGTTCAATATATATTGATCCTTGATGTGCCTCATCACTTTGCACTATGCCTATTTAGAGAGATAACTACAAATATTATAGGCTACCTTATAGCAGATTGGTTATATATGGCATTCATAACAAGACATGGGGTCAAAGAGTCAATCAAAGCTAAGCCCATTGCACAATTCCACATAGAGACCTATGGACTAGATAATATCAACATCAATTACACCATTATTGATGATGATGAATTTGTAATGGGGTAAGAGCTGAACACTCATCTAGAAGAGATAGAAGACATGTTCTTGGATGAACTATGGAATGATAACCAGTTGGTAAACCCCTTAGAATGTGTTTAAGAAATGGACCTAGGTGTATAATTATTACATGAAGAAAGTCAGTCCTTGTCATCTCTCATGAGGCCTTAAGAAGACCCTAGTGGTCCATGCAAATTATTCTTTGATGGATTAAGGAGCAAGCATGGAATAGGTGAAGGTTGTATGCTAGTTTCCCCTTTAGATGATAAATATTTCTATTCATATAGGTTCTAATTCATTTATTCCTTAAATGCTTCAGAATATGAGGGTCTTATCCATGGCCTTCAATGGGCTACTAAGAGAGGGATTAAGCAATTTCAAGTCTATGGAGATAGTGAATGGATTGTGTACCAATTTAGAGGCTATAATGTCACTAAGAACCCCTTAATAAAGTCCTAAAAACATAGAGTGTGGGACCTAATTAAGGAATTTAAGGCCTTTAACATCCAATCAGTGTCAAGGAGTCAGAATGAAAATGTTGACAAGTTAGAAGTTATGGGGGCTCATTTTGATATCCCTAATTAATTGAAAAAGGACAAGGGGTAACCACATGTCAAAGTGGTAGTAATACCATCAGTGCTAGAAAACAAAGCTCATTGGTAGGTATTTGAAAATAACCACAAATTATTTATTTTTTCAGCAAGAAATAGATTTCTCCTCCATCAACCAAGGAAAGTTACAGCATTAGTATGAGGATCAGATTGTTCAATTAAGGTCCATTAAGCTTCTTAAAGGGATAATCACCCTAGAAGGTCTCTTTCATGAAGGGGACCATATGAGGAAGGATAAATTAGTGATGTCAAAAAATGAAGAAAACTATGAGAGAGTTCTTATCTTTGAAGACAATCTCCTCAATCTTAGAAAGGTAAGAACTAAATCTAAAAGGAATGATTTCATAGATATTTGTAAGGAATATGAAGACATCTTTACTTGGAAATATAGTAACCTAAGGGGCTTTGATCCTAAATTGGCCCAACACACTATAGAACTAGAAGTTAATACTAAGCCTATCAAGAAAAAGTAGAGGCCTATAAACCCAAAAATTGAAGAGTTCATGAGGAAGGAATTGACAAAGTTAATTAAATCTAGGAGCATCTTTCCAATTAAGCACTCCTCATGGGTAGATAATCTAGTACCTATCAAGAAGAAGGATGGGGAGATTAGACTATGTGTTGATTTTAGGGATCTAAATAAGGTCTCTTTGAAATATCACTATCCCTTACCATCCATGGATCAACTCCTTCAAATAGTTGTTGGTTCAAAATATTTCTCTCTCTTGGATGGGCATTCAGGTTATAACTAAGTGCTAGTGAGAGAGGAAGACTAGTACAAGACTGCCTTCACCACTAAGTGGAGCACATTGTCTTACCCAAATATGCCTTTTAAATTATCAAATGTTGGGGTAACCTTTCAAAGAGTAATGGATATGTCCTTCTAAGGGATACTAAATCAAAAGGTATTGGTCTACTTAGATGAGATCATAGTCTTCTCTAAGAAAGCTAGTGAGCACATGGACCATTTGAGGTTGATATTCTAGATATGCAAAGAGTATGTGATCTCTTTAAATCTTAAAAAGTGTGTTTACTATGCATGAAGGTAAACTTATACATCATCGTGTTTGAAAATAAGGATTATCCATTGACCTTAATAGAGTAAGTGTTATCCTTATCCTTATTAAAGCACAAGAAATGGATCTAGACCTTCCTTGGGAAGATAACTTTATGAGAAGGGTCATACCTAGTTTTTCAAACTTAGTTAAACCCATCTCCACCATACTAAATAAGAGCTAGGTTTTTTTGTGTTTAGATGAAGGTAAGGTAGCCTTTGAGTCTATCAAGTAGGCCATTTCCTAGGTAACCTCACTCTTAAAGCTTGACTTCTCTAAGGACTTCATCTTGTACACCTTTGCTAATTTTAATAACATATTAGCTATGTTGATGCAGAAGAATGGCAAAGGAATGGAGCATCTAATTTCCTTTTTTATTCAAGGGCTAGAAGGATATGACATGAGTTACACTTGTATTTAAATTTAAGTTCTTTCAGCCTTGAGGAGTCTCAAGAAGTTCAAAATAATGTTCTTTAATAGCAGGATTCATCTTATGGTGTCTCATCCTAGAGTTAGGAACTTCCTCCTTAACAAGGATATGAATGAGAATAGAGTAGATTGGATCACCAAGGTCATGGAATATAATGTAGATATCAAGGTCACCAAGCTAGTCAAAGGTAAGGGTTTGTGTGAGCACATGGTGAATGATCTCCAAAAGTTTAAGGAAACTCTCACAAGTACGTGTACCTCCACTTCAAAAGAGCTAGCTTCAATATATGGCTCACTTCTTGACAATAAGATATTTCCCCCAAGGTTTGGACAAAGATAAAATAAGGTATTTTTATAAAATACCTCAATGGGTACTCCTTAAGTGCATAGATGATAATCAAGTGACTAAGCTCTTAAATTAGTTCCATGATGGACCTATAGGAGGCCATTTTGCACCTAGAACCATAGAAACAAAGGTAATGAGGGCTGGTTATTATTGGCCCAATATTTTCAAGGATGTTCATGCATGGAATAGAAAATACCATAAGTGTGCTCTCTTTGTAGGAAATCAAAAATTGGTATCCCTTCCACTCAATCCAATTCAGGTAGAGTAACCCTTAATGTAATAGGGGTTAGACTTTATAGGGATGATCGATTCACCATCAAATACAGAGCATAAATGGGTGTTCACTAAAATTGACTACTTTACTATGTGTTTGGAAGCCATTGCTTAAAAAGAGGCTAATGAGGGTATAGATCTAGATTTATATGACAACATTATGACCAGGTTTGGTGTCCCAGCCACCATAATCTCAAATAATGCATTGGCATTCCTTGGTATAAGGACAATTGTGTGGGCTCTCAAATTGAGCATCTACCCTAGTACCTCTTCCAACTACTATCCTCAAATAAATGGACTAGCAGAGTCCACAAATAATAATTTATGAAATATCATCAAGAGGACAATGGAAGAGAATTAGAGAACATGGCATACCAAGCTAAGGAATACCTTATGGACTGATAGAGTGACTCCCAAAGCTACCATTGGCAATTCTCCATATGTCATTATGTATGGAATGGAATCCAAGTTACTCATTTCTCTTGATCTACCTACATTAGAGTTATCCCATTACCTTAAGTTGATGGAGGATGATCCCATGAATGTGAGGATGATAGAGCTCATGGAGTTGGAATAAACCAGGGACCTTGCTATGATAACATTGAAGTCACATCAAGGTTAGGTCAAAAATGCCTTTGACAAAGAGAGCTATAGCCCAGAGCTTCAAAGAAGGTTACCTAATCCTCAAATGGGACTCAAATAAGTCCAAACTAGGCAATCATACCAAGTTTGATAGCTTATGGAGTGGTCCTTATTTGATCCATAGATGTAAAGAACATAATGTTTTTTATCTTACCCAACTGGATGGAGAG
This sequence comes from Torreya grandis, assembly GCA_037957365.1. Classification (NCBI taxonomy): domain Eukaryota; kingdom Viridiplantae; phylum Streptophyta; class Pinopsida; order Cupressales; family Taxaceae; genus Torreya; species Torreya grandis. The sequence continues at coordinate 1,518,930 of JARHVA010003097.1, read as the reverse complement.
GTATTACCCATCCCAGTCAATGGCATCCATTTTAATCCTTGTTATTAGAAACATTACATCCATTGTAATATATTTTACATATTATAGTAGCTTTTTATGCTTTCCTCTAAGTGCCTTGTGCACTTTCCTTTTTTGTTTTGTGTTTCCTTTTCAACAAGTGCCTTGAGCACTTTGTTGTTATTTTTATTTTTTATTATTATTTTAAAAGTATGTTCTAGGTAGGGATAGCCTTGTGTTATCTTCATGATCAGTTGAGAGAATAATTGGGACTCAATATGCCCAATGGACTAGGATCTCAAGCGTAGCAGGCATGTTTCCTTACAAGTCACCAAATATGTTGGCCATTTTTGGCCCACATATCAAGCTTATGCCTAGATGGATCAAGTTGATACTGGATGACTAGATGAATAGATGTTCTAGATGGAATGAGTAGACCAAAGAGATCATACAGCTTGTAAAGCTTTTAAAAGACTTTTAGTTCACTTAAAGTGTAGTTTCTCAATTTCCAAGGGACAAGTATACAAGGCAAATAAAAGGATCCAAATAGGTCTTCATGGTGATCAATATAATTCAATATCAGGGAAAAGTTCACATAGGCACTCATTCAATCCTTCAAAATTCATACAAAGGATCAAGCACAAGTCTAAATGCACCACGTTGTCATAAGGATGTCATCCAGAAAAGGAATAGACCAGTTCACTTATGTATTTTATAAGTCCACTTTAAAAACATCATGAGCCAAAATCTTACAACACCATGTAAATATTCATGCCAATAGCATATCCTATAATTTTCAAGCCCGTGTGAGCTTTCTATCTCAAGATCTAAGTGTTCAAAGATAGACCTACAGCATATGACATTCATGCAAGTGTCAAGTTTGAGCTTCAAAAAATGACTATTTAGATTCAAAAAGTCCTTAAAAGGTTTAAAGTTGATCAAGATCTAATGGATTGCATGAGCTCACATTATGACAAGAAATATCTAATGGTTCACACTAGGGTCAAACAAGTCAAAAGGTCCCTAGGTTAAAATCCCTTAAAAGGTTGCAAGTTGGGCAAGATCTAATGGTGCAAATTCATCAAGCAGAGATCCAATGGCATGAGTTAAACTAATAAAGAGGTGGTTCTAAGTTAGATCAATGATCAGTACCTAATCATACCAATGATCTAATGTTGTGTAGGAACTGGTAGGTAAGTGGGCCCAGATAGATCAAAGGCTCATGTTGCTTCATACATTAGATCCATTGGTGTGAGTTAAATTCAAAAAGTTAGATGATCTAGATCAATGGCTTGTGTTCATTCACATATAATGATCTAATGGTGTGAGCAAAGTCAATATAGTCATCATATCTTAAGGATAGGTGAGAGATTACCAAGTTTCATTTGCTCATTATGCTCCCAATAAAATTAATGGTCCACATGTATCTCGTACAGGTGAATCAATGAATGAGGTTCAAAGTTGAAAAACTAAGGGATCTTTGATGGGAGGTCGAACATGTGACCAAGATCAAACTAGGGGAAGTAGGTTTTAGAGGCAATCATTACACCATTGAAGCTTAGATAAACACCATTAAAAAGACACATTGATATAGTCAAGATGATCAATGATAAAGGGGCACCATTGAAGTGAAATGTAGACTTTTGGTTTGAAGTTTTGTGTCATATAGGGTTCATTCTATAACTATGCTCGCTATTATTTAAACAAGGGTCCATGTATATAATGAGATCTTAGTTTTTATGGATGTTCAAAGGAAAAATAGGTATTTTTAGACCTAACAGAGATCAAAAGAAGCCATGCATTCTATAATTCTACATCAATATAAGTGGCTATAGGAAAACCAATAAAGGAGATTGGTTTTCCATTTATAGACAATATTTAGGTCCAGATTTGATCAAGGGTAGATGTCTGGGATCATGTAAAGGGTTTGTATCTTTTAACATGGCCATATTCTTGGCAAAAAACCACCTAAAATGCACAAATCCATGATTATATCAGATCCATGAGCATGGAAGTGTTGTCTTCAATGGGAGATGGTGTGAAGGATCATAAAAAGTATCTAGTGGTTAGGAATTACAACTAAGTGCATTTAATGCATCCTTGAAACCTTTAAGGACTTTCCTATTTGGTAAGCCATGTGTAGTGTCTTGATTGACCAAAAAGGTGGCAGCTCAAGTTTCAATTAATGACCTAAGATAGTGTGTTCCCTCTTTGAGGGCATGCTCCCACATTCTTTCTCTCTCTCTCTCTTCTCCTATATATCCTAGTCTCTTCCTCATTACAGGGGTTCTCAACTCTTAGAATTTTTATTTCTTCTCTAGGACAAGGATACTCATTGAGAATCTTGTAAACAATTTCTCATTTGATATGGTTAAACCCTATCAAAATATTTTAATAACTACCTTTTGAATTAATAGAATCAACTTTTTGCCTATGTCTTGCCTTCAATCAATGCTTAGTATGCTTATGTATGGTGAATTTATGAAGGAGAGTATTCCTAGTTTATTATCCTTCTACTTGCCTCTTTGAAGGTGTTTTCAAGCTATCTTGTAGGTCTAGATTAATGCTCTACTTAGGACCTCTTCTATGAAGTATTTATGAAACTAGTGAGATTGTGAGGTTGTGTGAGATATATTTATTTTATATTGATCCAGTGTAGGTTCAAGCTTGTATGAGTGTCCAATTTAACTTTGGTACATAACATTTTAGCCTTCTTAGGAGCCTTTAAACACTTTATAACCCTTTTCTCAGTGATTTGCATTAGTTTAGGTGAGCATCAAGAGGAAGTCAGCCTTCTCTGGAGGTCCAACCCCATTATAGGTGACCCATAACCTAGGGTTGTTCCCATTGTGTAGCTCAATTAGAGGGAGTTTGAATAACTCTTTCTAAGGGTGTAGATTGAGCCTAAAATAAGCACATATTACAAAACCTTACACCAATGCTGGCCAAGGTAAGTTTTTGTAATACAATGAGCAAAGAGCAAGTAGTCAACTAGAAAGTAAATGCTGACTAAATAGTCATCCTGAATATTGTTAGATTATTATAAAGTGTTATTTTAAGTATGATAGATAAGTTGGCTGAAAGTAAGGAAATAATAAGCAATATATAGATGGTTTCAAGACATTTAGGTTGAAAGTTATCTATGTTGGTAATGGTAATGGATTGGTATTAGGGCTTACCCCCTCACTTCACAATCCCACAACGATAAGGGTGTTGAGTTTTTTTCCAATATATAACATTAACCATGTGTTTATACTTGGCCATAAACCTAATTTGGCTTCTACCTCAGTGATGAAATATAAGTAGGCCCTGGGTAGACAAATTTTTAAATGTATTTTTAAATTATGTGGTTTGGTAGTGTGTGCGAGAAAGAGAAAAATAGTACATGTTGACCAAATTTGACCTTGTAGGTCAAATTAGGGCACCCCAAGGTAAAAAAATTGGTATTTATATGTTTTAATGGGTCTAAAAAAATTTCATAAGGTGTATTATATGTCATTTAGTGTGATTTCATGTTATATTAACCTTGGTTAATTAGTCTTCTAGTCTATTATCATTTTGAGTGATTTTGAGGTCCTAAATAGAGCATTTAATAGGTTATATAGCATCATTGTTAAATGTGAAGATTTAAAAAAATTATGTCACATCCCATGTGTCTTAAGAGGTATTAATCAATTTTCATAGCTAAAAAGTGATAGGTTATTCAGAAGAAAGGGCGGCTTTCTTGAGAAAAAAGAGAGTTTGGCACTTGTACGACCCATGGAGAAGTGTGCCACATGGGATAAGATTATAAAATATCTCCTCAAATTACTTAAGCTCATATGTATTAGGTTGTAGAGCTAAAAGCTTCACTGTATGCAGACATGGAGGAGTTTCTGAGTGTCACAGTCACCGGCGTCGATCAGGCCAACCGACATCGGTCAGTGGTGGATAGGAAGGCAACCGACATCGATCAAGAGTCGGTTGACGTCGATCACCTCCAGGTAGACAGGGATAGACGTCAGTCACCTGTGCAGTTCTAAAACTATTCATTGCACGAACAGTTAGTTTGTTGAACTGATTGTTTGCATGTAAAGACTATTTTTGGTCTTGGAGCTGCATGTCTAATTATTGTAAATTAGAAGTCTAAGTTATTATTTAGTATGGGATCTATTTATAGACCCATTGGCATGTATTGTAATTAAGAGCAATAGAGGAAGGCAATGTAGATCCTTCCAATTGTAAGAATAGGGTGATCTGTAGGTTGTTGCAAGATCAAGGAGAAGTTCTACATGGTAAGTAAGATCATTTGAGTTGCAGGTATTGTTGTAGGTTCATGGGAGATCTACTTGAAGTACTTTGAGTACTTGTGTATTGGCAGTGTTATTACTGACTGGTTGGAGGTGAACACCAACTCTGTGTTTGAGTTGTGTGTTGGGACTGTTTTTGGTAGGAGAGTGAACTCTTGAGGGAAAGAGATTTGTACATCTGAGAGGTGTGGAAGATTGTGGCATCTTCATTGTATTTTCTTCTGACATGAGTATTAATACAAGATTGTGTATTATCTCTCATATTCTGTGTTATTTGTGAATTCTAGTTACTTGTTCATTCTGGTATAATTCCATGTTTAGTTGCTTATACAAGGTAATCATATGTACTCTTATTAAGGAGTAGGATCTTGACAAGTGGTATCGGAGCTTTTGGTTGGGTTACTAATAGGTTGTATTAGATCTGGTTAGTATTTGTTGATTACAGGTCACTCACAGGGGTTTCTATTTGAGTGGGAGTATAGCAATGGCAGAAGAAAGTAAGCTACAAATGGAGAAATTTAATGGCAAGAACTATCAATTATGGAAGATGCAGATAGAAGATTATTTGTATCAAAAAGATTTGTACTTACCGTTGGGTGGGGTTGCATGCAAGCCCATCGATATGAAGGATGAAGAATGGAATGTTCTTGATCGGAAGGCTATGGGATCTATAATGTTGAGCCTTGCATCGTCTATGATTTCCAACTTATCACAGGCTAAGACAATGGTAGAGTTGATGGAATCTTTGGCAAATTTATATGAAAAACCCTCAGTTTCGAATAAGGTATTTCTTATGAAGCAATTATTTAATTTGCAAATGTTGGAAGGTGGATCTGTACATAGTCATCTTAGTGATTTCTATGGTTTGGTAAACTAGTTAAATTCAATCAATATTGTTTTTGATGATGAAATTAAATCTCTCTTAATCTTATGCTCATTACCTAAAAGTAGGGAGAGTTTGGTAATGGCAGTTAGTAATACTACGTCTGCTTCAAAGATCTTAAAAGTGGATGATCTTGTGAGTGTAATCTTGAATGAAGAAATTCACAGGAAAAGCATAGGTGAATCATCAGGGAATGCTTTGAGTGTTGAAAGTAGGGGAATGCAAAGCGAGAAGATCGAGCATGGGAGATCAAGGTCAAAGATAGGCAGGAGATCCAAGTCTAGGTATGGCAGAATAACCTGTTGGAAATGTGGAAAGCAAGGGCATGTAAAGAGAGATTGTTGGTTAGTTAAAGATCAGCAAAAAGGAACTAAAGAAGCAGATGTTGCAGGTATTGTTGTAGGTATTGTTGCATAGGATGCTCTGGTATGTTCCTTGGATAAATTAGAATCTTGGGTTTTAGATTTTGGTGCCTCTTTCCAAGCATCCCCAAATAGGGAATTTTTTCATGAGTATGTCCAGGGAGACTTTGGAGAAATTTATTTAGGGGATGGTAAGCCTTGTCAAATGGTTGGAAAAGGAAAAGTGAAGCTAAAATTGTAGATGGGCAACACATGGGTGTTGAAGGAGGTCATGCATATCCCAGTCCTGAAGCGGAATTTGATTTCTATTGGAAAGTTGGGTGATGAGGGTTGCATAGTAACTCTCACAGTGGACTCTTGGAAAGTTTCCAAGGGTGCACTTGTTGTAGCAAGAGGTAAGAAAATAGGTACGCTTTATCTATCTACTTGTATTACTGATTCTCCTTCTGTTTTATCTACTTTAGCTATAGATTCGAAGATGTGGCTTAATAGGCTTGGTCACATGAATATGAAGGGGATGCATGTTATTGAGTCAAAGGGTATGCTTTTAGATTTTAAAAGTATGGATCAAGATTTCTGTAAGCAAAGGAAGAAAGTGACATTTCTTGAGAAATCCGATGTTCGTGACAAGAATAGGAAAGCTTTGGTTTTCAAGGAGAAGATGATGAACAAAGATCAACACAAGGGGCTGAAGAATTTTGAGCAGAGGGTTGATTTGGATAGGGTTTTGATCCAAAAGGAGCTCACGGGTAGAAGTCATCACTCACAAGTAAAACAAAGAGACTGATGTCAGTTAGAAAACTAGCATCAGCATCCAAATAGGGACCGACATCGGCTATGTGCAGCCTGATATCGATGACTCTGAACAAATAAACACCAGCATCGGTCAGGGGGAACTGATGTTGGTAATGAGGCAGTCACATGAAATTGACGTCGATCAGGTGTAGATTGAGATGTGACCGGCATCGATCACTGAGATGGATTTTGGGTGAACAGTAAGATGTCAAGGAGTCTCAAATGCCCATATGGAGGACTGAAAGGGTAAGTAAGCCTCAAATTTATCATTTCCATTCTTTACACTACTTTTTGCTCAGTAATGGTCAAGAACCAGGAAGTTATTAAAGAAGACAAGTAGGTAGATCCAGAAAATAGTGGGAGCTTGGCATGGATGAAAGATGTGATTCCTTAGAGAAGAACTAAATGAGAGTTTTTTGGTGGAGTTGCCAGTTAGAAGAAAGCATTGAGAGACGAATGGATGTTCAGGATAAAGAAGAGTGGGAATGGACATGTGAGATGGAAGGCTAGGATATATGGTCTTGAGTAAGCTGCAAGACAATGGAGGTTTGACCATTGTGTTTCTCTTTACCAAGTTGGATAATATTAGCTACATTATCTTGTTACTGTATTGTGTGCTTGTTGTAGGGTTACACATACAGGGAGTTGTTGAACTAAAGGTAAAGTTAGTTCAGAGGTGTGTCATGAGGAATTTGGGAGCAACAAGATTCTTTGGCATGAGTGTGTTCTAGAGACATGGAAGGTCACAGGTTGACTTTGTCTTCAGATGATTGTGTGAAACTGGTTAGCACGCCGATGGTTGGATAGTTATATGGACAGTGTCTTGATTCACATGATGAGGTTAAGTACATGTGTACTAGACTTGAGATTTTCAAAGCAGTGGGAGTTGTCAGCAAGTTTGGAGCCAATCTGGGAAAGAAGCACTAGAGGGCAGTTCAGTGGATTCTCAGATATCTGAGAGGGACCAGCAACAGGTGCACATGTTATGCAGGGTCAAGTTATTTTCTACATGGGTTTGTAGATGCGGATGTGGCAGGTGATTTGGATGACAGGAGGTACACCACAAGATTTGTGGTGGTTGGTCTTCAAGAGTGATCTTGAAGAGAGATACAAAGCTAGGGAACAAACTAGATGATGTACAGGTATAGGTACAGTTGTAGCTATTTATCTCCAAGTGGGAGATTGTTAGGTTGTGGAGCTAAAAGCTTCACTGTATGCAGACATGGAGGATTTGTTGAGTGTCACAATCACCAACGTTGGTCAGGCCAACCAATGTCGATTAGTGGTGGATAGGAAGGCAACTGACATCGGTCAGGAGTCGGTCGATGTCAGTCACCTCTAGGCAGACAAGGACCGACGTCAGTCGCCTGTGCAGTTCTAGAACTGTTCGTTGCATGAACAGTTAGTTTGTTGAACCGATTGTTTGCATGTAAAGACTATTTTTGGTCTTGGAGCTACGTGTCTAATTATTGTAAATTAGAAGTCTAAGTTATTGTTTAGTATGGGATCTATTTTTAGACCCATTGGCATGTATTGTTATTAAGAGCGATAGAGGAAGGCAAGGTAGATCCTTTCAATTGTAAGAATAGGGTGTTCTGCAGGTTGTTGCAAGATTAGGGAGAAGTTCTACATGGTAAGTAAGATCATTTGAATTAGAGGTATTATTGTAAGTTCATGGGAGATATACTTGAAGTATTTTGAGTACTTGTGTACTGGCAGTGTTATTACTGACTGGTTGGGGGTGAACACCAACTCTGTGTTTGAGTTGTGTGTTGGGACCATTTCTGGTAGGAGAGTGAACTCTTGAGGGAAAGAGATCTATACATCTGAGAGGTGTGGAAGATTATGTCATCTTCATTGTATTTCCTTCTAGCATGAGTATTAATACAAGATTGTGTATTGTCTCTCATATTTTGTGATATTTGTGAATTCTAGTTACTTGTTCATTCTGGTATAATTCCATGTTTAGTTGCTTATACAAGGTAATCATATGTACTCTTATTGAGGAGTATGATCCTGAAAATATCCACATTTTAAATTCTTTTTAAGTTCCATTTTAGTCCCAAAACCATTCCACTCCTTTTTCACCCTTCTAGACATATAGAGTCAATCTTCAGGTTTGTACTTGGTATGGCTAATAAGGGAGGTTCCAGATCAAACACCTTGGGGAGGTGAAATTAAACTTAGAGAGATTTTTATAATAATATTTTGAATAATGGTGTCTTGTGATTTATAAAACATCTTCATGAAGTTGAATGTGTTTTTTTGCTTGCCAATATGTGCACTCTATAGATTTTCCTCCATTTTGGGTAGTTTCATGCAATCTAGTTATTGAGATTGATTCTAGAGGATGTTGAATTACTAATATAATGATCTCCATGTTCGATTTATTATTTCAATATGTTTTCATATGATAATCATCTTGAGTTTTAGGAGAGAACACCATTTTGTGTTACAGGAAGCTTTTCACCATTTGCAAGATTTATTGCTTTGATAGTAGTTTTTGGAGGGTGAAGATAAGTTGTTTTATATGTTTCAAATTTTATCTTGGTAACCTCACCTCTCAATATCTTTTCCCAAGGTAACTCTTCATGAAATTATAGTAATATGTAACATATTTAGTTAGGTAGCCAAGAATATACATCTGTAGGCATCTCCTAGAAGTGTATCAAATTGAGTTAGAGTTTTGAGACTTGTTTCAACACCTTGATATTGATAACATCCATTTTTGGAATTGGTGAAGAGTTTAGGCTTGTCCATGAGACCAATCTATATACACATGATTCTAATCTACTCACTACCTACTTACAGCTCACATACACTTATAAGTGCCCTCATAGAGACTAAGCATATTGAAAATAAGTGTATAAGATAGGCAAGGTTTTGAGAGTGAGGAAAAGTCCTTTTGAAACTTTTTAAAAGGCATAACATACATTGAAACCTAAAAATCATGCACATTTCTCACAATACCATCCTTTGCCTACATTATGAAATGAACACCTACAAGTGATAAAATAAGAAGCTAAAGATCCATCTTGAGGTGTTATAGCATAAAATGGAATCCTATTTGAAATCTTAATGTGTTGTGTAAAGAATATAAGACCTTATTTAAAGGCTAGGTTGAAAAAATGAGAGTGAAACCTTGATCAAAGATATTGACTGTAAATACAAGGACATTCTCCCTAAAGATTGAAAACAGAGATCCCTTGCATTTTGTAGAGATCTTTTAACAAGGTTGATAAGACTCTGGATACATCTAGGTACATTTTCCTTACAACCTCTATCAAATATAAATACCTTGAAAATTTTAAAGGATATAGGGTTAGTGGTGAATGGTTATTGAGAGACCTAAAGTTTCCTATAAAGACATTGAAAATAGGCAATGACATCTATAGGCTTGATCCTAAAAGAGACCTTTTTTCACCAAGGTTGCAAACTAAACCTTGCCTCAATGGTTAGAGGGTTACATTATTTGAAAAGACCTTTTGTGACCTAAATGATCATTAAGGAGAGATGATAGACTATTTTTTTCCCCTCATACACACCTTCAATCCGTACACAGGCCTGGGCAAACACCTACAACCAGCGAAAGGTAAAAGTTTGAAAATGTGTTTTCCTTCTAATGAACCTAGGTGCATAGTAACCTAGAGTGTAATATGAACATTTTTGAACATGGAAACCAATAAGGAGAAGTTATAATGTTAATTTTTGATCAAATAAATGCCTTCAAATGTCCTTCTCATGAAAATAAGCACCTATAGCTAATTGTGAGTTCTATGTCATTCATAAGAAGGACCTAGGCATGAAAATATAAATATTGGTCCATGAAAGGTTATTCTCATTGTTTCAATAGGTACAAAGGTATTTTTTAGCATTTTAAATAATTATATTCACCTATAGGATGTCAGTCTCCCCAACACAATTGATTGTGTTTGACTAAGACAACATGTGAGCTTGTTTGATAGTATAAGCATTAGTAGTGTATATGGAAGTGAATAATGGGTCTAAAAAAGTATGAGATGAACCTAAGGGACTATATAAAGGTTTAAAACACTTATTTTAAGCTTGATTCACTAAATATAACCTATAGGTGTTCCCTTAAAGGCAGAAACATAGTCAAAAATAGGATACAGTCTTGGTTGGTTAGGGTATAGGAAAGAGTATCTAAGGAGTTGAGGTGTTTAGCAGACCTAGAATTCCTTCATGATGATTATTACAATATCCATAGTCTCTTGGAAATGTAAAAAAATGAAATTAAGTGCCTAAATGTTGAAATACATAGTCTAAAGTGAAATTCCTACACACAGTCCTTGCCTAGTTGGTCTGTTTTGGGTTTTAGAGCCTTTTAAGGGTCAAATGACCTAGTAGAGGGTTGAAACTTTATGTATAACACCTTTAAGAATTTAATAAGACCATATAACCTTTTTTTTGTTATATAAATAGGGTAAGTTCAATTTATTTTATCTCAAATAGAGGGCACTTCCCCTCATACAAAGCTAGTAAGGTTAGGAGAAGGTACAAATATGAAGCCAAAAGATCTAGAGACCTTACAAGGTGGGTTAGAAAGTTGGATAATAATTATACAAGCATAATAAACTAATAATAGAGGGAGGAATACCAATAAAATGGTTTATAATCTTAAACTTGCAGGTAGGTCTGTTAGTCCTTTAAGAGGCCTAGTGCCCAAATAGAGAGTCACTTATATTTTTCATATGAGTTGAGCATGATATCCTATGAGATAATGTTTGGGGGGATATTTTAGATGTGGTAAATCTCTTGGAATATAGGTAAATCACAAGATAATCCATTTTTGAGCTCAAAAACCACTCAAGTTTGTAGGAAAGGGAAGGAGAATCTCAATAAGGTGATTTCAAGTACTCACATCTTTTTGGAGGTTGTGCATGGGTATCTAAGGAGTTAGGGGAAGTTTATAAAATATATTTAACTATGTTTTATTATAATTTTTTTAGGTTTGTTTAGTTAGTTATACTATGGTACTGAAGCTTCTCCCTAATAGGATGGTGCATTGGCCCTTATCATGTGAGAGGTAAGTCTCACACACTCACCCGAAGTGCATAGTAAAAGACCAGATCCCAAAGGCTTTAAATAAAAATGTTATATGTTTGTTCATTTATTGTAACACAAATATTAAGTTATTCAATGCCATAAATATACAACTATTATCCTTATTGTCTTAGACTTAACTACTATGATAATTAGGATCACCATTATTATTCAATAGTAGAAATAAAAGGAAATGATACCCATAACTTAGAAATAACATATATTCATTATTTAAAACTTATAATGTTCATAAATCATCACAAGTTAAGGAAAATACTAACTATTCATTGACTACTTCATAGATTACAATCTACAATCTTGATCTTAAAAGAGACATTTTTTCACCAAGGTTGCAAACTAAACCTTGCCTCCATGCTCAGAGGGTTATAATAGTTGAAAGGACATTTTTTGAGCTAAAATATCATCAATGGGAGATGATAGATGGTTTTTCATCCCTCATATACACATTCAGTCCATACACAGGCCTGGGCAAACACCTGTAATTAGCCAAAGGTGAAATTTTGAAAAGGTTTATTCCTTCTAATGAACTTAGGTGGATAGTAACCTATATTGTAGTATGAAAATTTTTTAACATTAAAACCAATAATTATAGGTTATAATGTTAAATTTTTATCATAGAAACACCTTTAGATGTCCTTCCCATGAAAATAAGCACTACAGTTGACTGTGAGTTCTATGTCATTCATGAGGACTTAGGCATGAAAAAATCAATATTGGTCAATAGAAGGTGATTATAATTATCTAAAGGGATAAAAAGGTGTTGTGTATCCTTTTCAAGAAGGATATTCACCTAAAAGATGTCACTCTCCCCAACACAATTGACTATGTTTGACTGTGACAACATGTGAGCTTGTTTGATAGTATAAGCATTGGTAGTGTATATGGAAGTGAACAATGGGTCCAAAAAAGTTTGAGATGAATGTAAAGGACTATATAAAGGTTGAAACACTTATTTAAATCTTGATTCATGAAATATAACCTATAGGTGTTCCTTCATAGAAAAAAGCATAGTTAGAAATGGGATACAGTCTTGACTAGTCAGGGTATGGGACATAGTATCTAAGGAGTTGACGTGTTTAACAGACCTAGAATGCGTTCATGATGATCATGACAATATCCATAGTCTCTTGGTAATGGAAAAAAATAAATTAAGGGCCTAAATGATGAAATACATAGTCTAAAGTGAAATTCCTACACATAGTCGTTGCCTGGCTGGTCTGTTTTGGGTTTTAGAGCCTTTAGAGGGTCAAATGACCTAGTAGAGGGTTAAAACTAGGTAGAGAACCTTTAATAATTTAAGAAGACCATACAAAATTTTGTTTGGTTAGACAAATAGGGTAAGTACCCTCTATTTTTTCTTATATAGTGGGCACTTACCCTCGTATAAAGTTGGTAAGGTTAGGAGAATAAAGTAGAAATATGAAGCTAGAAGATGTAGAGACCTTACAAGGGGGTTTATAAATTTGGATAATAGTTATACAAGCATAAGAAACCAATAAATAAGGGATTAATACCAATATAATGGTCTAGAATACTAAATTTGTAGGTAGGTCTGTTAGGCCTTGAAGAGGCCTACTGCCCAAATGGAGAGACACTTCTACTTTTCACATGAAGTGATCATTATATCCTATTATATCATGTTTATGGGGACATTTTAGATGTGTTAAATCTCTTAGTATGTAGATAAATCAAAAGATAATCCATTTTCGAGATGAAAACCCACACAAGCTTGTAGGAAAGGGAAGGAGAAGCTTGATAAGGTGATTTCAAGTGCTCATATATTTTTTGAGGTTGTGCATGGGGAGATAAGGAGTTAGGGGAAGTTGATAAAGGTCTTGAACTATGTTCTAGTAGAATGTTTTGGTAGATTCAACATCCCATCTTTATGAATGAACCTTAAGAAGATAAAATAGGCCTAAACCCTTACAAGTGAAAAATTTGAGGAAATGGAGATAAAAAGCTAATCCAATGCAATAGTTTACCCAGGATGATCATTGAATCTTGTAGGATACTCTCTTAGGCTACTCCCCATGTTTTTAGACTGTATGGAGTTAAATAGATAGTGTACTTTTGACCATTTTGTGTGTTTTAGGTTTTATAAGGATTCTAAAGATAAAATAAAGTTTGGGTGGAATATTATGACTTGTAATAACTCACTATGGTTATTTATTCAAATAATATCTCTCATCTCAGCTAATCAAAACTAGCGTAGTGACCAAGCTAGTAAGAAGTGTGAAGACTCCAATTGGGAGTGATTTTATGGTGTGAAATATGCTTATAAGTCCATGAAAGGTCTTGAAACATGTCATCCACCTCTTCTGATGGATTTTCATATGAAATTGAAGTCAAATTTGAGGTCAAGTGTACAGGGTACATGAAAGAAGAGTTTTTTTGGACTACAGATGATGATCACTCATTTTTAGATGATTCAAGAGGACCAAGACTATAACTAATGCATGGAGATGCATATATAAAATCCATTCCTCTCATTATAATCATCATACATGTCCCCAATTATTTTTTGGCATTCAAATAGAGCTAATCATGAAGGCAATTTTTTTGAGCTAGAATAAAGAGTTTTATGACACATTGCAAGAGTTTCATGCCTTGTATGGACACTTGGGATTTCTTAACTTACATGATTCATCCCACATCCTCTTCTCATACATAAGTAACTCATTTTCTCATCTTGAAAAGTTTCCTTGTGAACTTTGGGCTTCTCTCTTCTCATCTCTCTCTCTCTCAAGTTCTATAAGAACTAGCCATTTTGGCCATTATAACTTATGTTCTACCTAAGTATGTTGAATCCCTACTCATTTGCATACCTTTTGATCAATAATACTAATAATTTTTACCTCTTCATGATTTTTCATAGTATGTTATACTTAGATGATTGATTTTTATTAGTGATAACTATGATTTCTGTAGCATGTTGTCTCATTCTTTCATCCTATTTATAGTTGGAAAGCTTCTTCTTGCAGGGCATGTGAAGTGTTCTATAAAGTGTCAAAGTTGAGTGACTTAGTATATTCACTAGTGCCTTTCAAGGAATCTTATCTATTCCTCCTAGCTTAAACATCCATCTAAAACCTCATAATGTAATATTGATGTGAGAAGATGCAGATTGGAGAAGTGCATGTTTGTTTAGTCTCTTGGTTTCAAGTGTAACATGTAGCTGGTTGGTAGTCATCAATGAATTTGGTGTATCACCTCCCTTAGGATAGTTTGCTTTTAGTTTTATCTCTCCCTTTTCCCCCCCCCAAACTATAGGTTTAGTATTGATCCAAAGTGGCACATCAATGGAGCTATCCCTATCTAGATATTCACCTCACGCTTAGGCTACCCACAAGCCTAGAGGTGTTTTAATGTTTTCGAAGAATGTCTCCTTTTTATTAAAGTGGAAGAAATAGTCCTTGGTTATTCCATAATTATGCAATATATCATGGATGGGAAATAACTTTTCCTAATCAACCTTGGGATGACTTCTTTGTAGTCATTAGATCAAGTTATACTCCTCTTTAAAGAGGTTATGATCTAGTAAAGAATGTAGAAGGCAGCCTTGGTACTCAAGTGAGTATGTAAAGGAAAATCAATCTTTCAAATATGTCCTTCCAAGAGGTATATACATCTCATGATGACATTTTTGAAATCATCAAGATGGGATATCATCCTTTCAACTAGTTGGGAGAAACATATCAGCTTTTGAAGGATGGAACAAGCTTTAATTGGCCTCAATCTTCCAAAAAACATGAAACTACTCCTCTTGAAGCCATGCCTACTAAAGAGATGCAATTTCATCATGAGATCAAGAGTAGGTATCATTATGAGGTATGTGTAAAAGTTAAAAATTAATATATCTACATTGAAGACCTATTTGAATATGATCTACTTGAGGGCAGATCAAGCGAAGTGCCAAGGAATAGGTCTGATTTACAAAGCATCCAATCGAAGGAGAAACATGCTTGGCACTATGGTTCATCTCATGAGAAAGGAGATTCAATAAAATTTATTTTTGATCCTATAAAGGAGGTATGATTAATTTTTAGTTGTGCATAATAGTTTGTTTTTCTGATTCCCCTAATTTCTTTGAGCACATGTATGTGTGTGTCTTATTAGTGTGTTTGCTTTGCTTGTGTGTGTCCTTTGTTTTATGTGGCTGAGGGAATTAATTATCTTGTATTGATCTAATCCTATGGTCAAATTAATCTTATTTTGATTTAGACTTCAAATGACTCCCTAATCCTAATGCATTGATAAGTTTATTGGTGTAGTTAGCATAGTAGGCATGCTACCCATATGAGTCACCAATTTGTTGACCAAATTTGACCTTACAAGTCAAATTAGGGTACCCCTAGGTAAAAAATTAGTATTTAGATGTTTTAGGGGGTCTAAAATTTCATCATAAGGTGTATTATAGGTCATTTAGTGTGATTTCATGTTATATTAACCTTGGTCAATAAGTCTTTTAGTCCATTTATCATTTTGAGTCATTTTGAGGTCCTAAATAGAGAATTTAATAGGTTATATGGCCTCCTTGGTAAATGAAAAAAAATTCAAAGATGATGTCACATCCCATGTGTCCTAAGAGGTTTTAATCAACTATCATAACTAAAAAATGGTTGGCTCTTCAAAAGAAAGGGTGGTTTTTTTGAGAAAAAAGGAGAGTTTGGCACTTGTATGGCCCATGGGGAAGTGTGCCACATGGGAGAAGATAATATAATATCTCTTCAAATTTTTTAAGCTTATTTAAAAAAATTAAGTGCTTTGGAAGTGAAATTTTAGGCCCAAAACCATTATGATCATTTTTCACCCTTTGAGACACACAGAACTAGTCTGTAGGTTTGTACTTGGTACGGTTAGTAGGGGAGCTTCTAGATAAAATTCCTTGGGGAGGTAAAAGTACCTCAGAGAGATAAATTTCCATAATAATATTTCAAATAATGGTGGATTTTTTTAATTAACCATCCTTATGAAGTTGACTTTGTTTTTTTGCTTGTCAATCTATGCACTCTACAAGTTTTGCTCTATTTTGGGTAGTTCTATACAATCTAATAATTGAGATTGATTCCAAAGGATTTTGAATTCCTCCTATAATGTTCTCCATGTTTGGTTTATTATTTCAAGGTTTTTTTTCTATATGCTAATCATCTTGATTTGTAGGAGAGAACACCATTATGTGTTACAAGTAGTTTTTCACCATTTGTAGAATTTATTACTTTGATATTAGTTTTTAGACGGTGAATATAAGTTTTTTTGTATGTTTCAAATGTTCTCTTGGTAACCTTCACCTCTCAATCTCTTTTCCCAAGGCAACTCTTCATGGAATTATAGTCATATGCAACATATTCAGTTAGGCAGCCATTAATGTATGTCTGTAGGCATCTCTTAGACATATATCATGTTGAATTAGAGGTTTTGAGAATTTTTTCAACACCTTGATAGTGATAAAATCCATTTGAGTAATTGGTGAAGATTTCAAGATTGTCTATGAGACAACTCACTATACACATGATTCTAATCTACTCATTAGCTACTTACAGTTCACATACACTTACAGGTGCCCTTATAGAGATTAAGCATATTAAAAGGAAGTGTCTAAGCTAAGAAAAGTTTTGTGATTGAGGAAAAGTCCTTTCAAAACTTTTGAAAAGGCCTAAAATACATTGAAACCTACAAATCATGCACATTACTCACAAGACCATTCTCTACCTGCATTATGAAATGAAAACCTACATGTGATAAAATAGGGAGTTAAAGAGCCATCTTGAGGTGTTATAGCATAAAATGGAATCCTATTTGAAATCTTGATATGTTGTGTAAATCATGGAAAATTTTCTTGAAATTCTAGGTTGAATGAATGAGAGTGAAACCTTGATCAAAGACAATGACTACAAATATAGGGACATTTTCCCTAAAGATTGAAAATAGATATCCCTAGCATTTTATAGAGATCTTTTAAAAAGGTTGTTAAGACTCTGGATGCATCTAGGTATGTTTTCCTTATATCATCTAGCATAGAATAGTAACTTTAGAGTTTAAAGGATAGAAGGTTAGTGGATAATTTTTATTGAGAGACCTAAAGTTGCCTATAAAGACATTGAAAATAGGTAGTAAATCTATAGGTTTGATCCTAAAAGAGAACTTTTCACCAAGGTTGAAAACTAAAACTTACCTCTATGGTTAGAGGGTTATAATAGTTGAAATTACCTTTTATGACCTAAATTATCATAAATGGGATATGATATATGGTTCTTTTTCCCTCATACACACCTTTTGTTCGTACACAAGCCTAGGCAAACACCTATAACTAGCCAAATGTGGAAGTTTGAAAAGGCATTTTCTTCTAATGAACCTAGGTGTATAGTAACATAGAGTGTAGTATGAACATTTTTTAACATGGAAAAAAATAAGGAGACTTTATAATTTTAATTTTTGATTAGAGAAACACCTTCATATGTCCTCATGAAAATAAGCACCTATAGCTGACTATGAGTTCTATGTCATCCATGAAGACTTAGGTAAGGAAACATCAAAATTGGTATATGGAAGGTGATTATAATTATCTCAGGGGGTCTAAAGGTGTTTTTTATCCTTTGAAGAAGGATATTCACCTAGAGGCTGTCACTCTCCCCAACACAGTTGATTATGTTTAACTGAGACAGCATGTGAGCTTGTTTGATAGTATAAGCATTGGTAGTGTATATGGAAGTGAAAAATAGTATAAACAAGTGTGAGATGAATTTAAGGGACTATATAAAGGTTTTAAACACTTATTTCAAGATTCATTCATCAATTATAACCTACAAGTATTCCCTTAAAGGTAAAAACATAGTCATAAATAGGATACAGTCTTGACTGGTCAGGGTATACGATAAAGTATCTAATGATTTAAGGTGTTTAATAGACCTAAAATGCCTTCATGATGATCATGAAAATCTTCATAGTCTCTTGGTAGCGGAAAAAAAATAAAGAAAGGGTATAAATGATGAAATACATAGTCTAAAGTGAAATTTTTGCAAACAATCCTTGCCTGGCTGGTCTATTTTGGGTTTTAGAGCCTTTAGAGGGTCAAATGACCTAGTAGATGGTTGAAAATTTATGTAGATCACCTTTAATAATTTAATAATACCATAGAACATTTTTTTTGGTTAGACATATAGCGTAAGTTCCCTCTATTTTGTCTCAAATAGAGGGCACTTCCCCTCATACAAAGCCAGTAGGGTTAGGAGAATAAGATAGAAATATGAAGCAAGAAGATGTAGAGACATTTAAATAGGGTTTATAAAGTTGGATAATTCTTATAAAAGAATAAGAAACCAAGCGCAAAGGGAGGAATACCAAAAAAATGGTCAAGAATCTTAAACTTGTAGGCAGGTCTGTTAGGCCTTGAAAAGGCCTAGTGCCCAAATGGAGAGTCACTTCTACTTTTCACATGAGGTGAGAATTATATCCTATCACAACATGTTTTTGGGGGACTTTTTAGATGTGGTAAAGCTATTGGAATGTAGATAAATCATAATATAATCAATTTTTGAGCTCAAAACCCACTAAGGCTTGTAGGAAAGGGAAGGAGAAGCTCGATAAGGTGATTTCAAGTGCTCACATATTTTTTGAGGTTGTGAATGGGGATATAATGAGTTAGGGAAAGTTTATAAAGGTATTGAACTATTTTATAGTATAATTTTATGGTATAATCAATGTCCCATATTTATGAATGAACCTTAAGAAGATAAAATAGGCCTAAACCCTTACTAGTGACCAGTTTGAGGAAATGGAGATGGAAAGATAATATAATGGCATAGATTTCCTAGGATGATGATTGAACCTTTTAGGAGAATCTATTATAATACCCCCCATGTTTTTGGACTGTATGGAATTGTATAGACAAGGTATAAAATAGGGTACTTTTAACTATTTTATGTGTTTTACAGGTTCTAAAAGGAGTCTAAAAATCAAATAAATATTGGGTGAAATATTAGGAATTTTAATAAATCACTATGGTCATTTATTGATTCATAAAAACTCTTAAGTGTTTAAATAATAGCTCTCATCTCAACCAGTCAAAATTGGCATAGTAACCAAACTAGTGAGAGGTGTGAAAACTCTAATTAGGAATGATTTTAAGGTGTTACTAATGATTATAAGGACATGGAGGGTATTGATACATGTAATCAAACTCATTCCATATATCTTAATGGTAAATTGAAACTAAATTTGAGGCTAAGTGTATAGGGTGCATGAAAGAAGAGTTTTTTTTACTGTAAATGATGATGGCTCATTTCTAGATGATTATAGAGGACTAAGACTACAACCATTGCATGTAAAGGAATGTATAAAATCCTTCCCTCTCATTCCAATCATCATACCTATCCCTAATAAGTTTTGGGACATTCTAATAAGGCTAATCATGAAGGCAATGTTTTGAGCTAGAATAAGGAGTTTTATGATACTTTGCAATAATTTAATGCCTTGTATGGACACTTGGGCTTCCTAACCTTGCATGGTTCATCTCACATCCTCTTATCATGAATAATTAACTAATTTTCTCATCTTGATAGGTGTCCTTTTGAACCTTGGACTTCTTTATTCTCCTATTTCTCTCAAGTTCTATAAGAACTATCCATTTTGGCCATTATAACTTATGTTCCACCTGAGTATGGTGAAGCCCTACTCATTTGCATACATTTTGATCAATAATACTACTGATTTTTACCTCTTCATTAATGTTCATAGTATTTTATACTTGAATTATTGATATTTCTTAGTGATAACTACCATTTCCTTAGCATGTTATCTCTTTCTTTCATCCTATTTGTAATTGGAAAGCTTCTTCTTGCAGAGCATGTGAAGTGTTCTATAAAGTGTATGTCAGGAATCTAGAACAACAAAAATGCTTTGATTCCACTGTCAAGATTAGGAAGCACAATTGATTACCATGTACAAGCAACTTAACATGCAGAATTTAACTAGAAGTAACAAGTAACTAGAATTTATAAATAACACATAATATGAGAGACAATACCCAATTGTATTAATACTCTTCCAGAAGGAAATACAACAAATAAGATGCCACAGTCTTCTTCCTTACACACCTCTAGGGCTCCCACACCTCTAGGGCATAAATAGTAAATCTCTTCAAGAGCTCACTCTCTCTCTTACGGTCCCAACACACAACTCAAACACAGAGTTGGTGTTCACCTCCAACCAGTCAGTATCACTACTACTAAGT
Source organism: Torreya grandis (assembly GCA_037957365.1). Classification (NCBI taxonomy): domain Eukaryota; kingdom Viridiplantae; phylum Streptophyta; class Pinopsida; order Cupressales; family Taxaceae; genus Torreya; species Torreya grandis. Next base: position 1,498,290 of record JARHVA010003097.1, on the reverse strand, counting down.
ACACAAGTGCTCCATGCACTCCAAATCTGAGTACACACTGCACTCCAAGTACACAATCATACTTCAATTAGATCTCCCTAATCTTTCTACCTATTGTGTTGTTGTCACCTTTGATCTTGCTACCTCGTAGATCTCCTTTGACCTCGCACACACACACACACCTGCAAATCAATGATCTTACTTACACATGTAGATCTCTCTACACCCTGAAAAACCCTTGTCTTTGCCTCACCAAGTCCTTATGATTCTCCAAACCAATACCCTGGTGGATCTTCTACCTGATCTTGCAACAACCTACAGATCTCCCTGATCATACACACTCAGCACCCTTGTGGAACTAGGAGGAGCTACCCTTGCTCTCTTCACTCTCAGAAGGAGCTAACCAAGCTCAACTCAAAACTAGAACAAATTACAATATAGCCCATGAGTCTATTATATATATCTCATGCAAACAATAATTAGACATCTAATTACAATAATTAGATCTACATCTCAAGATTAAAATTAGCCTTTCAACATGCAAACAACTAGTTCGTTAACAAACTATTCATGCAACTGACAGTTTCAAAACTACATAGGTGACTGACATCAGTCCCTGTCTAGCTGGAGATGACTAAAATTGGCCAATCCCTGATCGCTATCAGTTTGCTCTGCACTGGATATGATCAATGTCGATTGATCAGACTGATGTTGATTGCTCTGCAACTCAGCAACCTCTCAACAACCTCCTCCATGTCTACATCAGTGAAGTTTTTAGCTCCACAACCTAACAATCTCCCACTTGGAGATAAATAGTTGCACTGTACCTGTACCTATACACCATCTAATTTGTTTCTTGGCTTGTATCCCTCTTCAAGCTCAATATTGAAGACCAACCACCACATAACCTGTGGTGCAACACCTATCATCCAAGTAACCTACCAAATCTGAAGTACTTAACCCTGCATAGCATGAATCCCTACTGCTTGTCCCTCTCAGATACCTAAGAACCCACTAAACCACTTTTTAGTGCTTCCTTCCTGGATTGACTACAAACTTTATGACAGCACCCACTACTTGGGCAAACTCAGGGAGTACACACGTACTCAACCTCATCATGTGATTGGGGACCCTGATTTGTGAACTATCCATCCATAAGTGTGCTACCTGGTTTTGCATCCTGCACTACCTTCACATAATCATCCTGTGACAACATCAACTTGTGATCTTCCCTATCTCTAAGATTACTCATGCCAAAGAATTTTGCTGCTCCCAAATCCTTCATGGCAAACCACTGAACTAACCTTACCTTTAGCTCAGCAAAACCCTATATGTTTGAACCTAAAATAAGCTCATCCTCCACATACAGTAATAGGATAATGTCATGACCATCATCCACCTAGTAAGACAAACACAATGGTTACAATGACACTGACTAAAGCCATGCTTTGTCATCCACCTGTCAAACCTGTACCACTATCTTGCAGCTTCTTCAAGACCATATGACCTGGCCTTCCATCTCACATGTCCATTATCTCTATTATTTAACCAAGGAATCAATTCATCTTTTAGTGCTTTTTTCTAGCTGGCAACCCTACCAAATCTCCCATTTGGTTCTGCATCCTCATTCATGCCATGTTCCCACTGTTTCCTAGATCCTTCCTACTCTATAGTGAGTAATTAGTATAGTGAGTAATTAGTATAAAAAAGAGGAATAATGAATTTGAGGCTTACTTACCCTTTCAGTCCTCCATATGGGCATTTGAGACTCCTTAACAGCTTGCTATCCACCCAAAATCTATTTCAGTGATCGACCTCAGTCACCACATAGTCTCCATCCGATCGACATCGGTTCCATGCGATTGTCTAGGTCGCCAATGCTGATTATCCTACCGATGTTAGTCTCCACCTACCTGACACCACCAACTTTGTCTATCTACACATGACCGACATCAATTCCTATCTGTTCGATGTCAGTTTCCCATAACCAATGTTGGTACCAGTGTTTGCCTATGAGTGATGACTTTTTACCTATGAGCTTACTTTGAATCAAAACCCTATCCAAACTGCCATATTCAGAGATATCCAGTCCCATCCACTAATCTCTATCTGTCATCACCTCCAAGAACACCAAGGCTTTCCAGTTTTTAAGTTTATCAAATACATCACTCTTCCTTTTCCTATAATAAATCTAATCCTTTCTTGTAACATCCCACTGCTTACATAAATCTCGATCTATGCTCTCCAAAGTTGAACTCTTACCATTTAACTTAAGAACATCCATTCCCTTCTCACTTATGTGATCAAGCCTATAAAGCCACACTTGTGCAACATAAGTGGAATCAGTAATACAAGTAGGTAGATAAAGAGTACCTACTTTCTTACCACATGCTAATTCAAGTGCATCCTTGGTAACATTCCAAGAATCCACTGTGAGAGTTTTTGTGCATCTCTCATCACCTAACTTTCTTGAAGTAATTAGCCACATCTTCAAGACTGAGACCTGCATGACCTTCTTCAACACCCATGTGTTGGCCACCTAAAATTTCAGCTGCACTTCCCCTTTGCCAATACTTTGGCAAGGCTCACCAACCCCTCTATATGGGGCTGCATGGAAAGAGGCAATAGAATCTATAAACCAAGATTCTAATTTATCCAAGGAACATCTCAGAGCATCTTGTGCATCAACACCTGTAACATCTGCTTCTTCAATTCCTTCATGTTGATCTTTTACCAACCAACAATTTTCCTTTACCTGCTCTTTCTTTCCATAACACCGTAATTGACCATTCATGCTTTTCAATTCCTTCATTCTTAGTGTACTTTCTTCTGCCATTGGTATACTCCCACTCAATCAAAAACCCCTGAGAGTGACCTGTAATCAAACATAAACTTGCTCCCTGCAACCTTAGCTCTGATACTTCTCTGTCAGTGGTATCAAGCTATGAACCAACACCCTGGCTCTAATACCACTCTATCAAGAATCTAGAACAATAAACATGCTCTGATTCCATTGTCAGGATTAGGAAGCACAATTGATTACCATGTACAAGCAACTTAATATGCAAAATTTAACCAGAAGTAACAAGTAACTAGAATTCAAAAATAACATAGAATATGAGAGACAATACCTAATTGTATTAATACTCTTCTAGAAGGAAATATAACAAAGAAGATGACATAGTATTCTTCCTTACACACCTCTAGGGCTCCCACACCTCTAGGGCATAAATAGTAAATCTCTTCAAGAGCTCACTCTCTCTCTTACGGTCCCAACACACAACTCAAACATAGAGTTGGTGTTCACCTCCAACCAGTCAGTATCACTACTACCAGTACCACCAGTCAGTATCACTACTGCCAGTACACAAGTGCTCCATGCACTCCAAATCTGAGTACACACTGCACTCCAAGTACATAATTATACTTCAATTAGATCTCCCTGATCTTGTTACCTATTGTGTTGTTATCACCTTTGATCTTGCTACCCCACAGATCTCCTTTGACCTCACACACACACACACACCTATAAATCAATGATCTTACTTACATATGTAGATCTCTCTACACCCTGAAGAACCCTTGTCCTTGCCTCACCAAGTCCTTATGTTTCTCCAAACCAATACCCTGGTGGATCTTCTACCTGATCTTGCAACAACTTGTAGATCTCCTTGATCATACACACTCGGCACCCCTGTGGAACTAGGAGGAGCTACCCTTGCTCTCTTCACTCTCAGAAGGAGCTAACCAAGCTCAACTCAAAACTAGAACAAATTACAATACAGCCCATGAGTCTATTATATAGATCTCATGCAAATAATAATTAGACATCTAATTACAATAATTAGATCTGCAGCTCAAGACTAAAATTAGCCTTTTAACATGCAAACAACTAGTTCATTAATAAACTGTTCATGCAACTGACAGTTTCAGAACCACACAGGTGACTGATGTTGGTCCCTATCTAGCTAGAGATGACTGATGTTGGTTGATCCCTGACTGATGTCAATTTTCTCTACACTGGATATGACCGACATCAGTTGATCAGACTGATGCCAGTTGCTTTGCAACTCAACAACCTCTCAAAAACCTCCTCCATGTCTGCATCAATGAAGCTTTTAGCTCCACAGCCTAATAGTGTAAAGGTTGAGTTAGTTATTCTATTCACTAGTGCCATTCAAATCCTCTTATCTATTCCTCCTAATCTAAACATCCATCTATAACCTCATAATGTAATATTGATGTGAGAAGATGTAGATTGGAGAAGTGGATGTTTGGTTAGTCTCTTGGTTTCAAGTGTAACATGTAGCTGGTTGGTAGTCATCAATAAATTTGGTGTATTACCACCCTTTGGATCATTTTCTTTTATTTTTCTCTATCCATTTTCCCCCCAAATTTTAGGTGTAGTAGTGATCCAAAGTGGTACATCAAAGGAGTTATCCCTACCTAGAGGTGCACCTCACTCTTAGGCTACCCACAAACCTAGAGGTGTTTCAATTGTGTCACTTCAATTAGGAGAGTTGATACATCTCCTAAAAGGTTGAAAATCCAAGTGAAAATAGTTTTTGGCATGCCCAATAAGACTCTTAGTCTAAGAAGTTGAAATATTTTTGGTGTTGTCTTTTAACAATCAGCCTTTGGAGGCATCTATCCAAACATCAATGGTGACTTCAAAGATACATCAGCTAGTCAAGCAACTTAGGTTTCCTTTTGAAGATTATTGTTAATATATTTCTTTGTGTTCTTTCTTTTAATGAGGTTCCATGGCTAATTTTGGTGTTGAGTTTTATTTTACATAAGTTGGTGAGGTATATCAAGCCTATGCCATTCACTATTAGCCTTGTCATAAAGTGTACCAGCTCTAACATGAAGTGTATCGGTCCTATATCTAGCCTTCTCAATGTCTTGCTCCCCCTAGTCAACCTAGCCACTTCTCAAGCCAATCCATTTTCACCTTCAAAAAAACACTCTAGGGCTATGAGAGGTACATGATAGATCTTGACACACAAAGGGGATATGGTATAGAGATTCCTAGTCATCTTATTCATAATATTTGAGATGAATTAGAGTTGGTCAAAAGAGAGTGGGTACCTATTAATAGATCCAATCAGAAAAGGATCATAAGTAAGATGCTAGATGTGAATGGCCTAGTTTCTTCCTTAGAGGATAGGATAAGAATTCATGAAAGGTAGCCTCACCAAACCTATCATCCTTCATATCCACTTTCCCAAGATTTATATCAATCCTATTTGACCCCTACTCATGATCTCAATAAAGCTTATCAAAGTCATCCCTTTCCCCATCAGTTGGAAGAGAGATTTGAAAACAGAAACTTTATTTTTGAATCTAATCTTGATAGGTAGATTGAGATGGCCAATATGTAAATGAATCAGTCCATGTTATCAATAAATTAATTGTAATTAAATCCCTTATTTCCCTCTCCCATTACATCCCCACCTCAATAAAAGACCTCTAGATAAGATGAATTAAATCCCTTATTTCCCTCTCCCATTACATCCCCACCTCAATAAAAGACCTCTAGATAAGATTCTAAGTTGGAGATAACATGGAGAATCTAAGCCTAAGGAGAGTCCAAGTTCCTTAAAGACTTCACCCACTCCTCAATTTCATAGCCACCTTGAGAGAAGACTTATAATCTTAACATCCTAAGGGAGAGTAATATATTGGATTCATGGGGAAAGAAAGAGGATAGAGGTTTGGTTGATAAGGAGTGTGAAGTTGAGAATGAAATAGATCCTTTGAAAGCCCCTCCCACCCTTCCTTAAGAGACCTCTTGTGTTCCATGTCATCCCTCATGTGCTCTTTATCCTCATGAATATTCCTATGAATTTCAAGAAATACTTTTCTAAAATAACCTAGCTAAGCAAATTAAAGAGTTAGAGTCAAAGATGAAATTGCTAAGTCAAGGTGTGATGGAAGGTTTAGACCCAAAAGAAGATCATATGCCTAAACACACCCCATCTAACCTTCCTTAAGAGAATGATCAATCCAAATTAGATTGAAATGAAGTGATTTTCAAATTTAAGGAAGAAAACCAAGCCATTTTATCGCAAGGTATACCTCCTCTTCCTCAAGATCTTTCAAAAGAATCCCCTACATCTCACTCTCATTCTAATTTTGAGTTCTATGTGCCACCTCCACATAGTTCATATTATGCTCACCCCATCACCATTTTCCTTGATGTACCTATGTTATTGGAACCTAAATAGGAGTATTTGGTTGATAAAAACTTATAACTCTTGCTTGGAGAAAGCCCAGCTCTTTGGCAGCCTCATTGGACTAAGTCACATGACTTCAAGATGCCTATTCTTGGAACCATATAGAAGGAAAAAGAAATGGAAGATCTTGTAGCCTTTGAGAATAAAATTACTATTTTATAGGTTGAGATGTAACTTTAAATCCCTCAAGAAGTTATAAAGTCTAAAGAAGAGGTGGTTTCTTGTGTGGAAACTTCAGATTGGGTTGATATGGAAGAATGTCTTCCTTTTTCTAAAGAGGAAGAAATAGTCCTTGGTTCTTCCATCACTATGCAAGATATCATAAATGGGAAAGAAAAAGTTCCTAATTATCCATGGGATGACTTTTTTGTAGCCATTGGAGCAGGTTATACTCCTCTTTAAGGAGTCTATGATCAAGTAAATAATGTAGAAGGCAGCCTTGGTACTCAAGTGAGTATGCAAAGGAAAAGCAACCTTTCAAATATGTCCTTCCAATAGGCATATGCATCTCATGATGACATGTTTTAAATAATATAAATGGGCTATTATCCTCTCAAATAGTTGGGAGAAACACATCATATTTTTAAGGATGGAACAAGCTCCTATTGGCCTCAATATTCTAAAGAACATGAAACTACTCCTTTTAAAGCCATGCCTACTAAGGAGATATAAGTTGATCATAAGATGAAGAATAGGAAGTAGTATGAGGTATGTGTACAAGTTCAAGATTAATATATCTGCATTGGATACCTATTTGAAGATTATCTATTTGAGGGAAGATCAAGTGAATTGCCAAGGAATAGGTCTGATCTATAAAGCATCCAATCCAAGGAAAAACATGTTTGGCACAATGGTTCATCTCATGAGGAAGGAGATTCAAGAAACTTTCATTTTGATCCTAGAAATAAGGTATACTTAATTTTTATTTTTGCATAATATTTTTTTTTAATTCCCTTAAGTTCTTTGATCACATGTGTGTGTGTGTCTTGTTAGTGTGTTTGATTTACTTGTGCATGTCTTTTATTTTATATGGTTGAGGTAATTAATTGTATTGTCTTGATAAAATTTTATGTTAAAATTCCTATTACTATGTTCTAAAATTAAAATAACTCCCTAATCCTAATGGATTGATAAAGCTATTGGTCTAGTTAGCATAGTAAGCATGCTACCCCTATGAGTCACCAATTTGGTGACCAAATTTGACCCTACAAGTCAAATTGGGGCACCCCTAGGTAAAAACATGGTATTTACATGTTTTAAGGGGTATAAAATTTGGTCATAAGGTGTATTATTGGTAATTTAGTGTGATTTCATGTTATATTAACCTTGGTCAATTAGTCTTTTAGTCTATTTATCATTTTGAGTCATTTTGAGGTCTTAAATAGAGTATTTAAGAGGTTATATGTTATCCTTGGTAAATATGACTATTATAAAAGATTATTTCATGTCACATGTGTCCTAAAAGGTCTTAATCAACTATCATAACTAAAAAGTGGCAAGTTCTTCATAAGAAAGGGTAGTTTTCTTGAGAAAAAAGAGAGTTCAACACTTGTACGGCCCATGGGGAATAGTGCCATGTGGAAGAAGATCATAGAATGTCTCTTAGAATTTATAAAGCTCAATTACATGTTTTAAATGCTATATAAGTTATATTTTAGTCCCAAAACCATTATACTCCTTTTTCACCCTTCTAGACATACAGAACCAGTCTTCAAGTTTGTACTTGGTATGACCAGCAGGGAAGGTTCTAGGTCAAATACATTGGGGACATGAAATTACACTCAAATAGATTCATTTCCATAAAAATATTTTGAATAATGGTGATTTTTGATTTATGAACCATCCTCATGAAGTTGACTATGTTTTTATGCTTGTCAATCTGTGCACTCTACAAGTTTTACTCCATTTTGGGTAGTTCCATACAGTCTAGCTATTGAGATTGATTCTATAGGATTTTAAATTCCTTCTATAATTATCCCCATGTTTTTTTTAGTATTTAAAGGTATTTTCATATGCTAATCATCTTGAGTTGTAGGAGAGAACACCATTCTATGTTTTAGGTAGCTTTTCACCATTTGTAGGATTTATTACTTTGATAGTGGTTTTTGGAGGGTGAAGATAAGTTATTTTATATGTTTTAAATGTTCTCTTGGTCATATTTACCTCTCATTATCTTTTCCCAAGGCAAATCTTCATGGAATTATAGTCATATGCAACATATTCAGTTAGGAAGCCATGAATGTACATCTACAGGCATCTCTTGGAAGTGTCCCACACTAAATTATAGGTTTTGAGACTTGTTTTGACACCTTGATAGTGATAACATCCATTTGAGTAATTGGTGAAAATTTTAGGCTTGTCCATGAGACCACTCACTATACACATGATTCCAATCTACTCACTGCCTACTTATAACTCACATACACCTACAGGTACCCTCATAGAGACTAAGCATATTGAAAGGAAGTGTCTGAGATAGGCAAGATTTTAAGAGTGAGGAAAATTCCTTTTGAAAATTTTGAAAAGGCCTAAACTACACTGAAACCTAAAAATCATGCACATTTATCACAAGACCATTCTCTACCTGCACTGTGAAATGAACACCTACAATTGATAAAATAGGGAGTTAAATATCCATCTTGAGGTGTTGTAGCACAAAATGGAATAGTATTTGAAATATTGATGTGTTGTGGAAAGTATGGTAGACCTTCTTGAAAGGCTAAGTTGATTAAATGAGAGTGAAACCTTGATCAAAGACAATGACTGCAAATACAGGGACATTTTCCCTAAAGATTGAAAACAAAGATCCTTGAAATTTTATAGAGATCTTTTAATAAGGTTTGTAAGACTCTAGATTCATTTAGGTAAGTTTTACTTGCATATTATAGCATATACAAGTAACTTGAAAAGTTTAAATCATATAGGGTTAGTGGATAATGGTGATTGAGAGACCTAAAGTTGCCTATAAAGACATTCAAAATAGGTAGTGACATCTGTAGGCTTGATCCTAAAAGAGACCTTTTTTCACCAAGGTTGCAAACTAAACCTTGCCTCAATGGTTAGAGGGTTATATTATTTGAAAGGACCTTTTTTGACCTAAAAGATCATTAAGGAGAGATGATAGATGGTTTTTTTCCCCTCATACACACCTTCAATCTATACATAGGCCTGGGCAAACACCTACAACCAGCCAAAGGTAGAAGTTTGAAAATGTGTTTTCCTTCTAATGAACCTAGGTGCATAGTAACCTAGAGTGTAATATGAACATTTTTGAACATGGAAACCAAGAAGGAGAAGTTATAATGTTAATTTTTTATCAAAGAAACACCTTCAAATGTCCTTCCCATGAAAATAAGCACTTATTGCTAATTGTGAGTTCTATGTCATCCATAAGAAGGACCTAGGCATGAAAACATAAATATTGGTCTATGGAAGGTGATTATCATTTTTTAAATAGGTCCAAAGGTTTTTTTTAGCCTTTTAAATAAGTATATTCACCTATAGGATGTCAGTCTCCCCAACACAATTGATTGTGTTTAACTGAGACAACATGTGAGCTTGTTTGATAGTATAAGCATTAGTAATGTATATGGAAGTGAATAATGGGTCCAAAAAAGTATGATATGAACCTAAGGGACTATATAAATGTTTAAAAAACTTATTTAAAGATTTATTCATGAAATATAACCTATAGGTTTTCCCTTAAAGGCAAAAACACAGTCAGAAATAGGATACAGTCTTGGTTGGTTAGGGTATAGGACAAAGTATCTAAGGAGTTGAGGTGTTTAACAGACCTAAAATTCCTTCATAATGATCATTAAAATATCCATAGTATCTTGGAAATGGAAAACAATGAAATTAAGGGCCTAAATTTTGAAATACACAGTCTAAAGTGAAAGTCCTACACACAGTCCTTGCCTAGTTGGTCTGTTTTGGGTTTTAGAGCCTTTGAAGGGTCAAATGACCTAGTAGAGAGTTGAAAATTTATGTAGAACACATTTAAGAATTTAATAAGACCATATAACCTTTTTTTAATTATGTAATAAGGTATGTTCCCTTTATTTTATCTCAAATAGAGGGCACTTCCCCTCATACAAAGCTAGTAGGGTTAGGAGAATAAGGTAGAAATATGAAGCCAAAAGATGTAGAGACCTTACAAGGGGGGTTAAAAATTTGGATAATACTTATACAACCATAATAAACTAATAATATAGGGAGGAATACCAATGAAATGGTTTATAATCTTAAACTTGCAGGTAGGTTTGTTAGTCCTTTAAGAGGCCTAGTGCCCAAATAGAGAGTCACTTCTACTTTTCACATGAGTTGAGCATTCTATCATATGAGAGAATGTTTTGGGGGATATTTAAGATGTGGTAAATCTCTTGGACTATATTTAAATCACAATATAATCCATTCTTGAGCTCAAAAACCACTCAGGTTTGTAGGAAAGGGAAGGAGAATCTCAATAAGGTGATTTCAAGTACTCACATCTTTTTGGAGGTTATGCATGGGGATCTAAGGAGTTAGGGGAAGTTGATAAAATATATTTAACTATGTTTTATTATAATTTTATTGGGTTTTTTTAGTTATTTATACTATGGTACTGAAGCTTCTCCCTAATAGGATGGTGCATTGGCCCTTACCATGTGAGAGGTAAGTCTCACACACTCACCCGAAGTGCATAGTAAAAGACCAGCTCCCAAAGGATTTGAAGCACAATGTTATATGTTTGTTCATTTATTGTAACACAAATCTTAAGTTATTCAATACCATAAATATACAACTATTATCCTTATTGTCCTAGACTTAACTACTATGATAACTAGGACACCTTTATTATTCAATAGTAGCAATAAAAGGAAATGATACCCATAACTTAGAAATAACATATATTCATTATTTAACACTTAGAATGTTCATAAATCATCACAAGTTAAGGAAAATATTAAATATTCATTGATTGCTTCATAGATTACAACATAGAATGTTATATATATTATCCAAAGGTCCATAAACTCAAATGATTAGAATAGGGGGTTTTATACTTTTTTTGCCTTAACCCAGTGTGGAGATCATATTTATGATAGACAAATGGCACATGAATTTCCAATAGTTTGATATTCATGGCTCTTACAACTAGTTGTTCCTATAAAATTTGGCCTCTACACCCCTAGATGTTTGCTCTATGTTATGTTCTAGCAGTCGAGTATTTCATTCCTCATAGGTTGGTATGTAACCTCTAATCAATGGGGTCAAAGTGTCTTACTTGAGGTACTCTTAACCTGATCTTGCATTCCTCATACTAAACTTCCCTCATGCTTCCTTAGTCTTATACTTCTTGTTCTAACTCCTCTATTCCTAGGTCCCTCATGGCATGTTCTTCCTTGACTGGGTCCTCTCACATTGGGTATCCTACACCATTATCCTTTTGTTCTTGGAAAGTTCATGCCATGATACTCCTATGCACCAGGGTCTTATCATGTCATTGTCCTCCCACACCATGTTAGTAATTATGTCAAAATAGATAATGGTCTCTTCATGCTGTGTGCCAAAAACGGAAAAATACTTATACAAACTTTAGGGGTTAACATCACCTCACACTAAGTCTTTAGTCTGTCCCAGACTAAGCCACACTAACATTTTCCAAAAATTGTAGCCCCTTTTACTCGAGTTCCTTCTTCATCCCATCCCAATGGGAAAATACATTGAGGACTTTGGTAGTTATTTTTTCAATGGCCTCTTTTGCTTCTTTTAGCTCCTCAGGTTGAGTCAAAGTCTTGGTCTTTTTCACCTGTTCATCCAGGATTGCACTGGTTTCCTTCTAGACATCTTCTAATTTGGAGACATCCTTATCAACCTATCCTTAGATTATGAAAAAACTTGTGTTTATTTGTTGAAAATGTTTATTAATAGCATATCCATCATCTTAACATCATTAAATGCTTTTGTGTGCTTGACATAATCTTTTATTAATAGGGTAGCATCAATCGCTTGCTACCTCAAGACCTCCTCATCATTACGTTGGGGTTCTACTATTTTATTTGGGAATGCTAGGAATGAAAAAATGCAATCTAAAATTAGGATAACTTCCTTGACTCTCTCCAAATTACTTTTACAAATGTCTACCACCATGGTGAATTATTCAAGTATTTTTTGGGCCTCAACTTTGGGTGTGAGGCACTCTTTATTTTTCTTGAGTAATAGCTCAACCAATGTTTCCAATTTTTTTATGGCATCCCTATCCAATTGTACACCATCCACACGTGTTAGATTTTCTTTCAAAATTGTCTTTCAAAGGTTTAAAACCCTTACATTAACCTGAGTGGACTCTTGAATTTATTGCTTCAAGGAGGCCACTTCCTCGGTTAGCACTTGATTTTCTACATATGCTTTATTATACATTTATACAACTCTACCATGTTTATTTTCAATCATGTGTGCATTTTATTTTGAAAAAATGTTTTGGCACATCATTTCCATGAATAGTTTCAAAATTTTGTAACTTGTCATTATCGGTGAGACCCATTGTGGATCAATCTTCGTAAGTTCTAGCAAAACTAGAGCATTTAGGCTAGAAAAAATGCAATCCAAAGGAATATCAAATTGGGGCTCTTCATTATCATTTCCAAAAGGAAATATAATTGATTCCTTATTTTTTGGGTTACATCTTTGGGGTGGAAATTCTTACAAAGATATAGGTTCTTGTCCTCCATGTCAAATTAGTATCATTCACGTAGAGTGGGTAGCCCTCTCTATTCATGTTCCCCCTTAGTTATCCCCTTTCCCCTTTTTGGGTCTCACTCAAGTTCACCCTCTTGATGGCTTTTAGTGGCCATCTCATTCACTCACATTCCATCAGTATCAACTTAATCACCAAATGGGGCCTCTTGTACTAGGGATGGAGACGTAGAGTGGGTAGCCCTCTTTATTCCTGTTCCTCCTTAGCTAGCCCCTTTCCCCTTTTTGGATCTCACTCAAGTTCTCCTTCTTGATGGCTTTTAGTGGCCATCTCATTCACTCTCATTCCATTAGTATCAACTTAATCACCAAATCGGGCCTCTTGTACTAGGGATGGAGCCTTTTTTGAGTCTGATTCCAAATTATGAATATGTTCCTAAGAGGGGTTCCTTTGGGCCACTTGACTTGGAGGGTGTTATAGTGTTGATCTAGTGGTAGTTTTTAGAGAATGTGGAGGTGAAGGTGGTCATAGAGGAGGAGAAGGTGGGAAATTTAGATGAGGAGGTGAAGGGTTTAGTGTAGGTGAGTGAGGAGTGGAATGAAAAAGTGAAGATGAAGCAGATGGTGATGAAATGTGAGATGGAGATGGAGATGGTCACTGTGGTGATAGTGAAGGATGAGGTGGAGAAGGTGAGGGGTGAGGTGGAGGAGGATGTGCCATGGATGTTTGAGAATTATTGAGTTAACAGGGTTGTACCTCTACCATCTTTTATTATTTTTGAGGGGCTTGCTACCCACTCATACTAGTACTTGGTTTTGGCTACTTCCTTTTTACTTATGGAGCTTGGGGGAGCCTCTCCTTGGGGTCTCCATCATAAGGGTAATAGTGAGGGCATAACTATAAAAAAATTTGTGCACCTACTTCCCAACCAAAATATTCTTAACCTTGATGTCGATTAAGTATGTTTTGCCTCTCTCCAAAAAAGCCTTTTTGCCTAGATATACAATCAATTTTTGGAGGGTGTGGCACTCTGCATCGATCTATTCTTCCTATAGACTAATTGGATAGGCATCATAAATCCTATTGATGAAATTAATGAAGTATCACATAGAGAAGGCATATAGAAATTTAAGCCATGCAAAAATTTTGCCCAAAGGGTTCATTCAAATGCATGCCAAGGAGTAGTGTTGCTTCACAAAAAAAAATTCTTTATCTATGGTTAAGGTGGGTAAATCCTTGGGAATGCACCATTCATTCCTAAAATCCACCATTATCCCATTAAACTAGTACCTCATCTTCAAACTATATGTTTGGGTGATGTGTTGGGGACAAATGAAAGCTTTGAAGCACTCAGTGGTGGACTTTTGAGTGGGGGGTATACCCACTTCAATAATCTTGAGCTATATTTAGGCACCTAGATCTCATCAAAAACTAGAAATAAGAGGATTTCCCCAAAAGGAAACCTATACTTAGGCATCTTATGCACCTTATCTACATCTTTATCTATCTTTTAGGCAAAATATATAGCACATTTGTATTGTGTGCCCTAAACCATTTGGTGAACAATGTGCAAGTGAGCCATATCCACCTCCTTCCATCGATCAGTCCCTTCAACCTTGGTGGAAATGATCTATGTTTTGACTCTAAGGGTAGGATCTTGTAGGTTCCTTATATACATTCCATGCCCTTATTTTTGGTACATCAGCATGGTGGTGTTCTATTGTATCTCCTCTATATCCTCTAAGTTGTCCAACAAATTCACCTCCAAGCACTAAAGCCTCATGACTTTACGTATCCTCTCCATATTAATCTTCATGTTGCACCTCATGAATTGGATGTAGTCCTCATGAATTCACAAGAGGAGTAATTCAACTCCCTCATTAGGCTTGCTAAAGTATGGCAACTCAAAGAATTGAAATAGGCTAGCCTTATCCAACTAGTTCTTGATGGACAAGTCATAGACCACTTAATTCCTAGTGTTGGTGGTTTAGACTTGATAATCATTTTGAAACTCTACTTTTTTACCTAGATGATGGTGATTGTAGTCAAAAATAGTTATAGTCGAAACCTTGGAGACCTAGTTTTCCATGTGTAAGATTACTCTAGGTACTGCATCTCATCTATTAACAAGGATAGAGGGGGAGATGTTGGGGAATTTTGTGATGAAGAGCCATATGCTTTCTTTCCCTTCTTCACCATCTTTACTTCTGTGCTCTCTCTCACTTCTTCCATGATTTTCCTAATGGCTTTTGTATGCTTCACTTCTTCTAATCTTTCTTCTGGGACTCTCATAACCTATTCTCTTATAGGGAACCAATCTCCTCTTCTCACCTTTACCTCCTTTGGTATGGTTGGAAGGATAACACATAGTTGTCCTACATTTCCAAATGAGTTCATGGTGGTGATCCAACTTGCCTTATCTATCGATCTTCATGCTTCAACAATGATAGAACCTATAACTTACAACTTCAAAAATCTCCACTCCTACACACAAGTCCAAACTTAGCAACCTCTCCTCTTTGCCTAGAAACCACCATCGTGTCTTTGTCAACCTTTACAATCACTCTGTTCTATAATAAATTTGGTTTTATCAATCTCTGGTTATTTGGTTCATTGATTTCACTTATCACTCAAATATTTAATCAAGGTAAAGTATAAAATGGCTTTAGCAATCTTATTTATAGGCCATGTGGGGTTTTTACCTCTATTAATTATTTCCCTCCCCTTGTCACTTCTAGTCATTAATGCATATCTTTCAATGTACTTTGTACTTCAAATATTTTAATGAGCATTAAGTGCCTTAACCAATTTATCCCATCAATCCACTCACATGCTTCTCACCATAACTAATGTTGTCACATTAATGGTTTGTTCCTTCCCACACCTTTCTTGTAAGTGGATGACAATTGTGTCCCACCTTTATGATGAAGTGGAAGACAGTTGTCACCCAAATGGTAGGAACCTTTCAAAATGCTTTCAAGGTGTATTGAATGGCTCATGTGCCCTTAATTACTTATGTGCCATAGATGACTTTTGTGTCTTATGATCCTTGCATGCTAACTCGTCTTATGTCTTATATTAATGTGCATTATGCCTTACCCCACACAAAGGTTTTATGGCCCTCCACAAAAACATAAACATAAACTCATATTATATTAAAGAGTCACATGCCTTAAGGGTATCACTTTTTATTGAAATCAATAAATCCTAACCTAATGGCCTTAAGCCTTATTGATTATAAAATTTGAACTAAACAGAATCATAATATGGCTAAAGCCAACTCCCATTATAGTTTCCTAAGAGAAATTATCCAACCATTCACTTTAACTAGTAAGTTTTAGTAGGTCGATTGCTATGGACTATAAATGGTCCATCCCAATAGATGTGGATCTTCCTAAGGTGGTGCACGAACTTTGAATCATATAGTAGAACTTTCATGCCTAGAGAAAATTATGTATTCTTTAGATGGTAATCATGCCATGCTTTTTGTTTACATTTCTCAACATCCTGACTCTAGTGGAATAAGAACCAAGCCTCATCTAGTTTCATTAAATCATCAATCTAAGCTTTTAAAGAGGTTTCATCATCCAAGTTTCCCATACATGTTATCTAGAGAGATAGCACTAGGAACTCCACTAGCATGACCGCTTCCTTTTCATATACTAGGTTGAATAGTGTAATTTTGTTAAGGTGCTTGTATGTGGTTAGATAAACCCATAGTACTATAGATACTTTGTCATCCCAATCAGTCTGGCTAATATTACAAATTTTTTTCAAAGTGGTACCAAGGATCTTATTGAAGGTTTCAATTGTTCCATTGGCCTGTGGGTGGTATGGTGTCATCTTATGGTGCATGATCATAAACTCAGCTAATAAGATGTGAATCATCTCATTCAATAAGTGGGTGCATGATCACTTGTAAAGCTTAGGGGACATCTAAATCATGTTATAATGTTCTCCCAGATAAATTGTATGGTAGTTTTTTTAGTGTAATCTTTTATTGGTGTTGCTTTAGCCCAACATGTGAGATAATTAGTTGCTTTAATGATGTATTGGGAGCTTGTTTGTCATCCTACTAGAGTGATAGGCCCCACAAAGTCAATAACCCATTTCTCAAACATTTCTTGAGAAATAATATGTCATAATGGCATAGCATCTCTTTTGTTTAGTTTTTTATGCACTAGCAAACATCTCATTGCCTAACATAAGCCTTTGCATCTTTAAAAAAAGTTGGCCACCAAAGTCCAGCAAGCAAGACTTTATACATAGTAGCCTCTCTAGTGTAATGCCCTCTAATAATACCTTCATGTACTTTTTTAAGCACTTCAAGGTGATCATGTTGCATTACACAATAACAAAGCACCTCATCATAGTCTATTTTTTATAGATTGCCTATTATGAGTTGATAAGGTGTGGTGTGGACTGCAAGTTGATATTTCTCTTATGAAGTTAGGGAGTCGAGCACACAGCTAGCATTAAGGAATGTCACAACATCCTATAGCTCTTTAGGTACCCAAGCAACTCAAAAAAATTATACATTAAGAAGATAATATTTTATGACATGTGGGGGTTCTTTGTTTTCAATTCATGATAAATGATCAGGCCCATGTTTGGTCTTCCTAGGCTTTATTACTATAAAAAATTGGAATTCTTAGAAGAGTACAATCTAATATTAAACCCTTACATGTAGTACTATCTTGTTGATAAGATACTTCAAGGCCCCATGGTCTGTATAAAATATAAATAGAGTGTCTAGGAGGTAGTGCCTAAATTTTTGTAAAGCCTAAATCATAGACAAAGCTTCATGCTTAGTGGTGGTATAATTTTATTCTATCAATGTCAACTTCCTACTAGAAAATTAAATTAGGTGATCTAAGTTTCCATCACCTGGTTGTGCAAGTATCATGTTGACTACCATCCTAGATGCATCAACATGGACATGAAAAGGCTTTATTCAATCAAGAAATTACAAGATAAGAGCTAGAACTAACCTTTCTTTGAGTGTTTTAAAGGCTCTTTTGCAATAATTAGTCCATATAAATTGTTCGTTGTGTTTAAAAGATTTCCACGGGAACAGGGATCTTGGCATAACCCTGAATGAAATTTTTGTAGTAACCCATGTGTCCTAGGAAGGCACATACCTCTCATTGAGTTTTGGGTGTTGGTAGATGGAGAATGATAGAGACCTTGGTTGGATCCACTAGGAGTCCCTCCTTACAAATGATATGCCCAAGGAGTACACCAAAAGGTGTTGTAAATAGGCACTTATTAAAATTTAGGGAAATTTATAACACTCGACAATGCTCAAGCATGAGTTTTAGATTGGAATAATGATCCATGATCAACCTATATATCATCTAGTCATCTAAGTAGACTTGAAGGAACTTATAGATAAAATCTTTGAAAACTTCAACTGCTATTCATGAGAACACTATCGAGGTATTTTTTAACCTAATAGGCATGATGGTATAGGCAAAATATCCTCATTCAGTAGCATAATTAGTCTTGGATCAGTCTTCTTAGCTATCTAGACTTGGTGGTACCTCAAGAACCCATCGATAAAAGAGTATATCTCACAACTAGAAACTCCTAGGATTTCATCTGTGAATGGTATTGGAAAAGGATCTATCACACAAGATGAATTTAAAACATGGTAATACACATAAATCTAGATACACCCATCTTTTTTGATACCAATTACCATGTGACTCACCCAATTAGATTCATCAATGGGAGTAATTACTCTGGAATGAAGCATTTTATCAATCTCTTATTTTATGCATATTTGGAGGCTAGGATTCATCATGTATGGATGTTTCTTTATTGGGCAAGCATTTTCAATCAAATTTATGTGCATCTTATCTAGAGGAGGGTGAACTCTTTTCATTTTTCTATAATTTATATGGAATACATCTTGATACTCTTTTAGTAACTCAAAAATCTATGAGATTTTTATCTTAGTTTAATAGTTTCTAATTGTAGCCATCTTAGGTTCTTGATATGTATCAATGTTACATTGAATAGTTTGAATGGGCCCATGATAAGGGTTGTCCATTGGAGAATTGGTGTCTTGAATAGTTCATGAACCTGTACTTGTAATCACATCTAGATAGTTTGTCAAGGGGTTGAGTGAGTTAGATCCTTCACTTTCATCTACTTGGAAGACATGTTTTTACTTTCCCAGGTAGATCTCTCTAAGGTGTTCTTCCTTCAAAACTATCAATGGTGAAGGAATTGATGGTATGGGAAGATTAATGAATAAATGCAAGGGTTATTTAGGTCCCTAATGAATATGGCACAGCTGGTCTTCAATGGCACTTGGATCTCCAATGATTGCTTCATGCATGGCTTGAAGGGTGAGGTGCAATTCCATCCTTTGTGAAAAGTAATAAAGTGTTGACATCATGTTTTCCTTTGATAAATACCAAAATATAGTACCCATGTGCCTTTATAAATGAATGTACCAATCATGCACCAAAGTGCATAAAGTCCCATAGAATATATAGACCCAAAGGTAATCTGATAAGAATGTTTCCTTAGCTCACCATATTATCTCACAAGATTCAAGGTGAGGTTTAGGTGAGTTCATGCCATTATAGCTAAGTATGCCTCTGATCTTATTATCATGGTGAAATATATGATTTAGATAAGCTCATACTTGATCCTAATATAAAATGCACTCTTTATGAGTATGTCACCATCTGACAGTGGTACCATAAAAAAAGGTGATCTAAAGACCTCATCTGGTCATTTTTGGTATCACAGAACTCTTTGAGGTGATGGAAAAAGTCATGCACCTCCATTTATCCTTAGAACCATGGAGTGTCATCTAGTCTCTCCAGTGGTGGTACCTCCAGTGGCCCTCTCATTGCTAAACCCATGAGACACACAAACTTGTGGTATTTAAAGAGTTGGTGCAGGATGCTTTCTCCTCTATTTATGGTGTTGCATAATATTTTGATGAGATATTAGTCACCATGGGCCCAATATTTGCAAGCATACTTGTAGTATCTAAGATAGATTAGTCATCCATCCATTGGAGAATACCATCTAGTGTTAAATCATGTTGTTCATCATTTTGAGCAGTCATATTATATAAATTGTTGATGTCTTCATCAATGTTCATGAGCTTGATATAGGGTGGTCCCTATGCTTGGTCTAAGGGTATTACCATGCACTGATCAATAATCTCAAAGCTAATTTATTAGTCTTTAAATCTCAAATATGCATGATTCTCATAGCACTAAAGCCTTCATAGTAAGGTTGGATAGTCATTAGCTTCGACCAACTCTAAAATCTCAAAATTTGCTTTGAAGGGAACCCCAAGTATATCAATGGTGGAATTTTTGAGGACTCCAATAAGATGTACTTGAGTCTTATTCACCATGAATAGGATATGAGGAGAGGGTTGTAGGGCTAGACTAGACATTTCTTACCAAGCATATCTAGTGAGAACATTCACCTCCATACCAATATCTACTAGAATATCCTAGATTACCCATCTGTTCATTTTTTCATTAACTAATATCTCTCCATCTTCTAGGGAAGAGGAACTAGGACTTTATTGACATAGATCATGATTTAAATAGAGATCTTCACTTTATTGACTGAGGTGAGGGTGGAATTTTTTTGGTAGGTGGGCTTGACATTTAAGCTAAGCATTGAGCTGGGGAATGATGTCTTCATCAAGCATATGTTTGCATAGTTCCTAAAAAAATTCCCACACCACAAGAAGTTTGTCTTCTTTCTTCACTGAGGCACATTGTATGACATCCTTATCTTTGAGGTATTAAATCTCTCCTTGGAGCTCTCACACAAGCTCCATTGTATCTTGAAGGACATCTTTTTGCTATTGTGTATTTGGGTATTTCCTTGCCCATGGTTTTTCCTAATGTACTTTATTCATTGGGTTGGTTATGGATTGAGTTTGACCCCCACTATGGGTGGTGATATTTACTTATTGCACTATGGGGATGGTCAGTCGTGCATGCTATTGTGGTTTTTCTATGTGAATCATGTTGGTACCCTTTTCATTTTGGTCCTTAGTGATAACTACATATAGATCAAGGCACTCTTCCATTTGATGGTCTTTTTTTCAAAATACACAAGTTGGGTACTCTGGGCAATCTTTTTGATAGTGGTCTGGTGAACCACATTTGTAACAAGTTCTTAGTGGAAACTAACCACTACCTCATCCTCATCCTCTCCCTCACCCATGGTAACCACCATTGTCTTAAGTATTGGTAACTAAGGTTTGGTGCATGTCACATGCTTAAGCTTCATAGATATCATTAATCAATTAGTAATCATTAGTATCATGTCTGTAGGCATCACAATTCTTACAATACTTAGATACCTTAGTATTTGTATCCCATTGAAAAAGTAGACAAGAATGGACATCATGTTCTTCATGACAAATCTCATAGGTTTGTTTTAGTACTAGATGTATGTTCTTATATGGGTATTTGTTCCTCATATGCCCTTTAGTCTCATAGTCAGTATACTAGACACCACTATGTGTCTCATGTGTATTATTTGCCATAAAATTTTCAAGCGAAGATGTCATGGATGTTATTTTTGCCTCCAAAAAGGAACTAATCCTGGTATCCATGCTTCTTACCACTTCAACATGGAGGGTAGCTATCAATGCCTCACGTGTGCTTGTGAATGTTTTTTTTGATAAATTTCATCAAAAAGATAGCAAGAATCCTCCCATGAACCATTGTGCATGCTAGGTATGATTGATTTTAAATGATAGCCTAGAAAGTAGGGTTTTGAACCATGCATCATATTCATGTACACTCTCTATAAGTCCCTATTTTATGTCTTTTAGTGCTACTATATTTTATTTCTCAAACTCAATAATGTCAAGTTTTTGTAGGAAGGTTGTTTTGAGCTGGTCATAGTTGACCACTATTTGTTGAGGGTCAAATTTAAGATACCATTTGTGCACACATTCTAAAAGTGTGGTTTCAAATTGTGTTGTCTTTCATTTAGAAGATGTGATGCCACACACTCTATAAATTAATTCACACTTATGAACGTGCTCAGTTGCATTCTCTACCCATGGTATTCAAGTAAATGCAATGTCATCTCATAGTAGACCATAGTGGGTTGTGGTTGAGCATGTGGTTACTTGTAATATCTAGTTCCAATTCCAAGAGGGGTTCCACTTCCTCCAATGCCTCTTAATCCTCCTCCAATGCCTCTAATAGTATGCCCATGGGAAGAGGCATGGTAGAGGGTTGATTTTCTAGGTTTGGGCCTATATTCTAGCCTTGAGGGCCAGATTCACCATGCATCCCAAGCTATGCCATATAATTCCCTTAAAGAGGGAAATATGTAGATTCTAGATTATCATGTAATGGCCTAGTTTCAATCTCCCTTAACCATTTAGTTTTTGACTCTATACTATCTATATATGAATTCTATCTAACTTAAAGGCATGAGCACATACTATGGTGGGGGATCCTGGTTGACTCGTACTTGGTTCCTCATCTCCTATAGTCCATCACATTTCTTATTCAAAATATAAAAGTGGAAAATGACATGGCTTGAAAGTGATGGTTTCTTCATGCACATCTACCTCACTATGACTATTCATAGAACTCCTCAAGGTTTCTTAATCTCTCCCCATGCCACTAACTCCCATGATCCTCTATCAATATTTATTATACTTCCATTTCTATAATTCTTGTTGGATTACTACCATGTTGAACCCATAATCCTCAATCAACCATTAGTCTCCCCTACCAATTGTGTGGCTCAAGCACATGAGATTTTAGCCTACCATGGGGTAGAGTTTCCAATCCAAGATTATTAATTAACTTCTTAACTTCAAAAGCAAATAATGACAGGTAGCATCCCCTTAACTCTCATAGAAATTAGAACTTTTCCTCCTTAAGAAATGAATAGGTGGTCATCATGTACTCTAAAATATAGATATTCTGAACACCTCCCCACCAATAGTTAACTGCTAGTGTCTAGGGAACTCCAGGTCATGCTAAACTCCTCTGTCATTCAAGTGTCCATGATTGCCTTCATCCAAGATTTTGAGATCATCCTTGAGTATGCGCTAAGATCCAAGAACTAAATAGAATTAGGACCTCAAAAAATAAAGTATCATACAAAGAGTTGTAGAGATTCTATTGTACCTACTGTCATGCAGAAATTCCTAGTTCAAGATACATAACCATAAAGTTATCTTCAATGTTGGTAACCCATTATTTAATATTCTCTAATGTAATATGCTTAAACATTTCCCAAGATTATGCTTAAATTACTTTAGGTCCTAGCAATGAAACCAAAATGTTGGGCTCGTTTAGTTAATTCTACTATGGCATTAAAGCTTCTACCCAGTAGGCTTACACACTAGCCCTTATCACATGAGAGGTAAGTTTCACGCACTCACACAAAGCGTGTAATACAAGACTAGCTCCTTATAGGTTTGTTAATTTATTGTAACATAAATATTAAGTTATTAAGTGATATTATGTTTGATAATAGTGGTATATTTATGGTATTTAATAACTTAATATCACCATTATTATTCAATAGTAATAATAAAAGGAAAAGACACCCATGAATTAGAAATAACACATTTTCATTATTTAACACTTATAATGTTCATGAATCATCACAAATTATGGAAAATACTAATTATTCATTGATTGCTTCACAGATTAAAAGATAGATTATTGTATCTATTCTTTAAAGGTCCATACACTCAAATTATTATAATAAGGGTTTTTATACTTCATTTGCCCTGACCAAGTGTCATGATTCTAGCTATCATGGATAAATGGCACACTGACTCCCAACAAGTTGAGATTTATAACTCTTACAATTGGTTGTTCATATAAAATCTAGCCTCTGTGCCCCTAGATTCTTACTCTATGTTATGTTCTAATGGCCAAATATTTCATTCCTCATGGGATGGTACATAACCTTTGATCAGTGGGGTCAAAGTGTCTTACTTGAGGTACTCTTCTAACTACTCTCACATTTTACTTCCCTTATTCTCCCATAGTTTTTTGCTTATTGTTTTGAGTCCTTTATTTTCAAGTCCCTTGTGACATGTTCTTCCTTGACTAGGTCCTCTTGTGTTGGGTCTTTTTTACCATTGTCCTTCTATGCTTGGCAAGTTTTGTGTCATGATACTCTTACATGCCATGGTCTTCCTACACCATGGTCCTCACGTGACATGTTTATACTTGCATCAAAATGGACAATGGTCCCTCAGTAATATGTACCAATAATGGATCAATACTTGTAAAAACTTTAGGGGTCAACATATTTATTCACAGATTCAATGTCCCATCTTTATGAACAAACCTTAAGAAGATAAAACGGGCCTAAACCCTCCTAAACCCTTGTTAGTGACCATTTTGAGTAAATGAAGATGGAAATTTAATATAATGGCATATTTTTCCCAAGATGATTGAACCTTTTAGGATACTCCATCAGGAAACTCCCCATGATTTTGGACTATACAAAATTGTATAGACAAGGTATAAAATAGGGTACTTTTGACTATTTTATGTGTTTTGGAAGTTCTAAAAAGAGTCTAAAGATTAAATTAAGTTTGGGTGGAATATTTTTAATTTCAATAACTTAATATGATCATTTCTTACTTCATCAAAACTATTAAGTGTTTAAACAATAGCTCTCATCTCAGCTAGTCAAAACTAGCATTGTGACCAAGCTACTGAGAAGTGTGAAAAATCCAAGTGGAAGTGATTTCAAAGTGTTAATAATGATTATAAGGCCATGGATGGTCTTGAAACATGTCATAAAACTCCTCCCATGAATTTTAATATAAAATTTAAGCCAAATTTGAGGCCAAGTGTATAGGGTGTATGAAGGAAGAGTTTTTTGGACTATAAATGATGATGGCTCATTTTCAGATGATTCCAAATGACCAAGACTAAAACTAATGCATAGAGAGGAATGTATAAAATAATTCCCTCTAATTCCAATCATTATACCTATCCCTAATCATTTTTGGGATGTTCAAATAGGGTTAATCATGAATGTATTTTTTTAGTCAGAATAAGAAGTTTTTATAACACTTTACAAGATTTTCATGCCTTGTATAGACACTTGGGCATCTTAACCTTGTATGGTTCATCCCACATCATCTTCTCATGTAAAATTAAATATTTTTCTCAGCTTTATAAGTGTCCTTGTGACCCTTGGACTTCTCTTTTCTCCTCTCTCTCTCTCAATTTTTATAAGAACTAGCCATTATAACTTATGCTCCACCTAAGTATGGCTAATGCCTAATTATTTGCATACCTTTTAATCAATAAGACTACTAATTTTTACATCTTCATGACTATTCATAGTGCATTATACTTTGAATATTTATCTTACTTAGTGATAACTATGATTTCCTTAGCATGTCTCATTCTTTCATCCTATTTGTAGTTGGAAAGCTTCTCTTGTAGAGCATGTGAAGTGCTCTAGAAAGTGTAAAGGTTGAATGATTTATTATATTCACTAGTGCCCTTCAAGGCCTCTTGTATATTCCTCCTATCCTAAACATTCATCTATAACCTCATAATCTAATATTGATGTGGGAAGATGCAGATTAGAGAAGTGTATGTTTGGTTAGTCTCTTGGTTTCAAGTGTAATATGAAGCTGGTTGGTAGTCATAAATCAATTTGGTGTATCACCTCTATTAGGATAGTTTGATTTATATTTTATCTCCCTTTTCCCTCCCCCCCAAATTTTAGATTTATTATTGATCCAAATGATGAGTCATCAATTCATCATTCAATACTGTCAATCTAGTGCTGGTGTCCAAAGTTGTATGCAAAATGAGAAAGAGTTTTCTAGCAACCAGTCTCTTCTACCACACTCCACACTTACAGGAATTGAAAGCACACTTTTAAGAATTTAAATTCACACCACACTTTTTGGAATTGAAAGGCACACTTGCAAAAAATTAAATCACACCACACTTTACATAAAAGTAAATTGCTAAATTGAAAGGAAAATAATAAACAAGGAAAACATAGAAAACACCTGTAAGTTCACAACAAAATTAAAAAAAAATGTTTACATAAAAAATAAATAATAAAAATTCAAAAACATAATTACATAACAAAGAAATAAAAAATAAAAAAATTATCCATCTTCTTTGGAATGAGTGGCCAGCTCATTCCTCAGAAGAGAATTTTAATCAAAACACTGGATTTATGTTACAAAGCTTTTGAATGTATTATCAAGATTTATTACATTGGTGTGGGAGGTTGCATTTATACTCTCATACTTCCAACCAAATCCTTATTCAATAATAACAATCTTAGATGCTCTAAATCAAATATGGAGAGAAACATAACAACTTAGATATTCTAGCTTATCTCAATTTTCTACAAAATATGGAGAGAGACGTTATTATCTATTTACAACATAAGCTCAATCTTCATGAAATATGAAGAGAATTATTTATGAAATAAAATTACACAAATCAAAATTTAGATACAAACTATAAATTTGAAAATCTTAAGAAAAGAATCTATAGATGGGCACACAATCCATAGATATGCATAGTCCATAGATATGCTTGCATAGTCCATAGATGTCTCAACCTATAAAGTCCATATATTTTATTCCTACATAGTCCATAGATATGAAACCTGTAGAGTTCATATATTTTTTCCAAGTTACATTCTTCAAAATATTGATGACTATGATGGAGTCCCTTGGCATTTGATGCTTTGAACTGGTCTTCAATTAATGAATTGAATGGACATAGAGCTACTAGTTGAGTCTGTAGATATGAATTGAATGAGTCCATAGTAAATATAAGTGAGTTTGTAGCTATTTCTAGAGTGCATGTAGCTCACCTTGAAGCTGATAATTAGTTAGTACTTCATGATCATGTCTTATTTTGGGCTGCATATACACATATTAATAACTTTTTCCAAAGATTTAGTAACAAGAATCAACAAGAAAGAAGACAACAATTTATAAATAAATAACCAATTATTAATTCTCTATTTCATTCTAAATAAATCATAAGTTCAGAAATTACACTTAGATATAAGTCTTATTCAAGGAAAAAGGATGTTATCACATGGATAAAATGAGCCATTTTATGTCTCATCATCTCTCCCACACCTAACCTCATGCATGCCATTCTTTTATCAAAAAATTCTTTGGGATACAAATGCATGAGTTAGATGATCTTATTTTCAAATAGGCTTTCTAGATTTGACTTGCATGAATAAAATGATTTTGAATATTTATAGAATCCTCTTGAATTTCATAGGCAAAAGTTTCCAATGAAAGTGGTCAATAAAATACACTTTTAAAGGATAGGTTCTTGTGTGAAAATTTTCTTTCTATCCCTTATTTCTCTTTGACACAGGTTCTTATGTTGAATTCTCATGCTGCCCTCTCTCTCTTTTTTTTTTGAGGTGAGAGCAAGTTCTTGTGTTGAGAATTTCTTATTGTGCCTACATAACTCTATTTTGACTAAAAAATAATTCTTGACATAAAATAAATTTTGATGCTTGAAATCTTTGAAGAATTTTGAAAACTATATACCATTATCAAAGTCATTAACTTGATTTTACTAAGCCCTATTCTTTATTTATTGTTGAGACTATTTTCTTTCTCCTTCTCTCCCACACCTCCTCTCATGCATGTCCTCATGCATGCCAATGTAAATGTGTATAAAGTGTGGGGATATTTCATTATTTTTCCTTCTTTTTAAAAATAAAATGGATCTTTATGTAATAAAAAAACTTGTAAATAAATTTAAAAGTGAAATAAAAAAAACTAGATACCTTGGCACAACTTCAATTTGCCTTGTCTTTCTTGATGTCAACCCTATGGAGCATATTGTAAAAGATGTTTGAAGAATGAAATCCCAAGAAATATTGAAAATGAGAGCATAAAAAGTCAGCAACCAAGTATTTATTGTAGGCTGGGAAAATTAACCATTGCTAGTTTTCAACTTTTCCCTTTTTTTTTTTTTTTTTTTGCCCTTGACTATCCAATAAGACTCATTTTTCCAATAATTGACCCACCAACAAGATATTTTTCAAATCAAGACTACCAAAAATGTCTAAGGGTTTTTCATTTTTTTTTTTAAATGTTACATCATTTAATAATGAGTCATCAACTCATGAGTCATCAAAAATGATGAGCTAGCCTTATCGAGATATTAACCTCACTCTTGGGCTACCCACAAGCCTAGAGGTGTTTCAATTGTGCCATTTGGTTGAGGAGAGATGATACATCTCCTCAAAGGGTGAAAATCTAAGTGACAATAGTGCAACTAAATGATATATTTAAAAACCATCTAATTAAATTATGTGAGCTACTCTAAGAAAGTAGATAACTAAAAATGAAAGTGTGAATTAATTACTAGCATATAGTTATTAATTCCCAATTTAAGCATGGTATAGAGTTGGTTCAAATGACATTATATGAAAAAATTACATAATAGAGTCGATAGGGTTGCTACTATATTGTAGAAGTAAGAATCCTTAAGAATTAAGTTGACTAGGCCAACCTAGTCTTATAAACAAAAGATAGACTACAGAACTAGGTCGACCAGGTCAACCTAGTTTATTGTAGGACTACAGTTTTGAAGACTACAAAATTTGTAAAATAGAACTGTAAGAAATAACTAAGTTTAAAGAGATAGAAATAAAGGAACCTTGGTCAGTTGGAAGATGTTGAGGACTATGAAATTTTTATTGAAGTGCCTTGAATGTTGCTTGTAAGTTCTATCAACTGTGTTGATTGGGTCTACCTAGTTATACAATTCCCTATTTATTGAAGCCTATTAAGATGACTAAGTCAACCTGGTCAACTTGGTTTGTTATTTGGAAGCTAACTGTGATATTATGTTGACCTCCATGATTTAATTTGTTATTCTAGATTTGAACAAGAAACTAATTTGACTTGTTTGACATAGTTTGTTATCTAGATATAAATAAGAGTATTGTGTCAACCTATTTGATCTAGTAACATGTATCTGATGAATACCTACACAAAAATAATAGAGTCATTTTGATCTGATTATGTGTTAAATATGTACCTAAAAGTTAGAAACTATACTAGCTTGGTCGACCTAGTATCGTAAATATAGAAAAAATAATAAAATGGTAGAAATGGAAAGCATTAAATAAAACCTATAAGAATTAAATTCATGTTAGGTTCACTAGAATGTATGTAATCAAAAATTCATCAAATCTACAAATCAATCCTAGTTTGAAGATGATAGATCCTACTTACACTTCCAATTGGGGATACATTAGATAATCAGTAACATGACCAATATAGATCTGCCAGACTAAATTAGGGTATCTCAAACCACAATAATATCACTAGGGAGGGTTATAAAGCCTCTAGTCAAGCAAAACTATGCAATAACCCTAACTAAGTCCTATGTTTTCAAATTCACTATACTAATAACAAGTAAAATAAATAAATCTAATCTAGTGTTCATAAAATCTTGTATCACAAAGTGGGGGTAATAAACAACAAAATTAAACATGCATAGAAGATAAATACTCATATCAATATATACATAATATTAATGCATGAAAGAGAAGTGAAAATGCATATCTATCTACTCTTTCAAAGGAAGCACAAACTTAGGGATACTTACCTTTGAAGATGAACCCATCGAGCCTCAATTTCTCCCTTGACCAAAGCATTTTATAAGAGGTTGTTGTGGTATATAAGGATGACAAGGATAAATCAACTCTAGGATACATAACCTATCAATGCATCTAAAAGACTTATCCATGAGACAAGATTTGTATATCCAACAAAAGTATGAAACCCTAAGCTTGCTCCTCAATTAAAATGGTGGATAAGCAGATGCACAATATACCCTACTTCTTCTTCTCTTCTCAAAATAATGGAAAAATGATTGTGTTTATATAGGTATATTTAACCCTAAACCATTCAAAAAAAATTGGCTAACAAGGTCAACCCGATCGACCTAGTATCATTATTGGTAAAAACTCACTAGATCATGAATTAGGTCAGTCAAAAGTTGACCTAGACCCTAAATAAGTTTTGTCAATAAGAGTACAAGGTTGACACAACTGACATAGTCATGTAAAAATTTTAAATAGGTTTTAGATTAGGAAAAGGCCTAATGAAGGTGGTAAAAGGCTAGAGGAGTGTTAAAAATAGAAGGTCAAGCTTAGGGGAATGGTTTTTAGAAGACAAGTGTGTAGATAGCAAGTGGCAAAAAGGATAACAATCCTACAAAGCACTAATGGTCTACCCGCCCCTTTACCAATGCACCCCTTAAGGAGTGCACTCAGATATATTGAGACTAAAAGGGTTCCTACAATATAGAGAGTGTCAATAATTGATAAAAGTTTGAAAATATTATATCTAATACTAACTCTATTACTTCAAAGTCATCCTAGAATTTGGTGCCTATGATATCTACAACTACACTCTTCAAAATTATGATATGTTGTGCTTGGGTCTTATTGGCCATGAAGAGCACATGAGGGGAAGGTCTTAAAGATAGGCTACCCATATTCTCCCAAGTAGTCTTGGTTAATATGTTGACCTTAATGCCTATGTCTATAAGAACCTCACAAACAGACCATCCATCAATAATGGCCATCCATTAGGAGTTCTTGGTCATATTCATCATTCTAAGTATGTCATACTTCTTGTGCCCTCTCCATGTATGGTATAGTGACCTCAATTTAATTTTAACTTGCATGCTCCAGGAGGAGGTTCTTCAATAGGGAAATATACCCTCAATTTGTAAGAGGCATAAGATATCAGTTAATTTTTTTACTTTAGCTTCTTGACTATCTTATTTCTTTTGAGAGGTGATAACCTATGCTTTTAGGTCTCACATTAATTTGATATCCACATACAAGTTTTGGATTATGATTATAGCCTGTTATAGTACATCCTTCTAGTGCATTGGGTCTAGGTATGGTGCAGCTTTTGGTTCAGGATACATTATGCATTCATTTTGGCCCTTATTCTCATACTTAAGGCATAACTCAGGTACTGGTGCAACTAGAAGTTGAGTGATGACTCCATTGTGAGTAGTTTCCTACACCTTGATTGCCTCTATATGTGTAAGTTGTGCCTTTGGGGTCCATTTTTCCATCATTTGATTGCACTTGATCATTCATGCACCCTTGTCTATGTCAAGCCTATCTTGGGTCATCTTTTTGTAAATATTAGAGCATTCTTCAACCTTATATGGCCCTCAATAATACCCACATGTGTGATGTGTAGGGTAGTAGTGTTGATAATGCTTTGTTGAGCCACACTTATAACATGAGCATAGTGGGAATCTTTTGCCACTACATATCTAACCTCACCCTTTAGCACCTCACTACATCCATAAGCTTATATTCTATTGGTCATAGCCATTATTCCCTTAGTTTGCTTATCCTTTGACTATTGTTATAGCCTATTTTGCACCCCTTTCCATATTTTCATGCATTTTGTCACTCACCTAGTAATCAGTAGTGGTATAGTTATAGGCATCACACAAATGATAATAAATGGTTATGTTGACTTGGTTGACACATTATAACAAGGGATAGTTTCATATATCATGCACTTCTTGATAGACTTCATAGCTTATAAATAGAGTACACAATTATTCCATGGGAAGTTATTTATATTATGGTCTTCTACTTCACATTCAGTGCACCATATCTAACTTTGAGCATCATGCATAGAGTTGTTGATAAGCTTTTAGAGCTAGGAGGGCATATATGTAATTTGTGCCTCTATAAATGGGATAATCATGGTGTCTACACTTCTAACTACCTTGGCTCTAAGTAAAAATTCAAGCACTTCTTGAGGATCTATAAAAGTATTCATGGAAAGTGTTATTTGAAATGGCATAAGCAACCCCCTAATGAGCCAATGCACATGTTTGGAAGGGTGAATATCATATGGGGGATTTTATAAGAGAGTTTTAAATTATGCATTAGATAAGCACACACTCTCTAAGAGTCCTTGGGTAATTTCTATTGTTCAAACTCTAGGGTGTCAAATTCCTTCAAGAATGTATCCTTAAGGGTATCATAGTCAACCATGGTCTAGTTGGGATTAATTTTTCTATACCATGTGTGTTCATGATCAAGTAAAGTGGTTTAAAACTAAGTAACCATGCACTCCATCTGGGTTATGCCTTATATGTACCACTATAGTTCACATTTCATCACATGTTTTGTAGTATTTTCCATGTCATGATACTCTAGGAGGTGCATATCCATTTCATAGTAGATCTATTGTAGGGGATAGCTCATACTTGAGGAGCTTGTCTCCTCGGTGCTTATCTTGGCAATGGTTCTCCAATGCCTTTAGCCCTAAAAGTAGGCAATGGTCTCATCAATCCTACTAGTGTAGTTGATGTCATTATTGTTGTGATTCTTATTTGTGGTGTCAAACCACTTTCTATGAGTTATTTCCCACCTTTCATGGGTGACATAATTTGAGTTTTCATGCTCGCATTCAATTTATGTTATGGTGAGCTAGTTCTTAATGGTCTAGAGGTAGTTGTACTCATCTCTTTGTATGGAATAAACTATTCAATAAGAAAATTACAACCTAAGTTTACAAAATGTCTAAGATCTAAGTCATTAGTAGGATCAATAATCACTACTATACTATCTTTAAGTGGGAAATACAATGCGTGAGGATGTGCTACAAGCTCAAAAGGGGTAGTTGTATCAAATTTATCTATAGTCACCAAATTATGTAAGAACTCATTGAATTTCACACCTATTAAATGTCAAAATCAGTCCATTGTTTCATTATATCTCTCATCTTTGTGTTGTTGTCTTTCTATATATCCTTCCCCGTTTCCTTCCCATTCACTATGGGTCCTTTCAACACTTATAAGTTCCATATCCTTCATCAGTGATGCCTTATCTTATTATAGGCTTGTCTTCTAAGCTCTTGGTTGTTAATTTTCTTGTCTCCTTCTATTACACCTCACCTACTCATCCTTTTGTCCCCCTTTGTGCATCTCATACGTGAAAGGATTTTAGCCTTCCATACCCAAATTTTTAAATTCATAATCAACCATTAGCTTCTTGAACTTTGTACCTAACTTCTTCATGAACATGCCTTTAGGGTTGCACAAAAATTGGTACTCTGCTTCCTCAGGGCATGAATAAGTTGATACTATAAACTCAAGTATATAGCTATATAGAGATTCTTACCACCTTATATCCACCACTCTAGTCCAATTAATATCCAAGGTCCCAAGCCTCTCTATGCACTCTTTTTTCCACTTGTAACATCATCCATAAATTCTTCTTTTGTGGGTTAAATATTCAACCAACTACCTATACACATGATTATGTAACTCATAGAAAAATACCCCATATAAAGCATCATATAGGTTGTCCTAAACCCATTTTCTTGGATTTTGTCCTTTATAGGTTGGATGCTTCTATGCAAAACTATTTTTCACCTATTATAGCTAGCACTCAATGTTTTTGAGATAAAATTAATACATCATCCTATCACACCATCATAGTAGCAAAATTTAATAAGGTCCTAGTAATAGAACCAAAATGTTGTAAAAATTTTAGAGGTGGTTTACTACAACTAGGAGTAAGCATGGAATACTCACTTTGTACTCAACATTTAAAGACTCAGTTTCATTGGCATCAATCCACATAAGTCACAGTCTTTATGCACTCACCCAAAGTACAGTTGAAGATGAACCAAGCCTGCATTGGGTTAGTTGTACTATGGCATGAGGCTTTACTAAGGGGAATTAAACAATGTAGTATAAACTTAACTTGAGTAGATCCATAGGTGTACGCCTTTCTCAGATTAAGCTCAGGGTCATATAGGTACATAATGGGTCATAAGACTAATTTGGTTTAATTTACTCATACTAAATAGATATAATTTAAATAGGGATTGGGTTACTAGCACAGATCTATGCTCATCCTCTATGTAAAATAAATATGACGTCATGAAAATTATAGAGACTCCATTAAAGTATTGAACTAGTAAAATGCACGAACATTAATTCACATAATTAATCAAAAGTGTAACATCACATAAACATTCACATCCCATTATAAATATTACAAGACATTCAAACTAGACACACTTAGTAAATTTTAATGCAACACCATTATCATTTTTGAAAGTCCATAGCAAGAGTTATATTCAAAACATAATATTAACAACCTAGAGGCCCATAGACAAGCTTGGGCACATACAATTGGAGCTAGAATGGCCTCCATTTTATTTTTAAGCCTTAGTGGTTGTTAAATCAAAGTCTAAAAAACATGGCTTTGAAGTCATTCCACTTGAGCTTCATTATAATTCTCTCTCCCTTCCCATCTTTTAGTTTGATCTCCTTTTATAAGCCTTCAAGAGCATCTTTTCTAGGGTGAAATTTTCATGCTAAGTGTTGATCTAAAATTCTATCATCATAACCATCAACTCCATGACTCTATGATCCCCCACACTATACTTACCACATTTCTACAAATCCTCATTGATGACCTGAATATCCACAGGATGGTTAGCCACCTGCCAGTTGGCACAATATTTATGATATAACCTCCAACTAGCTACAAAAACCCTTAGGCTAACCACTTACCAAAAATATCATCTCACATCAAGCTGGATGTCAAGATATTATGAATTATTTACTAATGGTTTAGGGTCCCAACACCTAGTGATTTTTACCCTATACCATGATACAATTGATAAAATTTAGTTGAAATGGGTTCTAATACACCCTACTCATGAAGTCCAAGTCCCTTTCCCTTATAATTCATATTTTTACACATGTAATTATCCCTTAGATATTTTATATGTTGAAACCAAGACACAAGGCCATATTAAAATATCCATGATTCATATGATCACTTTATTTGTTCTTTAGATAGGAGGCCATATTGAGTAAATGTTATTTTTATAAATTGATAAGTAATCAAAATAACTACCTTCATGGTGAGATGCCCATAGTTGTAAGGTGACATAGGTATTTCACTGATATGGAAGCTGTGGTATTCATATTCATTGCATCTTTTAGGAATGATTTTAATGTAGGAAGCTATAGGGGGATTGGAGGAAGTGGATAGGATATCATCTAGATGGATGTAGGAATTAAAATTGTTATTATCTACATGTGTGCTCTCAATACTTGGACAATAGATGGTGTCTTGATAGAGTCCATATAATGCTTGGCAATATTATAATGGTTAAAATCACAAGGAATTGTTACTTCCATTAAAGAATACATGAATTTGACACATTGATGGAGGGTGGATGGTACAATCCACATTTCCTGTATCCATGGGTGACCCAAAATGATATTCTAGGGAAAAATCAAAATTTACCACATGGATCAAAGTTTGAGGTGTAACAAGTCCCATCATGATAGGAAGGTAAATAGTGTCATATTACTATCATTCATTATCATCATAGGCCTTTATTGTGATGATCTTGGTTCCAAGAAAGGATTATTAATATCCCAAACTCTTGATAAAATTAATGTTACATAGATCAACTCCAAACCCATTGTATAACAGCATGATTTTGATTTTGTGATTTGAAATGATTACCTTAATATACAAGGGGTTATTATGATTAGGGCCAAGTGGATACATGTCTTGAGGATCAAAGGTAATATGTTTAGAAGATTATAAGTTTACCACAAGTGATTGAACTAACTACAGTTAATATCAGTCAAAAATCTTGACTCTTAGAGGGTTTTCTTAAGAAAGTCACCATGGGCAAAAGATGATTTGATAAGATTCATAATGGATATTTGGGTGAGAGTGTTTTTTATTTATTTGATGATGTCAATTTTATCTTCATAAATATCTAGAGGAGGCCTTATGACACTAAATTTGGGAGCTACCCTTCAAGGGGATGCTTTAGGAGGTTCCCCAAATACATTAATTTTTCCATGGCATGTGATAACAACACAATCTAAATAAGTACCTTTATCTTAATTATAGAACAATTTTGAATAGGAAGACATTCAATGGATTTTTATTTTATTTTAATAGTGGCAACTCATAGTTTACAATGATCAATACAGCTAGTAAGAGAGTCAAAATGATGGTGAGCCCTCCTATAGTCTACATGATTAGAGGGAAAGGCTTAACCTTAGTCATGTTGTGAAATTTTATGTTCTTGGTGATGATTTATAATTTGATCCTAATATATACCAATCTATTGATTTTTTTAGGGAGAATCTTCTCCTTCAACTTCTATTTCACCTCTGTCGATCAAGTCCAAGATGTAATTCCAAAGCTACATACATCTTCTAGTGTCATGGCCTTTAACTCTATGGTAGTTGTATTAATCATATTCCTTATACCATGTACACATATATTGAATTTAATTAAATGGTATGCTTTTAGGAATCATAATTATATTGACATCTATGACCTTCTTCAATACATTTTCTATTGCATTTCACCCAAGCTAGTATATCAGTGTTTCTATGATTTTATCTTCAGCTTGTCTATAGGAATAGTAATGCTTGATGCAGTATAATATGTAGGATAATTTCATCCTTGGATGGTTTGGATGTGCTTGGAATTTATCACTTTATAAAAAATGACACTCTTGTTCTTATTGAATAATTTTTTGCTTCTAATGAGGGGTGAGTTTGATTTGAATCAATATTTGAAAATATTTTGATTATACCTTTGGAAATGAGAGACTTATCAACTAGGATGATTTTTTATATGATCTTATAAAAGGTGTTAGAACAATGTAGCTGAATTTGAATAGCCATTTATTGATTTATATTTATGTTTTACTCAAATTTTATCCTTATTTCTTAATTTTAAAGCAAGTAGTAAAATTGAAACAAAGGGGTGTGTAAGGTTACCTAGTTGGAAGTGCACACGCATTGATCCAGATGAAGTGGGAACTCTTATTTAGCTAGGGAAGAATACCTATAGATAAGAAAGCACTAACAAAACTTATTTTTTAGACAAGTAGATGGGGGGATTGCCTAGCATATGCTAGATCCAAGAAAGCAATAGCTTTCTAGGATGGTTGTCAATCCCCTTTCTAATAAAAGTTTTGATACAAATAAAAGAAATGAAACTTGCATACAATAACATGAAATATAAATTCTATGTAATATAAGAAAATAAATTACTTTTTCAAATAAAATAACTAACTATAGGAAAAATGGTTCACTACTCATGCTAAGGTGGTTGGGGTTGGTTCATATTGTTATTTTTGGTTTGTAGGGTAATAAATACATAAAAAATAGAGTTTTAGTTGAGGTCTAGCTAGTGGTATGGTTGTTGGTTTGGTTGTAGATAGTGAACTAGCGGTGGTCAAGTGAACCTATGTTGGTTTCACTAATCGATGATGATTGGGCAATCGGCAATGATTAAGGTAATTGATGATGGTTTATCTAGCCATCAGTGGTTGCCTATCAAATTCTAGATACTTAAAAAAGGGGTTGCAAGTTGTATAATTAGTCAATTAAGGGTATGATATCGGTTTGAAGGTTGAAGGATAGAATACTATTAGATTTGATAAGGCAAAAAACTTAGAAGAGCAATAAAGGAATTGAAAACAAATTAGAAAATACATGTTATCAATTATGTGGATGAGGGTAGAAGAACCTAAATAAAGTCTGCCATCATAATGGTGCTTTGACTTCTGAAATTAATTTAGGTGGTGTTTCATTAAGGGTGAATACCTACAAAAAAAAATTTGGTAGCATGTACTTATAGATTTTTGGATCCATTTTCCTTTCTGCAACTCTCCTTTTATAGGAAAAGTTGTCAATTATAAGTGGAAGAAGTTGCTAAATGGAGTGGAGGAAAAGTTTCTATTTTCAATGCTTTAAAGCCATTTTACTTTGCATAAATAAATTAATAAATTGTGTGATGTTTATCTTGTTCATGACTAGAAGTCATTTTAAAATAGGGTAGGAAACCTGATCGACACCAATCAAGCTAATCAGAGTCGGTCTGGCTAACCAGTGTTGATCAAGGTCTAAGAGGAAAATGGGTGAAAAAGGTTAAAAAGAAGTGGGTTAAAAAGGTTAAGTTATCAAGATAAAAAGTGGGATAGGTTAACTAGGTGTTTAACTAGCTTTAATATAAGGTAAGGGTTCAAGGGTGATTTGACATAAAAAATGGGGTAGTTTTTTAGTGTCTAAATTTTTTCCCTTTTTGCTATGTGGCTTTGGGTTGATAAGCTACAAAATAAAAATAGAGTTGGGTAAGGTTAAAGGTGAAGGGTGATGGTCGAGATTACTCCAGATACACTAGGTAAGAGGCCTATATAGTTTCATAGACGTAATGTCCAAATAGAACTTCAAGATAAATGTAGTTCTTGAATGGTTCATGGGTAGGTTGTGGAGCATAAGTATGCTCTGAGGGTAAGGTAGTGATACTCAATCAAGTTACCCCAATAAAAAAATCACATGGTTTGGTTTGGGTAAAGGTTTATAGAGAAGGGTCATCGCCAAAAGGTTAGATTTCCTTGGGTATGGGAGGAGGTATTCCCCCTCAAACTAGGAGTCAATGAGGTAAGCTCAAATTGGGTTAGGGTTTGATAAATGGTAGATGATAAGTCACAAGGTGGGTGACAAAAAGGTGAGGTTATGTATTTGAGATGTAAACATGTGCACAAAATATAACTAAGTGTGATAGTCAAGATCATGCAAAGACTAATATTTCCATGTTGGTAACAATAAAGTCAAGTTTTAGGATAAATGAAAAGGTAACCAGTCCCCAGCATTGGTCATAGCTGATTAGGTTAGTCTTATCAATTCTTTTAGATAGGTCAGTGTTTACTCATGTATTCAAGGTAAAAATTACTCTCTAGAAAAACAAATATGGTTTAGTTGTGCATGAGGTGATACAAATTCAAATGTTTAACATGGAAAAATTGGTTTGTATAGTCAAAAATACCAAGGCAAGGTCATCACAAACTATGCGATAGGTTGGGTCAAAAGGGGCCAACATCGAGGTGGATGTGATTTAATGGTTGGGCAGTTTGGTGGAGAAGGGTAATCTCAAAAATTAGAGGGAGAAGGTGAATCTTAAATAGGTTGGTGGAGAAGGGTAAGCTCTATAGTTTGAGGGAGAGGGTGACTCTTAAATAGGTTAGTGGACATCCAAATGGGTTTCCTCACTTGGGTGTACCATTTAATTTGGTTTGGATTGATGGGGTTGATAAAGTTGATAAGATAGGTAAAGTTAGATTTGATAGCATAGGTTGAGTGGATAAGGTTTATTGATATTGGTTGGCTAGATAAGTGTTTTAAACATGGTAGGTAAGGTTTAAGAAGTTTGATTGGTAGGTAAGGGTTTGATTTGATAAGGTTGGTTGAATAGGTTGATTTGATAGGTTGTGTGAAGTTGATAAGATGAATTGATTGTATAGGTTGGGTAAGGTAGGAAAAGTTAGTGGGTTATTGTTGGTTGTAGGTTTGATAGGTTGGAGTTGGTAGATCAATAGGCTGAGATGATGGTTATTAGTTTGATAAGGTAGATAAGGTTGATAAGGTTAGTTGGGTTGATAGATTTGGTTAGTTCGGTAAATTTGATAAGGTAAGTTAGGATGGTGGTTAAGGGTAGATAACCCAATGGTTGATGAGGTTGGATAGGTTGAAGTTGAGATTGATAAAAATAACTATTAATTTGGTGTTGATGGGTTATTATTTGTGTAGGATGATGGTCAAAGGGTTGGTAAAGGTAGGAGAAAAGCAATCTCCAAAAGTGGGGTTGGTTTGGTCAATTTGAAGTTTGCAGGGGAAGGTAATCCCCAAAAGTTTGATGGTTAGGGTAAGTGGGTGGTTTTAATGGCTCAAAAGGTGGAAGAAACATATCCCTAGGTTAATTTAATTAGGTAAGGGATGGTTAATTTGGATCTTGATGTGCTAGGCAAGAGGATGTTGCCTACATAGTCCCATGGATGGTGGATCCAACATGAACTTTAGGTCAGATATAGTTCTTTCAATTTAGTGTTTGATAGGTTTGATTGGAGGAAGATGAGGTGATTGAAGAAAATTAACATCCAAAGGTTACATTTGGTTTGGTTTTGGTTGGCTAAGATTACAGAGAAAGGTAACCTCCAAGGTTTAGGAAGAAGGTGACTCCCAAAGGTAAAAGGTCAAGCTACTTCATTGGTTGGTTGGTTTGATATGTTAACTTGATTGGATGAGTTGGGTGAATGTGATTGGTAATTTTTAGTTTGGGTAGTAGTTATTGGTTTGTTTGGATAAGGTAAATAAGGTTGGTTTTATAGGTTTTATGGGTTGAATTTGGTTTGGGTTGTTTGGTTGATTAGGTGATGATTTGGTTTCAATGATTCCAAAGGGAGAAGACATGTCTTCCCAAGTGATCATGAAAGTATAAGGGGGAAGATAAATGCTCTGATTTAAAAATACCATGATGGAAAGATAGATGGATTTATAAACATAAAACTCTTGTCACACTTTTTCTTTGTTTCTAGTTCAATGGTTCAAAAAGGTAGCTTTATCGCATGGTGTCAACTAAGCTTAATATCCCTTGATTTGTAAAGGACAAAAGGGGAAATGGATGGTAAGTCATGGGTGATAGGTATGGAAACCTTCCTATGGGGAGGGCTTACCTCTTTTGTAGGTGACCTAGGAACCATGATAGATAAGTCTATGTCATATACTAGGTGTAGACTGATTGATGCAGGAAGTCTACTGATGAAAATTGATTATGGTACTCTTTGGATAGCTATTTTTTTTGTGATAGGGTATTATATTTCTTATTTTGATATGCTAGTGATTTTGATCGATGTGAGAAGCTTTAAATGATTGATTTTAATAAAGTTAACTTATCCATCCTTCAAAGGAGTAGTCTAAGTTTGGGTTTGTTTATATTGGATAACTATCCTTTAAGGGAGCAGTCTATTTTAAGTTTAAAAAAAATTATTGTTTCAAGTAGTTGTCCTTTAAGGGAGCATTTAGCATACTAAATATTTTAACCCTAATGATATTTTGGTATCTCAAATGTTTATATGTTGGTTTAAACATGGACTATCTATACAAGCCTAAGGTTTTCCTTTATGGAGGCAAAGCCATGGCATAAAAAGGTTGATGATGGGTGGAAGAGGTAGTTTTAAGTGACATTAACCATGGGATTCCATCTGATTAGAGACAAAAAGTATCAATGAGGATCATTTCATGAGTAGATCTATGGTATCCATGCTTAGGATTAGGCAAATTTTATGATGGCTAATCACATGATTCTATTTTTAATTAGTTGTCCTTAAAGATAAGGAGATGAAGGAGATTGAAAATTTTGGATGAGCTTAAAAATGATAAGGAACTTAGTTTAACCAAGAAATAGATGAGAATTCTAAGATTTTAAGTGGTTCAGGCTTGATATACCCTAAATCCATGTTTGCATGGATGGTTAATGTCAATCAGAAGAGTAGATGTCCCCCATTTACTTTACAACACTCGATTAGACATGAAAAGGATTTAGAGTGCTAAAAAGGTGAGGTTGGTCAGGTGATAGTTGGATGGAGAAAGGTATTCTCTAATGGTATCGAATCATAAAAAAATGTGGAAAAAGATGGCCAAAAATGACTAAGGTCGAAGTCACTTAGTTGGTTGAGGGAGAAGGGTGATCTCCAATTGGTTTGGGGAGAAGGTGACTCCCAAAATTAATAAGGTTAAATATAAATGGTTGGTTGGTTGGTTAGTTGGTTGGTTGATGGAGAAGGGTAATCTCCAATGGGTTGGGGGAGAAGGTGACTCCTAAAATTAAATAAGGTTAAAGTTATATGGTTGGTTGGTTGGTTGATTGATGGATAAGGGTAATCTCTAAATAAAATGGTGGAGAAGGGTAATCTCCAATGGGTTGGGGGAGAAGGTGACTCCCAAAATGAGTAGGTGGTGTTGACAGTTTGTTTGTGGGTTGTGGTTGATGTTTGATAGGTGATCAATAAGTTTTGGTTGGTTTTGGATGAGGTATGGTAAGATTATTTGGTTGGGTAGGTTGGATAGAGTTGTTTAAGTAGGTTGATAGGTTTAGATAAGGTGAGTAAGTTTGATCAGGTTGATTGGTTAGGTAGAATGGGTAGGCTTGGTTGGTTGGATAGGTTGGGTAGATGATTTTGAGGCAAAAATGCCAAGGGTTAGTTTGGTTAATTATTAAGGTATGGTTTGGGTTGACAGATGGTCAAAGCCTTATGGAGGGGAAGTTCCCCCAATTTTTTTTTTCCATGGATGGTCAAAAGAGGAGAAATGATCTCAAGGTGAGGTGATGGTTTGTAAGAAGGTTTTAGGAGGGGTGAAGATGACTTCACCCACCTCCCCAAGGGTTGATAGTTGTTAGTGGTTAGTGTTTAGTGATTAGTAGGCTAAGTTCATAGGTGGTGGTTTGGGTGGGATTTCCTCTAGTGCACCAAATATGGGAGAAATTATTTAGGTTAGATTTAGGTAGGGTAGGGTAGTTTTGATAGGTTTTATGGGTTGAATTTGGTTTGGGTTGTTAGATAGGTTAGTTATGGTTGAGTGGAAAGGTATGTTGATTATGGTTGGTTGGGTTGGGGTAGAGGTTGGTTTGACTAGTTGAGAGAGGTATGATAAATGGTTGAGTTGGTTTATTGGTTTGATTGATTTGATTGTTTGGTTTGGTTGGTAAGGTAAGGTTGGATGGATGGTTATAGGTAAGGTTAGGTAAATGGTAAGTTTTGTTAGGTGAATGGTCAGTTTGGTTTGGTTGATAGTCATTAAGGTTGGATTGATAGGTTCCATAGAGGTGGTAAGTGGAAAAGGTATAGGTTGGTTGGTTCCACAAAGGTAAGTGGAATAGTTTGGTTGGTTGACTCCATAAAGGTAAGTGGAATAATTTGGTTGGTTGGTTCCATAAAGGTGAGTGGAATACGTTGGTTTTTTTGTTCTTAAAATGTGTTTTCAAAGGAAATTTGAAAAGGGTCCACTTAGTTGACAAGTGGTTCGATTGATGGTTGGACCATGGTTTCCTCAACAATGAGCGAAGGAAGAGCTTTGATGATTGATTGTTTGATGATATTTAATGCTAGGTTGGAAGGAACACAAAGAATTTCCTTTGAAACCTCCTTGTGATCGATAAAGTTTTTGATGAGCATCTTAAAAGAGCCACATCTATCTATCTCATGTCTATTAGTGTGATGATAGGCATAAAATTCATCTTCTATGAACCAAATTGGTTTTAGAAGAGAATTATTGATGGGCTTGATTAGAGGAAGGTTAATGACAAAGGCCTCTAAGATTTTATCCAGGATTGAGGCATACGATTCCCCTAGTGGGGTTTACTGCCTAGGAAGAGGGTGCACTAATGGCTCTTGAATTTTTGAGCTAAATGGTATATTTTATGAGGTTTATTAGTTTGATGGATTTGATGGGTTTGATAGGTTATGTAGGTTTGGTTGGTAGTTTTTGGTTGGTTTTGATAAGGTTGATAAGGGTGATGAGGTGGGTAAAGTTGATAAGGTGGGTAAGTTGAATAGGTTAGATTGATCACGTAAGTTTGGTTGATAGTTGGGTATGATTGGTTGATAAGGGTTT
Source organism: Torreya grandis (assembly GCA_037957365.1). NCBI lineage: Eukaryota > Viridiplantae > Streptophyta > Pinopsida > Cupressales > Taxaceae > Torreya > Torreya grandis. The sequence goes on along the minus strand of JARHVA010003097.1, from coordinate 1,454,860 downwards.
GGTTGATAGTTATTGGGTTGATTTAATAAAACTGGTTGAATAGGTGGATTTGATGGGTTAGGTGAGGTTGATAAGATTATTTGGTTGGGTAAAGTTGATAAGGTAGTTTGATAGTGGTTGGTTGATATATTGATAGGCCAATAGGTTTGTTGATTGATTTATTTAGTTAAAATTGATAAAGTTGGTTGCATTGATAAATTAGGTTGAGGTAATTGACATAATAGAATAGGTAGATGGTTAAAGTTTTGACAAGGTTGGGGTAATGGATGTAGTAGATGTTGATAGCTTATTGGTAGAGTAAGGTAATGGCTAAAGGGTCATTGATAGGTTGTTGGTTTTTTGAAGTTCAAATTTGATTAGTTGTAAGTAAGTGTTGATTACTCATGGGTACCAGAAATAGATAACTCTACTTTGCTTATATGGTCCATTAACAATGTAACTAGTCCAGGTGGTATTTGATAGTTTGGGGGTTGATTATGGTTGAATTTTGATGGATAATGGGTAGAGCTAGGTTGATGGTAGGTAATTTAAGGAGAATAGCTAGCTCAAAATGCCAGGTAATGCTCAAATGCAAGAGGATTATGGTTTGAGATTCTAGCAAAGCTAGGATCTCTATAAAAGGTTATAGATGGGATATCCATTTGAATAAGGTAATGGAGAGGAGGGTAAATGAGGTCAAATGATGTAATTTTGATGGTATAAATTCAATTCCTCATAATTTGAACAAAGACTAAACAAAAAAAAGGTCCCAAAAGCAATATATACACTAAGTATGCCATTTCTTAAGATAACTTTTATCTCGTGTTGGCTTATACCTTAGTTAAAAATGTGTGAGGGTAGTTTGGCTTACAAATTGGGTACTAGATAGGAAATCTAAGGATGATTTTAGGTTGAGTTATGGTGCTCAAGAGAATCTATACTAGACTAGGTACGTGGCCTGGTACTAGGGGCTTGCTCCTTGCACTTCATGATCCTGAAGCTAGGTTGGGTTACTTAGCCAAGATATATCATCTGTCCAGGGCTTATAATCTACCAAAAAATGGAGTGGGATCTCCCCTTGGTGATGAAATCTAAGTGGGCTTACCAGGTAGAGTAAGGTTATCCACTAGGTGGTGAAATCCTAGTCGGGCCTTGTCTCAATTACATTTTGATGTGTTGGTTATGAAAGTGGTTTGGTTGTGTAACATAAGTGAACTATGATTCAATTATGATACTTTTTAATTAAGTGAGCTAGAAGATAAGCAAAGAAGCAAGCAATGGATGCAGGGTTCATTTTAAGCCCAAAAGAAGTTTCAGATTTGTTTAGATGAGCAAACAATAGAGAGAGTGAGAGAGCAAATAAATGCTAACTAAGAAAAGAAAGGTGGTGGGTCCCATCAGGCATGTCATAATTTTTTACTCAAATTTTATCCTCATTTTTAATTTAAAATCAAGTAGTAAAACTGAAAGAAAAGGGTGTGTAAGGGTACCTGGTTGAAAGTGCACGTGTATTGATCCAAATGAAGTGGGGACTCTTCTTTGTCTAGAGAAGAATACCTGCAAATAAAAAATCACTAACAAAACTTGTTTGTTAGACAAGTAGATGGGGGGATTGCCTAGCATATGCTAGATCCAAAAAAATAATAGCTTGCTAGGATGGTTTCTAATCCCCTTTCTGATAAAAGGTTTGATATAAATAAAATAAATGAAACTTGCATAAAATAACATAAATGATAAATGTTATGTAATACAAGAAATTAAATTTCTTGTTTAAAGAAAATAACTAACTATATCAAAAATGGGTCACTACTCATGCTAAGTAGTTGGGGTTGGCTCAGATTATTGTTTCTAGTTTGTTGGGCAACAAAGACATAGAAAATAAAGTTTTGGTTGAGGTCTAGATGGTGGTTTGGTTTCTATTTTGGTTACAAATAGTGAAATTGTGGTAGTCATGTGAATTGATGGTGGTTTCTCTAATTGGTGATGGTTGGGCATCTGATGATGGTTAAGGTAACTGGTAGCGGTTGTTCTAACCATCGATGATTTCCTATCGAATTATGGATACTTATAAAAAGGGTTGCAGGTTCGGTAATTGGTCAATTAAGGGTCTGATATAGGTTTGAAGGTTGAAGGATATAATATTGTTAGATCTAATAAGGTAGAAAACTTATAATAGAAATAACGGAATTGAAATCAAATTAGAAGATACATGTTATCAACTATATGGAAGAGGGTAGAAGAACCTGAAGAAAGTCTACCAGCATAATAGTGTTTTGACTTCTGAAAGTGACTTTGGCAATGTTCTGATAAGGGTGGATACCTACAAAAAAACATTGGCATGTACTTATAGATTTTTGGATTTGTTCTCCTTTTTTCAGATCTCCTATTCTAGGAAGAATTTACCAATTGTAAGTGGAAGAAGTTTCTAAATGGAGTGGAGGAAAATTTGCTAATTTCAATGCTTTAAAGCTTTTTTACTTTGCATAAATAAATTTCTAAATTGTGTGATGTTTATCTTGTTCATGGCTGGAAGTCATTTTAAAATAGGCTGGGAAACCTGACCGACACCAGTCAGCATAACCGGCATCGATCGAGGTATGACAGGAAAATGGGTGAAAAGTGGTTAAAAAGAAGCGGGTTAAAAAGGTTAAGTTAGTAAGATAAAAAGTGGGCTAGGTTAACTAGGTGGTTAACTATCTTTAATGTGGGGTAAGGGTTCAAGGGTGCTTCGACATCAAAAACAGTGTAGTTTTTGAGTGTCTACAATTTGAGATGAAAATAGTTTCCAACTATTCTTTATGAACCAAGCATGAGAATTAGATTACAAGGCTTCACCATATTTATAGGTGTTGGCATGTGTTTTGACATGGAAAACACTATGAAAGGTTTGTTAATCTCTTCCTCTATTTAAATGGGGCTCATGATAATATCCTCAAGGTTTATATCTACCTAGTATAAGTGCATTAATCATCACTTAGTAGTTTATTGTGACCATTCCATTTCAAGGGGCATTTGCTAGTATACCTACTCCAAAATTCAAAATTCATTTTGATAAGTTTTGGGTACTTTAATAATGTAAAAGATAATAAGGTTTATTATTTTATCTTATTTTGTTTCATATGGGTGCTAAAATTTGATAAACAAGCATTCATTTGAGTATTGCCTAATTACAAATCAACAAGTGCAATGTTTTATTCAGTGTATTTTTAGATAAATTTTAGTGTGTTCATTCCATTATGTTTAGCATTGAATATTGTAATAATAACAATGTATAAATTGATAGTAATTAGGATAAATGATAAAATAAGATTGCATACAAACCTAATTGATAAACGGAATAAAAGTAGAAAAAGAAAAGGGGAAGGGAAGGAAAATAAAAATCTATAATAAGGATGGAAAATATGGTATCAAGGTCACAATAACTCCATAAATTATCCAATAAACCAACCAACACACACCAAAGTCACATTCAAAGCTAATGTAAGATTTTTAAGAGAACAAACAAGGAGAGGGAGCAGCCAAAATCACCATATACAGATAGAAATTCAATGCAAATACTTTCCAAGTATATAATTAATAAATATACATCATTTTGATCATCACAATGGAGTTCACTATGATAATTCTCCCAAAATTTTACCAGCATAATAGTAGGAGATGAGGTTAGGGAGAGAAAATAAAATAAAATTATAGAAAATGAAAGGTGTGATTAACCCAATCTCTTATGCAAGGAGAAAATCCAACCCTTTGAGTGTAGAATGCATACAATATATATCCAATAGGGGATTCCATGGGGGATATTTTCCATCCAAAATTATTCAATAATCACCACTAAAGCTCCAACTACCTCTATATTTTCCCATTCCTATCACTTTCACTTGCCACCATGTAAAATAGACCAAAATGATCTCAAAAAAGTGAATTAACAAGCTTGAATATTTTACTAGCATGAAAAGACATGAATAATTTTTAAACCTAGAGAAATTGAGAAAAATGAAGGCCATCATTATGTCCAAGCTAGAACCATCTTTTGAATAACATGAATGGTTTGAATTTTTGACACTGGATGCTCAAGTTATGGAGAAACATGGAAAGTAGGGCCAAAATTAGTCAAGTAGACTTAATTAGGTTTCTAAGCTCGACATGGTTATGTTTTTAATGTTATTTTTTATTTTTGAATTTTTTTATAAGTCCTAGTGATAATCAAGATTCTAAATCCTGAATAGGACTCGGGTGGTGTTTTACAATGTTTTCATTCCTAATCAGGAGTTTTTCTTTGATTATAACTGTGCTTTTTGGTGGGAGATTAAAATTATGAGGGCCTAGACCTAATTGAGGTATAAACCCATGATTATTTCTTCAATTTTTTTTCTAGGAATTCTATTTTTTGATCAAGACTTGGGCCTGCATAACACTACAAAGGCTTCCTCGAGACCCACCAAGCCCTAAGCAGGGATTTTTCCCTTACTAGGTCTTTAGGGAATTCCTAAGGATCTTAGAGACCTATTTAGGAAAAATCCCTTGACTAATATTATACTTCCCATTGAAGCCTAAACAAGACCTCGTCAAGGTTATAAACCCTGAATACCACTGCATCCTACACCCTCAACACCCCTAACCTGATCAAAGATTTCACTCCATTTACAACTAAATGATAACAGACCGCCCACCTAAGACCTAATAATAAATTTTACCTGATTAGAAATAGACTATCCTAATACCTACTAGTAAGACCTATCTAGAACTAAAGTTTGAACTAGAACTCCAACTCATAAAAAGACAACATCAAAGACCTATTTGAGCTTTTGAATCCTGATTAGGTCTTGGGGCCTAAAAACTTTGACACTGAGGCAAAAATCATCCAAACACTTTGATTAGATCAAGGATAGGAGAAAAATGACCCTAATGATATAATCAATAGTTGAATTCCTAATTAGATATAGCGACTTAGGCAAATTTAAATGAAGTTTAGTCATACCTAACTATAATAAAAGACATGATTTCATAGACCTAGTAAGATTTTGTAAGCTCAATATGAGGGTCTAGAAGTCATTTTGGGGAGAAGTGGAAAACATGAAACTTGCTCGCATGAGCCTAGTGTGCAATATAAAGGAGAATCAAAAGGATGAAATGGCATGAAAATTAAAATAAACCCCTAGTAAAATTGAGAGACTTGAGTAAGGCAAAAAACAAATGATCTGAAGATCTTACAAGTGGGATAAGTGCCTCAAAAATGTATTTCTGCTCAAAGAGTAAAACATGAAACTTATTGAAATGAGTGTGGTTGAGAGGATGAAATAGGTCTTAAGGTTCAAATGGGCACATAAATTAGGTTTTTTTAAGGGACCCTAGGAAAAATCCCTATGTAAAATTATGGTGAATATTGAAAAGTACATTTTGAATTATTGAAAAACTAAAGGGAAATTAGTTTCATCACAAAGATGAATATTAGTCATCACCTGACCCAAACATTTAGGTACCTATACATATATACCCTATATAAATCATCCAAACCCTATTGAATAGCATTCAGACCCTATAGATGATGTCCAAAACCTATGGATGTTGTTTAAAGCTTGTAGTTGGCCATCTATACCTTATAGTCTAGATGCTCATTTCAAAAATGGAAAAAAGGTCATCATCATAATCATCATATGTGTCTATGTGTGTAATTATTTCATATTTTTATTCCTCTCAAAAATTTAGACAAGTTCAAAAAAAGCATCATCTTGATCTAAATCTGTATGCAAAAGTTATGTTCATTTGAAGCTCTATATGGTGATCAGAGGCTCTAAACGACCGAATAAAGGCTCTAGTGTTAGGTTGTGGAGCTAAAAGCTTCATTGTATGCAGACATGGAGGAGTTTTTGAGTATCACAGTCACTGGCATCGGTCAATCCAAACTAACGTCGATCAAGGGTGAACAGAAGGGCAACTGACATCGACAGGAGTCAGCTGACGTTGGTCATCTCCAGGCAGACAGGGACTGACGTCGATCCCCTGTGTGGTTCCAAAACTATTTGTTGCACGAACAGTTAGTTTGTTGAACCGATTGTTTGCATGTAAAGACTATTTCAAGTCTTGAGCTGCATGTCTAATTATTGTAAATTAGAAGTCTAAGTTATTGTTTAGTATGGGATCTATTTATAGACCCATTGGCATGTATTTTAATTATGAGCCAAAAAGAGGAAGGCAAGGTAGATCCTTCCAATTGTAAGAACAAGGTGATCTGCAGGTTGTTGCAAGATCAAGGAGAAGTTCTACATGGTAAGTAAGATCATTTGAGTTACAAGTTGTTGTAAGTTCATGGGAAATCTGCTTGAAGTACTTTGAGTACTTGTGTACTGGCAGGGTTATTACTAACTGGTTGGAGGTGAACACCAACTCTGTGTTTGAGTTGTGTGTTGGGACCATTTTTGGAAGGAGAGTGAACTCTTGAGGGAAAGAGATTTGTACATCTGAGAGGTGTGGAAGATTGTGGCATCTTCATTGTATTTCCTTTTGGCATGAGTATTAATACAAGATTGTATATTGTCTCTCATATTCTGTGTCATTTGTGAATTCTAGTTACTTGTTCATTCGGGTATAATTCCATGTTTAGTTGCTTATACAAGGTAATCATATTGTGCTCTTATTGAGGAGCAAGATCCTGACAAGTTGGAATCAGAGTTGTTTATGTTCTAGATTTCCATCCCTAACAAGTGGTATCAGAGCTTTTGGTTGGGTTACTAACAGGTTGTATCAGATCTGGTTAGTGTTTGTTGATTACAGGTCACTCACAGGGGTTTTTGTTTGAGTGAGAGTATAGCAATGGCAGAAGAAAGTAAGCTACGAATGGAGAAGTTTAATGGCAAGAACTATCAATTATGGAGGATGCAGATAGAAGATTATCTGTATCAGAAAGATTTGTACTTACCGTTGGGTGGGGTTGCATGCAAGCCCATGGATATGAAGGATGAAGAATGGAAGGTTCTTGATCAAAAGGCTCTGGGATCTATAAGGTTGAGTCTTGCATCATCTGTGATTTCCAACTTATCACAGGCTAAGACAATGGTAGAGTTGATGGAATTTTTGGCAAATTTATATGAAAAACTCTCAGCTTCGAATAAGGTATTTATTATGAAGCAATTATTTAATTTGCAAATGTTGGAAGGTGGATCTATTCATAGTCATCTTAGTGATTTCCATGGTTTGGTAAACCAGTTAAATTCAGTCAATATTGTTTTTGATGATGAAATTAAGGCTCTCTTAATCTTATGCTCATTACCTGAAAGTTGGGAGAGTTTGGTTAGGGCAGTTAGTAATACTGCGTCTGCTTCAAAAATCTTCAAAGTAGATGATGTTGTGAGTATAATCTTGAATGAATAAATTCACAGGAAAAGCACAGGTGAATCATCAAGGAATGTTTTGAGTGTTGAATGTAGGGGAAGGCAAAGAGAGAAGATCGAGCATGAGAGATCAAGGTCAAAGATAGGTAGGAGATCCAAGTCCAAGTATGGTAGAATAACCTACTGGAAATGTGGAAAGAAAGGGCATGTAAAAAGAGATTGTTGGTTGGTTGAAGATCAGCAAGAAGGAACTAAAGAAGTAGATGTTGCAGATGTTAGAGGTATTGTTGCAGGTATTGTTACACAGGATGCTATGGTATGTTCCTTGGATAAAGTAGAATCTTGGGTTTCAGATTTTGGTGCCTCTTTCCATGCATCCCCAAATAGGGAATTTTTTCATGAATATGTCTAGGGAGACTTTGGAGAAATTTATTTAAGGGATGGTAAGCCTTGTCAAATGGTTGGCAAAGGGAAAGTGAAGCTAAAATTGTAGATGGGCAACAAATAGGTGTTGAACGAGGTCATGCATGTCCCAGTCTTGAAGCAGAATTTGATATTTGTTGGAAAGTTGGGTGATGAGGGTTGCATAGTAACTCTCACAGCGGACTCTTGGAAAGTTTCCAAGGGTGCACTTGTTGTAGCAAGAGGTAAGAAAGTAGATACGCTTTATCTATCTACTTGTATTACTGATTCTTCTTTTGGTTCATCTACTTCAGCTGTAGATTCTAAGATGTGGCTTAATAGGCTTGGTCACATGAAGATGAAGGGGATGCATGTTCTTGAGTCAAAGGATATGCTTTTGGATTTAAAAATCATGGATCGAGATTTCTATAAGCAAAGGAAGAAAGTGACGTTTCTTGAGAAATCTGATGTTCGTGACAAGAACAGGAAAGTCTTGGTTTTCAAGGAGAAGATGACAGATAGTGATCAGTGCAAGGGGCTAAAGAATTTTTTGCAAAGCAAGGTTGATTTGGATAGGGTTTTGATCCAAAAAGAGCTCGCGGGTAAAAGTCATCGCTCGCAAGTAAAACACAGAGACCGACATCGGTTAGAAAATTGACGTCAACTATGTGTAGCCCAATGTCGGTGACTCAAGATAAATAAACACCGGGGTCGGTCAAGGGGAACTGACGTCGACGATGAGGCAGTCACATGGAACCAACGTCGGTCTGGTGCAGACTGAGATGTGACTGGCATCAGTCACTGAGATGGATTTTGGGTAGACAGCAAGCTGTCAAGGAGTCTCAAGGGCCCATATGGAGGACTTAAAGGGTAAGTAAGCCTCAAATTCATTATTTCTCTTCTTTACACTACTTGTTGCTCACTAATGGTCAAGAACCAGGAAGTTATTAAAGAAGCAGAGTAGGTAGATTCAGGAAACAGTGGGAGCTTGGCATGGATGAAGGATGTGATTCCTTGGAGAAGAACCAAATAGGAGTTTTTTGGTAGAGTTACCAGCTGGAAGAAAGCACTGAGAGATGAATGGATGTTTAGGATAAATAAGAGCGGTAATGGACACTTGAGACGAAAGGCCAGGGTATATGGTCTTGAGTAAGCTGCAGGACAATGGAGGTTTGACCATTGTGTTTCTCTTTACTAGGTTGGATAATATTAGCTACATTATCCTATTACTGTATGTTGTGCTTTTTGCAGGGTCACATATGCAGGGAGTTGCTAAACTAAAGGTAAAGTTAGTTTAGAGGTGTGTCATGAGGAATCTGGGAGCAGCAAGATTCTTTGGCATGAGTGTGTTCTAGAGACATGAAAGGTCACAAGTTGATTTTGTCTCCAGATGATTGTGTGAAACCGGTTAGCACGCCGATGGTTAGACAGTTCCATGAACAGTGTCCTGATTCACATAATGAGGTTAAGTGCATGGTATGTACTAGACCTGAGATTTTCCAAGCAGTGGGAGTTGTCAGCAAGTTTGGGTCAATCCAGGAAAGAAGCACTGGAGGGTCATTCAATGGATTCTCACGTATCTGAGAGGGACCAGCAGCAGGTGCACATGCTATGCAGGGTCAAGTTCTTTTCTACATGCTTTTGTAGATGCAAATGTGGTAGGTGATTTGGATGACAAGAGGTGCACCAAAGGATTTGTGGTGGTTGGTCTTCAAGAGTGATCTTGAAGAGAGATACAAAGCCAGGGAACAAACTAGATGATGTACAGGTACAGGTGCAGCTGTTTATCTCCAAGTGGGAGATAAATACAATAAAGAAGATTGCCACAGTCATCTTCCTTACACACCTCTAGGGCTCCCACACCTCTAGGGCATAAACAGTAAATCTCTTCAATAGCAACAACTCTGATACCACTTGTCAGGATCCTACTCCTCAATAAGAGTACATATGATTACCTTGTATAAGCAACTAAACACGAAATTATACCATAATGAACAAGTAACTAGAATTCACAAATGACATAGAATATGAGAGACAATACACAATCTTATATTAATACTCATGCCAGAAGAAAATATAATTAAGATGTCATAATCTTCCACACCTCTCAGATGTACAGATCTCTTTTCCTCAAGAGTTCACTCTCCTACCAAAAATGGTCCCAACACACAACTCAAACACAGAGTTGGTGTTCACATCCAACCAGTTAGTAATAACCTTGCTAGTACACAAGTACTCAAAGTACTTCAAGAAAATCTCCCATGAACTTGCAACAACCTACAACTCAAACGATCTTACTTACCATGTAGAACTTCTCCATGATCTTGCAACAACCTGCAAATCACCCTGTTCTTGCAATTGGAAGGATCTACCTTGCCTTCCTCTTTTTCTCATGATTACAATACATGCCAATGGGTCTATAAATAGATCCCATACTAAACAATAACTTAGACTTCTAATTTACAATAATTAGACTCACAAATCAAGACCAAAAATAGCCTTTACATGCAAACAATCAGTTCAACAAACTAATTGTTCATGCAACGAATAGTTCTGGAACCGTACAGGTGACCGACATCGATCCCTGTCTATCTGGAGATGACCGACGTCGGTTGACTCCTGTCGATGTCGGTTTCTTCTTGTTCACCCCTGACCGACGTCGGTTGGCCTGACCGACGCTGGTGACTGTGACACAAAGCAACTCCTCCATGTCTACATACAGTGAAGCTTTTAGTTCCACAACCTAACATCTAGATGACTAACCAGAGGCTATAAATGGCTAACCAAATGCTATAGATGATGGAATAAAGGCTATGGATGGCTGAATAGAGACCTTGGTTAGTTGTCCTAGGCTCTAGTCATTTGTCCAAAGGTTTTGGTCATCATCTAGAGCCTATGGTCACTGTCCAGAGCCTTAGGTCACCCATCCATAGCCTCTGGTTGGCATTCAGAGCCTCTGATCGACATCCAAAGCCTCTGGTCAACCACCTAAAGATTCAAATGAACATAAATTTTTCATAGGGATTTATATTAATATGATTCATTTTCTAAAATTTGCCTAATTTTTTGAGATAAATCTAAATATGCAATCAATTTTAGGATGAAAGATATTTATGATTACCTTTTTTCCATTTTTCAAATGAGCATCTAGAGTGGGTAGCCTAGAATATAGACCATGTAGATGGGTGTCTAGGGTTTATCCACATATATTGGAAAAACTGGGGAAAATGTTGTTTAGGACATAGTGATTTATACTCATAATTGTGGAATTAGTTGTAAACAATAGGAAATCTAACCTATAAATCTAATTTACAACCTATAAATTTAGATGACCCAATCTCTTTACTGGTCCCAAAAAATCATAAAGTCCAAATTTATGAAAATAGAATATTATTGAATTAACAAAGATTTTCCACTAAAAATAACACTGACATAATCAAAGTGACCCTCAAAGTGTCTTCAAGAAGCTGAGAGAGTAGGCATGCAATAATGCCATGTGAGTAAAAGTTAAACAAAACTCCATTTTGGGCCCAAGTGTTATTTATGAAACTTTACTATTTTATCTTTTTAATAAAATTAGATAGGTTTCATAGTCTCAAAGGTCATGTAAATATAGATTACCCCATGTATTAGGCTAAGAAAGCTTAGCTAAAAATGCAAATTAGGAGGTCAAAACTTTGCTTTCATTTTGAGTGTTATATATGATTTTTTCTCAGATGGATGTGGTATTTCCAATTGTGATGGTTTAAAGTCCCAATTAGGCACACAAACTAATATTAACCACTAAGTAAAATTGTGGGTGTTAATACCAATGAGCTTGAGCATAGGCAGGAGTAGAGCAAAAGGTAAAAAAGGAGATTCCCTAATTTTTGGAAGAATTATGACATGTTGTACAAGAAAAAATAGTAAGAATGATGAGAAATTTTTTCATACCTCTATCTATCATTATATATGTTTATTAGATTAATTTCATGCTCCATATGATAGGATAAATATTTGATAAATGTATTAGTTAGAACCCCAAACTATGTGATCGATCCCTTAGGAAAGTGCATGACCCATTCCAAGGTAGGTCCTCTAATATTATGAGGGAACAGTCTAAGCATGTATTCATCACTATATGCCACATGTTAATAGTACATGAAAAATTATTTGTCATGTTCTCTAGGATCTCTCTTTCTTTTATATTTTTCAAATTTAGGAGGCTCAAAATGAGGTGGGAAGGGAACACAAAATATATCTATGTCGAGTAAGGACATAGATCCTCAAATTTGTACTTCTTACAGCATGACCCTTATTTTATTCCTTAGATAACATATTTTAGTGTTTTTAATTCTTAGGCAAATAAAGGGACATATGTTGTTGAATTATGCTCAAGTTTGTTCTGAATTTGGTTTGTGAGAGGTGGAAAGGTTTTGGATAGCCTTTTAGGAGTTTGAGACCTACTGGCTTCAAGGTCTATCCGAGGCACAAAGGAGTCCACTTGTTGGGTGATTTGATTTAGGTGCTCAAGTAAGGCCTATTTTTAGTCATGGTCCACTTTGTCTTCCAAGGTGGATTTCCATTTTCTATGCTTTACATGGTTGATATTTATATATTTAGCTTTGGGTTCTTATTATTCATCTTCAAAAGGGATATGAATAGGTGTGGGTCTTATACTTTTAGGTATTTGGATAATGTACTTAATTTTATCTTGGTTAAAATAAGAAGAGAGATAGACTCCTACCTCAAGAAGCTGAGTTAATAGTTCATCCCTATTTTCATATATGTAATTTTATCATTGGGTTCCACCCCATGTAGAATTCAACAAGACGTATCTCATGTCTTGGTTGTGTGATATTGTGTCGATAAGGTTTTATTTATCATTAACATGATGTTCCCACATTTTAAAAGAGTCTTCATGTCATTGGTGTGGCTTTATTGTCCAATTATAAGGTATCAACGATTTTGGATAAGCGTGGTACCAAAATGTAAATGGACAAGGACTAATTTTTGGATGATATGAGAAAGGAGACTAAGATTTATTTAATCAAATTTTTATTTTAATTTGTGATTATAGGATGTGTTATGTGATTAATGTGTTGACAAGGGGTCCCTTATAAAAATTATTTTTAGGGCATGACCTAGTTTTGACTTGAAATGGGGTTAATGTATGATATCCTTAAATTTGATTTAGATGATGTGATTGATAAAATCTCATGATTTTATTGGATTGGATGGGTTCTAGTATTAGAATAGATAAAGATATGATGGGTTGACTAGGTATGGTAATCTTGATTAGATTAAGACTACCTCAAAATAATGTTTAGAGAGGATTTGATTAAGAGAGTAGATGATGAGGTTGGATTATGTAAGTGATTTGACTATTAGGTTTGCGTTTTTAAATGAGCTAACTATTATTTTTATTTCAATCAATAATTAATGGAGATTTGGTGGGTGATGAGGATGATTCTAGACAAATCTATAATAAGTGAAAGAATGTGTGTAAATGATGAGATAAATGAGATGTGGTTAGGTGAAGATAAGGTGAAGATTGGTTGATGTAAGGATTTAGTTTTCACACAATGCTAGCATAAATGACACAAAAATAAGAGAACATAATACGACAAGCCTATTTTAGTAGATAAGATTGTGAAACACAAAAACCAACCCATTAATCTACCCATGTAGAATGGTGCATAGGTTTCTCTCTCAACCCTCATCTTATGTATGTATGTGGTGAGTGATATTTAATAATGTTATTTTCCCTACATTGTAATTTGTTTATGATTGAAGGTCTTAATATAGGTTGTATATGATGTATAATTGATTAACCTATATACCTTGTAGTACAATGTGACCCAAGACTAATAAAGATGTTTGATTCCTGTGTATTAGAGTGTTACCTATTCACTTCATAGAATCTTGTACATGGAAATATGCTTAGCTTTATGATAATTATCCTTTATATTTATACTTCATTGTAATATAGAGTTTGTATTTGTGCATGGTGATTAAATCCATGTAATAACTCGCCTAAGACTATGACAAGTGCATGGGGATGAATTATACACCATGTTCCACCTAAAAAAGAAAAAGGAATAAGTTTATTAGATTATTTTATCCCAAATATTGCCCTACGGGTACGAGGGGATAGAATACACAACCTTCACCTTAGGTTGATAAATAGGCAAGAAAAAATATTGTGTTGAAATGATCAAAATAACACACACAATAATTAATTAACCTTAATTAAATGTGACCAAAGTATGTTATAAAAAGTTTTATATGCCAAGCATTTAATGGGTGGACCTACAACACAAATGCTAGTGGTTTGATTTTTATCTTGAAAGGTAAACTATAAAAACACAGTTAAAATATATATATATATTGTTTCCACAGAGCAATGACATTAATACACAATTTGAATTCACATCTACACAAAGCAAAATTACTAAAAAGAGAGACTAGTTTAGAAAATAGAAAATAGTAAAAATCATGTATGTCAATAGTGAAGCCAATAATATACAGAGTGAAATTATGTTTGTCTAGAGAAAAGTTAATATAAAATAGTTTAGTTAATCAAAACAAAAAATCAAACTCACTTCTGTCAAGAGCAAAACCACAAGTTCAAATAAATAATCCATTAGGATTATAGTGAAGCCACTAAAATAAAAAAATAAATTTATTTTTAATTCCACTAAAATTATAAATAATCCTCTATATAATAAACAAATCCAATTTAAATGAAATGTAAATTCTCTAAAATCAAAAATGCATAATGGGCAAAATCTATATACCTTCTAGAAATCATGTGTTGACTAAGTGATTCCACTTATGTTAATGACAATGCCACACTTTTGCATAGGAAAGTTTTCAAACTATAGGCAAAAACCATAAAAGATGTAAAATCGCTAAATGCTGTCAAAATAATTAGTATTAACATAAATTCACAAAATGATAAAACACAATTTTACACAAATAGTCAAAAGGGTTAAATGGTCAGGCATACTATAGTGGCTAATTATAATGGTCAATAGTGGAATCACAACTATTATAAGTGAATATGTTTATGTCAAGGTCAATATTGCATATTTATAATAATGAATTTGAATCTTGCACATAGACAGAGACCATAAGATGTAAAATTGCTAAAATAGTATCAAAATTGTTAATACCCAAAACAAATTTACAAGTCATCAAAAGTGATTTTGAATAGAATAATTAGAAAATTTAAATAGTTAGTTAGATCACTATGGTTAATTCTAGTGGTTAAAATCAAAATCGTGATTGTCAATAATGAAATCACATTTATAGAGAATGAATTTGAGTTTGCACAGAGTGTAGTCATGAGTAGTTTAGAAATGTAAATTCCTGGGATTTTATGTTTTTTGGCTGCCAAAACTTTGCCCAGAGTATATGTAAGCTTTTTATCACACACCAAAACCTCAAAATTCATGAGTTAATGGTAAACTCCCACTGTGGTCACCAAAATGTGATGTGATAAATTATAGACTTCAAAGCTAGTAACAATGGAAGATAAATCCAAAATACCTAATCTATCATAGCCTACATAACACCTTTGATTGGGAAAAGGAAGTAATTTAAATGCAAATACATAATGAAATATATCTGATTATATCTCAAATTTTCCTACCTTGACAAGTAGTATATGATCCCAAATGACAATAAATGATCTTATAATTGCTTAATATGTTGGATTTTCTTGACAAGAGTTCAAGATAATTACAACAATGGTGATGAAGGATGCTTATGAGACAAGGTGGAAGCATAATATTATTGGTGTATTAGTTAGTATTTTTATGGGAGTGAAAGTGGTTATATATAAGGTGGTGGAGAGAATTAATGGCTGAAAATTAGCCATGGTGGAAGGAGATCTAAAGGTATATGAATTTTCCAGGAATTTAAAATTCTTAGAGAATTATAGAGAATGATTAATGAGGGGATATAGGCATATTAGAGAGTTATAGATCCCACTAGAATAAATTAATAAATATTAGATGATGATTATAAAAGTGATTTGTAGGAATGCTTAGTGGGGGTATTTAGAGGTAGGTGAGAGGAATTTTAAATTGTTATATATTATGTAGGATTAATTAGAAGCTAAATGATTTGATAAGAGGGTGATAAAGGATGATTAATTAATATGTCCTAAGGGATAAGGTAAGTGTGATGTAGGAAATGTAGGGGTAATGTTAGGATGATGTTAGAATAATATTTTTTTTAGATCGATGCTAGGGAAATACAGGTCCCTAACTCAAAAACATAATAAACAATAGAACAAAATGAACTGGCTTAACAGTCTTACTGTCAAGGCATATATCCAACTTAACACTACCTTACTAAGATTTTATTTTTGTAAAATACTTCAGCTTTAATACAAAATTTAATCAAATAGAGTACCCAGAATTACCTATATCACCCTTCTTAATTCTATAAAGAGTACTAACAGTCCTGGGTGAAGAGCTAGGAATAAGATGATATTTTTTCCTAATTCTAACCACCTTCCATTCTTTAACATTACCTTATTTATCTGAAGCCAAATTTAACACACCCTTTCCATCCTCAAGTATGCCATTTCAAACTTCACTCTTAATTACATTTTTACCACTATAACCAACTAACTCAGTATTCTTAGAAGATCTTGCCAAAGATCCTACTTTATCCAAATTCTTTTCCAAAATAACCTTGAAATCCCCTCCAGATGAATGATCCAAAACTCTATCCACAAAAATATCAAGATGATCCTCTTTAGCCTCCTTTTTCCAAGAAGATTCAAATTTATGCTTTGATTTAAGGCATGAAGTAGAAATATGACCCAATTGAAAGCAATTCCTACATCTGAAGAGGATTCCTTCAAAATCAAGGGTTTGAAACTAGCACCTATCTTACACTTTAAGCTCAATCCTATTACGAAGATCCTGAGAGACATCTAAACAGACCAAAATTCTAGAAAATATAGTTCAAAAATATTTCAATGATGAAGCATCAATTTCCAATAACTCACCTAACATAGAGCCAATAACAGAAAGACAAGTTTTAGACTAAAACTGAAGTGATAGATATAGCAGCCTCACCCAAATGGGATGCAAAGAAATATTTTTTGTTAAAGTATTAAAATTGGGAGTCCAAGGCTTCTTGAGGAGAAGATGATTTTCATAGCTCTATTTTTTAGTTTGAATAATCTTTCTACAGTCATCCAAAAAATTAAAAGTTATAATTAAAAAACCTTTAGCACAGGGGTAAATTTCCATAGTGCCTTCCAGTAATGGTCTCCAGGATTCTAAAAGCCATTGGTGGAGATAGGAAAGACATGGCCAAAATATATCAAAATGGCAGACCAAAACTCTCTCTGTAAACCAATCTTCACCTTCCAGAATGTCTTCCAAAGCTTTATTTTCAAAATTGATAATAATATATTTATTTAATGAAACCCTAGACTGATCTAAAAATTCAATAGAAGACCTAGTTGATTGGCTTTCCAATTTATCAGAGTAAGACATCTGCCTATTATCCCCCAAACTACCCTTATATTCTCCTAAATTTGCCATTGCCTTACCAGACTGAGATAGGTCCTATGCCCTCTAAGGCACTTCCATCACTGCTAACTTCCCTTTGTACCCCTATCATGCCACAACACTAGCTTTTATCGTAGGATATTTTCCATTTAAAATGCCTCATCCTTGTTCATCACCACTACCAAAGACGGATTTGTGCTCACAGCTCTAGTTAAAACCATTTTTGTAAAAGTTCCAAAGATGCATAAAAAGAATATTATTTTGGATTCTAAGAAGAGGAGGATTCTTACTAACTCAAATTTTACTCAATGTTAGAATAATATTAATAATTATGTTATTTATTAATTAATAATGTAAATTTTTAATGGAGAGGGAGTGAGTTTATTTAGATGTATACATGTGCTATGAAAAGTTAAAATAAAATAGTATTGGTTGGATATATATAATTATAATATTCACCTATATATTACATATCTAATGTGATGACTATGGTTATTTAATGTTTTTAATGTGTGAATGCAACTAAGATGATGAAACTACTTTTCCAATGCAATAAGAAAAAGAAGACAATTTATTTTGAGATTTTTTTGAATAAGTATTTTCAAAAGAAAAATATTCTTATGAATTATAAAACTAATCTAATTAAAAAATTAAAAAATAAAAGTGAAGCAAATCCTTCAACTTGACCAATGTATAGATGGAATTCAAATAAATGAAATCACAAACAAAATTTGGAGGAATAAAATAATTGAACTATGGTTGGTCGATCATGCATAGAAAAGTATTAATTTCAAACCCATGATATCCTTTCTCCAAAATGTTAAAATTACTAGATATTATTAAAAACTGAGGCTAAGTTATTCATAACAACATAAAACTAAATTTGTATTTGTGAAAACTTGTAATCTTCAATATCTAATGCAATTTTTAGATATAAAATTCAAATAAAATTGAAATACTTGTATGGAGGAATATGAAGTTGGGAAATGGAGTTAACTAAAGCTTGATTGGAATCTTGTTGGAGTTAAGATGGATTTGGTTAATATTGAAATAATACATACTTAAGGTGTACTAGGAAATAAAGAATGTGAACTCAAGATTTAAAAATATAAAATACAACCGAAATCATGAAAAACAAGTGAAGAATCAAGTATCGGTGATTAGTTATAAAAATGTTTCAATGATGGTATAACTGTTACTATGTGTAGGTAATGGTTATGAAATTACCATGATGTTTATAAAAATTTGTGGGGTATATCACATAACCACCATGATGGTTACATAATTATCATGGAGGTTGTGTAAACTACCAAGGTAGTTTTACAACCATTAAAATGGTTTTATTATAGTTAAAAATATTTTTAAAACTAAATGGAAAGGGACTAGTAAGGTAAAAAAAGGAAAAAAAATACTATGATGAGGGATAAGACTAGGTTTTAACATGTTTTAGCATATATCATTGCATCATCATCATATTTATATGAAATGTTGCACTATGAAAAATTTGGGTGTGTATAAGTCCACACATCACTTTAAGTTCTAGATTTGATCAAACCCCATGGTCTTAATAACCATGGTTAATATATAAAAATAATCTATGTGATAAGGCCTCCAATGTAAAAATTAAATGTATAAGGTGATGGTAAGTCCCATTAGCATAACACAAAAAAAATGCTCATGATCTAATGGTCACTTGGGCCTTGTGGCCATCTGACTTCCCAACACCTAGTTGGAATCTTTATTCCAAACTTCACCAACTTTCACCTACTCTACTAGATGTGTAGATTTCCAAAAAATACTAACATGTGTCTCATAGGCATGGATACCAATTATACAATCCAATAATCTTCTACTTTGCCAAATATTCCATGGTCCAAGGAAATCTTCATGTGTACTCTGCCTAACTCCTCAGAGATGTGTATTAGCTCCTCATGTGGGTCACTTTATTTTTATCTTCCTTATGGTGAATGATGTTTGTATCCTTTTGCTAGTGAGTTATGTCTTGTTTACATCCACATAATGAAATGAATTTTCATTAGATTTGCATGTTGGTGATGGTTGGAGATGAACATACAAGCCTTATGTGGCACCCTAACAGTAAGTTAGTGTGAGAAACAACTTAATCAAGTAATGCTTATGCTATAATGGTATTATCTCCTCTTATTACATGTTTCATGAATAATCAAGTCATACATATCTAGTTTGTATATTGATATCTAAATGTTGTGGGCAACAATCCCTTGGAGGTTATGACCCCCTTTCTTAGAGTATTTATATAAAGAAGACCATTATGTTGAACCAATGGTGGTTTGGAGGTGACCTTGTTGATAAAGATCCTTGAGAGGAGCATGATTTGTTTTTTTCTTTAATTTTTATTGAGAAGGGTATAAATTACTTTCCCACTTGTTTAGCATCTTGAATTTATTTATGTATCAATGATAGTTTGACTTATTTGATACCATTGAGATCATTTCCTTAGAGACCTTTTTTACCCATGGTGGTGACACCTAGTTGAGTGGGTTACCTATGAGCACAAATAACATTGATTAAAGGTAAGTTTATTTTAAATATATAGGTATCCATAAACCCTAATTGGGTGTACCTCCTTATTTTTAAAACATGCTTGTGATAATATTATAATTTTACTTGTGTAGGGTGTATGCTAGTTTCCTATAGCATGTAGTTTAGCATGGATTGTGACATCTAATTTTTCATGTGAGTCAACCTTTTTAAAGTGACTCTTCTCTCTTCATTTTGACCATATCATCCTTTTGATAGTGAATTTTGAATATATTCATGCATAATATAGTGGCATGTGGTACCATTTTAGATTTAGTTTTGGTTTTTGGGGCTTACAATGTCTCATTTTTAGGATTGTGCCATACCTTTATATGAATTGTGGGGTTCGGGCCATCCTTATGTATGGATTGATGAGGAATGCATGTGTTACACATCCATGAGTTTAGGTAATTTATTTTTTTGAAAGGATGAATTATATAGTGGTGTTATTTTCATAATAAGCTTGGAGTGTCACAGGTACCTTGACTCCTTATATATTATCTTTTCCCCCATATTCTCAAGATTATCATATATTTATATATAAGCTTATTAGAATGCTTGTGAGAGTATGATTTTAGATTGGGTCTAGAGGGGTTATCATAATGGATATGACACATAAGCCTTCAAAGTTTTAATTCCTATTGAGGACCCTTTTTTATAAGGGTCTAGTTGAAAAAATGTGTCCTTAGGGAGCACTTTGACCTTCATAAATTTATTGAATGGTTACTTTGACCAATATTTTTTAGTGCCTATTGGGTACCATGTTGGGTAGGTGATTACCTAGAATAAATCATGAGTTTCATGAACAAGAGGTCCGACAACCTTATCGATCACCATATATCAATCATCCTTAGTGATGGTTATAATTTTTATTATAAACACAATAATTAGGGGCCACTTACATTATTTGTAGTGGGTGTTATGTGAGCATGAGATTATTCTCACCTAAGAAACTATGCACACACTGATATATGCTTTTGCCTTAGGAAAATTAATTTATATGGGAGGGGATTATATAACACCCTTCAAATATTGATACCATTTTGAGTTTTTGGCATTGTCCTTGTAGAGGAGGAGTGTGGTATGTTATGTTAGTGGTTTCTTGTGTTTTAATATTTCATTTATGGATTATTATTCTACATGTTCCCCTTGAAATTTTTTAAGAGGTTTGGTTTTATTTGACACATATCTTGAATCGAGATGAGTTGATACTATCTCACCATCAATTTAAATCATCATAATTCCATTGAGTGAATTTATAACTTATATGATGTTAAGTGTTCCTTCCAATTAGAGTCATGTATCAAAGGTGTTGATTCACTTACATTCCTCGGCCTTCGTAGGATGGTGTATTATACTTAGTTGGATAGATAAGTTATATATATGGATAAAATTTATGCCTCCATGTGGTTTAACCTTTTCTCCTATTTTGGAAAAAATGTTGTGAGTTTTTCTGCTTACATGTTGGTAAGAGTGTGGTTGTCTTGGAAACTTGGAGTTGAGATGTATACTTTATAATATGCAACAATATTGAAGATTTATCTATTTATTTTGATGATACATTATCTCCCTACTCCCCACTTGTGCCTTATAGAGGCACACCATTTATTGGTATTATATCTGAAATTGTGAGATTTTATCACTTGATGTGGTGTACCTTGAAATTATTTTAGTTCTTACTTATTATTTCTAATTTGATTGGAATTATATTATAATGGTTTTCCTTGCTATGTATTTTGAGGTTATTTATCCATTTATTATTTCTAACCTTTATTGAATATTGGAGTTCTTAATTCTATTTATTATTTTAGTTTTGGATTGAATTGGGTTGTCTAGCCATTTTTAACTTAATTATTCTTTGGATTATATTGAGTTGATTACCCTTTTCAATTTTTATGCTTTATGTATTGAGATTGGTTTTTAATCCAATTTAAATTTATTCCTTGATTATATTGGTAATTTTTAAATTTTTAAAGTGTATTATTTTGATAAGCCATATTGTGTACCTCTCACCTTATGAAAATGTGGGATTACTAGGTGAGAATTACTTTTTAACATTAGTGTATGGTATAAGCTTATGACATGTTGTGTAACTAGTTGAGAAAGTTGGCAGATGTATCATTTATTACTTCTCAAAATATTTTAAGGACAATGTGAGTATTAGCCTTTTGTTTATGTTTATATTAACATATGTTTCTTTATTACTCTAAGAGTGATGGATATGGGTTATGTTGAGATATCAGATACACCTTGATGTGTTGTGTGATTGGGGCTTTGGCATCAAGATGAGTTTCTAAAGTCCTCCTAATTGTTTGTGTGATTGAATTTTGGGCATTGGAACAAGTGTCCAAAGTCCTCCCAATAGTGTGTGTAATCGGGTTTTGGGCATTGGGATGAGTGTAAAAATTCCTCATAATGCATTGAGATATTACATTTTGGCATCAATATTAACATTAAAAGTCATGATAATAGGATCATTGATTAGGGTTTGGCATCAGGATTATGTCCAAAGTCTTCCCAATGGATTAATAAAATAGGGTTTGGGAAAAGGTGGTTATTAATCCCAATTTTTCCTATTGTACCTAAGTGAAGGGTTGGGTAACAATGATAAATTTAATTCACAAAGTCCTAATTACATGATTCCATTTATTGGAAAGACATAATTATTGATCATATAATGCATTAAGGATATATTATATTGAAATGATTTCTTTTGGATAACCTTTTGGTTTCTATGTGCTTGAATATTTTGATCTTCATATTGGGCATAATAGGAATCAGATAAGAATCAAATTAAAATGTTTTTGGTCCCCTAAGATAAAATAAAATAAACCCTTACCTTATACTTAAACATGACTCTTGACACATTGTAATACATTATCTAATTTTTTAAGTAATAATTTATTAGAACTAAATCATCTTTAATTATGTCTTATCATAACTTGGAAACCATATAGTAATCAACAAAACTTAAAATTATACCTCGAAGTGTGACTCACCCTACGGTAGAGTTAACTTATCTGTGGACATGGATATTTTAGCGTGTTGCACTGCACATTGTGCTATGTTAGTAGAGATATGAGATCATTGGATTAGAGATTTTGTTGAGTTGAGTTAGTAGGATTACTTGAGATTGTTATAAATTCCTAAAAACTAGATTTTCTTTTTGATTTTCAATTACTTCTAGGAGGAAGTCTGCATAAGGAAAGGAGGATGTGAGGCCCCATTTCTCATATTGCTAGTTCTATTATACCTTTTTGTTATTATACACATATACTATTATCACATTCTCATTGTATTATTTGAGACATGAGACACCTAATTTTATGTTGTTATATGTTAATTAAATTAATAATTAGGTAGTTGGTTAGGCACTCAATGATTTTAACTTTTATTAC
The DNA here is from genome assembly GCA_037957365.1 of Torreya grandis. Lineage (NCBI taxonomy): Eukaryota > Viridiplantae > Streptophyta > Pinopsida > Cupressales > Taxaceae > Torreya > Torreya grandis. Next base: position 1,431,676 of record JARHVA010003097.1, on the reverse strand, counting down.
AAGAGTATGATTCATGTGCTAGTGATAGTTGATTTCACTTTGATTATTGAGATGCATACTACATTAGTATATTAATTGAGCTAATATTTATTTATCATGTGATTTAAGATTATAATTATATGGATGTTATTATGTTTAGATAATATTATACTTGTAAGGCTTCTATGTATATAATGCATGTTTGTACATGTTACTTGAGATTATTTCAAGTGTAGTTACTTCGACTATCCACGTATAGAGAAATTTTATGTGCCCAATGACATGCATGATTATAGGTGTGTTAGGTTGTGGAGCTAAAAGCTTCACTGATGCAGACATGGAGAAGGCCATTGGAGGGGTTGCTGAAGGTTGCTGAGTGTCAGAGCAACTGGCGTCGGTCTGATCAGCCGACGTCGGCAGGATAGTGAAGAGAAGCAACCGACGTCGGTCAGAGATCGGCCGACGTCGATCACCTCCAGGTAGACAGGGACTGACGTCGATCGCCTGTGTGGTTTGACTGCGAGTATATTATGGGCAGTTAGCTAACGAACCAAGTGTTTGCATGATTAGAGCTATTTTTAGACTGAGAGCTGTGGATCTAATTATTGTAATTAGATGTCTAATTATTGTTTGGATGAGATCTATATAATAGACTCATGGTTGTATTGGAAACTTGTTCTAGTTTGAGTTGAGCAAAGTTAGCTCCTTCTGTGTGTGAGGTGAGCAAGGGTGTTCCTCCTAGTTCCACAGCAGTACCAAGGTGGGTGCTGGTTTTGGAGAGTCAGCAAGATTCTTCAGGGGTGTAGGATCTTGGTCAGCAGGTGTGCATGGCCTATATAGGAGATCTACATGGTAAGTAAGATCGTTGATCTGCAGGTGTATGTGTGTGCAAGGTCAAGGTTCACAAGTGTGTAGAACCAGGTTGATTTGCAGGTGTGCAAGATCAGATAGGATAGCAACACAACAGGGAGCAGAATCAGGCAGGATCTACTTGGAGTACAGGTGTGTACTCAGATAGAGCAAAGAGGAAGACAAGGGAGTTCCTTCCATAAGTATGGTCTGTTTAGGTGCAAGTTATTGCAGGTTCATGGGAGATCTACTTGAAGTACTTTGAGTACTTGTGGAGTGCGTGGAGCACTTGTGGTGTGCGTGGAGCACAGGAGGTGAACACCAACTCAGAGTTTGAGTTGTGTGTTGGGACCTGAGAGAGAGAGCTTTGAGGAAAGAAGTACTGTTCACTTGAGGTGTGGGAAGCCTCTGAAGAGGTGGTGGAGAAGAAGTGGCATCTTCTTTATTTTATTCTTTTCTGTATAAGTATTAATACAAGTTGTGTATTGTCTCTCATATCATGTGTTATTCTGAATTCTAGTTACTTGTGATTCTGGTTAAGTTCCGCATATTAAGTTGCTTGGTTTGGTAATCAACTGTATGCTTTCGGTGTTTCGTATCCTGACAAGGTGGCCACGTGAAGGATATTGGACTACATGGGTCATGGATTTTAACATTCACTATATGTGTTGTGTCCCTATTTAGCACCTAGTTTTTTTATTTTTTGTAAATGTGTTCTAATCACTTGTTTTTATTTTGGAAATTGAAGACTAAATAACACTATTGATGCCTTCTTTACCCATACATTAAATATTTATTTAACTCTCTATAACAACATAAGGTTGAAAGAGAGCTGAAATGATGTCACCACTTGTAAAATTTTAATGTGATCGAAGATCCAACATTGGACGGTCAAACAAAGTGATTTTGTGTTAAAGTTAGATCCATTTGACAAATATGGATGTATGGCAGATTTATAGGAGCCCAAAGATACTTTTATTACAACCCATCTAATATTTAATGGAATTAGAATAGTGGAATAATTTATTGAGTATGGGTGATTCATACTTACCCTCATGTCATGTAATAAAGAGCATGGGTATTGTAAGAAAGAGCAAAATTCATGGAAGACCTTTATGAGAGACAAAGGCATGGGAAGGGACAAGTTTCACCTTCCCATTGGCTAATAATTGAGGGATGTATCTATAATTAGGTCAAAAACCACTCTTATACACAACTTTTGCCCATTTTGAAAATGGATTAGAGCTTAAGCATGGAATAACTAGGAGGATACCTTGGGATATGGAGGTTAATTATGAGCTATGTCTTACAGTAATGGTATGTGATAGATCATGGATAACTTGAGGTAGGATATATTTTGACACCTTACTATTTATTTATTTTATTTTAAACAATCCCTTTTACCTCCTTGAAATGTTGAAAAAAAATTATGGATTGACAAGGATTTTTGGCTAGCAATCCTTCTCTTGCTTTTTGTATGGTTTGGGCCCAAGTCCATGTATTTTTTTGACCCTATAAGGGTTTCTTGGGAATTTATTTTCCTAATTTTAGCTTTAAATTGTGGAGTGATATTGTCTGCATGGGCTTACATTTTGATGGTAAGATGGGAAAGGGTGAGTGATTTTACTTGAGCCATCCTCATTTCATACTTTGGAAGTTATTTGTGAAAGATTTTCCATGAGGGTTATGTTCATTATTTCAAATTATTGGAGTCTATCCCATTGTGACTATTTTTCATTTGTAGAGATGCATGTGTTTGGATAAATGTAGGAGGTGTTTCCTAGTTCATAGGATGAGGCACAAAACTAGAGGTAATTCCTAATATAAACTTAATTTTAAAATGATCGAAATATTTATTTTTTGACTTAGAAAACATAAATAGTAATCTACATTATCATATTTTGGAGTCTTTAGCTTAAGGATGTCTAGGGTATTCACCTAATGATGTAAATATGATGGAAGGTGATCCCCTCATTGGCTTGGCCTCATGGTTATATTTGGGAGCTCTCTTGGAGTCTAATTTTATATTTTGTGGATTTGAAAATGTAAATGATAAGAAAATCATTATTGGCTAGTTTATAAGCCATTATTGTGATCAAAGTGAAATGGGAAGGAAAAATATGATTTAATGAGTAGGATATTTCACACATTAGTTTTTTATTAAGTGATAATTGAAAGAAGAAAGAGCAAATGTAATGAAAATTGATTTTATGACTTGAATCATGTTTTAAAAAAGTTATGAACAATATCATTCTCTGTTTTTCATAGTTTATAAGATTTAAAGTTTAAAAACTTATTTCAAATTCTTGTTTGAATAGATTATGTTAAGTCCAAGAAGGGTTAGGTTCATTTTAATAATTTTTATAAAAGTTTAGAAGTTAAAAATTTTATAAATTTTAATTTTAATAAAAATAAGATTAATTCAGGTTATTATGCATTTTAAAATTTAATTTTAGAATTCATGGTCTAATTATTATGAATTTTTAAAGTTTAACTACTGAAATTGTCTAGTTCCCTTTGTAATTTACTTGCAGCTCGCTCGATTTTTATTCATGTTAAATGAGGTAAAAGAGTTCAACAATAAATATTAAATGAAATATTAAATTATTTAACTTATTTATTTTTGTTTTATAGATTTAGGGACTATGTTTTTCCTTTTATACATTTTTGAATTATGGGTATATGTAGCTTGTATTTTCTAGTTTGACAGACCCCTTAGAAGGGTATATGACCTTATTTTGTATGGAACCCAAATGATAGGTCAATGGTCAGCCACATGACTATGTGGTGAGTTTTTTAATCCCTAAAGGTTGATGGAATGGCCTAAACAATGAACATCACAACTTAATGTGATGACATTGCATGAGAGAACCACCATGGGTTTTAAATGTAGTTGGGGAGACCGTGTGGAAATTAAGACATGTGATTAACCCATCTATGGTCCCTTTACTGAGACATGGTGATAAGAAATATTTTAATTCCACATAGCAAACCATCATGATTATTTTAATATTAAAATTTTCCTATGTGTGTGTGTATGCATGCATGTATGTGTGCACACACACGTGTGTGTGTGTGTGTGTGCAAGTTTTTATTCTATTTAATGGTTTTTCCTTTGCATGCTTAGTTACATTTCTAAGGTATCTTTTTAGGTCATTTTGAAAGATAATCTCACATTCATGAATATGTGAAGACATGTTTATCTTCCACCTATATAATGTACCTTCTTAAACCTTGTATGGCTAATGATGTTAATATTAATATTACAATCTTTTGATTGTTGTGTAATTATTTTTCTTGTCTCGTGTTCGATTTCACTACTACACATATGCAATTTTTTTATGTATTTGATTCTATCCAGACCGATCCTCAATTGTGGCCCATTCTGATATTATATCATAGATTTTTTGGTAGATGAATTCCATTTTTCCTAATGTGAAATCTTAACATCCAATTTACATGCAAAATATCTGCCATTCATTGGCCTAGCATATTGAAGATTCACCCTTTCCCAATTTTTTCTCTTCTTTTGGGGCCCTCTACTGATCCAAATTCAAAAAAATAATAATAGAAAGGTGTCTCCTGCTAGTGATTTTCATCTAGAAGGTTTTCATGTTGGATGGCTTGTGTCATTGTATTTATAACGTGTTGAAACCCTAGGATCAACTATAAACATGACCTAGTTTTTTTATAGTCATTTTTGCCATTTGGTATGATTTGAAAGCCTTTTCCTTGATTTCAAACACATTCGTACTATTTAGGGTCCTCAAGAAAAAATATTTTATGAGTTTTTTCTGGGTTTTTAGAGATCCCAAGTGGGTCTTTGGTGGATTTTGGATCACTGTTCCAAATCTAATTTTTTAGACTTGGCAAAAATTTTGACCTTATTTGTACCTACTAAAAATCTTGATTGCTTCTACAATCCCCATCTTCGATAGTTGTAAAATGGTCCCCTACCTCTAATGCCTCCAATCCTAAAATGTCAACATTTCAGGGCTTCCTAACACCTATCATAACTTCCACTTGTAATGATATCTCACGTTCTCAATGTTGGAAGGATTGACTGCATCAGCAATCTAAAACCTCAACATCAAAGTTATGAGCTACATTAATAGCCCAAAATCCTAACATCAAACTCTTTCAATGCATTGATAGTCTAATTTATGACTCTTTTAACTAGTGACTATTTTGACAATCAAAATTTTCATTGACAAAACTACTGACTACTCCCACAGTCCCCAGTTCTATTGTCAAAATTGTTATAACCTTTGACACTATTAGAACCCTAACTATAAGGAGGGCCCTCAATCTTGACATCAGGTCTTTCAGCTAATCTAATTGTAATTGATGTTTAAAATCTTGACAATTGTGAGGTTGCTCTAAAACTCTTATGATGGTTACAGGGATGTCAAGTTTAAGCTCATGAAATGTAGCACTATTCATTGGCAACTTTAAGTCAAATTTAGAGTGATATCACTTCCCTATTCACATCATAGTTTAAAGTGACATCATCAAGTGGGAACACTCATCCTAGCCCTTAGTCACATGGGAGTTTAGCTCTTAGTCACAACCAACCCAAAGGGGATTAAATTTTCCTCACAAAAGCTAGGTCAAATTTTTGCACACCCAAAATTTATGCAAAGTGGAGAATTATTTTTTTGCAAGCAAAAAGATCGTCAAACTTCCATAACTTTCAGCGAATAGCTCTTTTTCAAGCACCTTTTTTTTAAAGTGTGATTTTTTTGATCTCTACACATTTATAATATTTTTGTTCATTATAAAATTGAACCTCTATAGTTTCATGAGGTTACCAAAAAAAAAAAATAGCACTACTCAATTCAGCATATACTTCCTTTTTTCACCATGGATCATGGTGATGTTGAACTTTTTACACCGTTCAACTATCACGAGTAGAAAACCCAAGTTTAAATATTCTTAAGGTCTTTATTGGATAAAATCTTTGAAAATTAGGATGAAATGAGGGTTCATGAGTTGGAGAATGAGCTCATCAGTTTGAGCCCATGTGACTTGATATGATTCAAGACTTCTTCACCAAGTTCAAATCACTCAAGTTATAGTTGAAATTGTGCAACATTGACAAAAAATATGATCAATTGATTCTTTTCATCATTCTCAAATTGGGATCCAACTATTATGTCTTGGTTTCTACCTTCCACGCCAACAAGCATGCCTTTGGAGCTACATGGACCATGCCTTTTGTGGTTGATGTTACTCTCGACATGACTTGGGAGCAAGATAAGCTTTATTCAAATAGGTACACTGAAGTTATATAAATATCATGCCTTAATTTTGATTCATGATAAATAGAAGGATTATAGTAGAAAAAAGAAGAAATAAAACATGAAAGACCCAGAGCAAATAAAGGGTCAAAAATATGATGCTAAGTATAAATCATCAAAAGAGTCATCCTATTCAAAAATGAAACCCAAGAAGAGTGACTCACTTGTGCTTAATATAATAAATTTGGGCATGATGAAACTAAATGCATGAATAATAAAATTGACCAATTGACATAGTTGATTTAGAAGCATAATATCAGTGTCATTGATTTAGCCAAATTAGATTTCATTAGCACAGAGATCTTCTAAGGCTAAAGATTATATAAAGAGAAAAAATAAGGTAAAATCACTTATTACAGTTGTATCTTAGCCCTCCACATGGGTAATTGATTATGGTGTATCACACCACTTGGATTCATCACAGGGCATTTTTTTTATCCTTGGAGCCTTGTTCTATGCCTTCCATTTTGTTGGGTGATGATGCTTCCATTGAAGTTAGTGGGAGAGGATCTATTGAGGTGAATGATGGGACATTTCATGATGTTCGATGTGTTCTCTTATTATCTACCAAACTCCTATTTGTTTATCAAATCACTCACATTGGTTCGGGTAAGAGAGTTGAGTTAACATCTAATTTTGTGGTTATTAGGGAAGAAAACAATGACTCCATAATTGAATTTGGGAAATAAAATCATTAATCATGATTGTATACTTTCTACAATTTCTCTCATGATTAACCCTCTACTACATTGCTTACTCATCAGATGGGGAGAGTAAATTATGGCATGAGATATTTGGCCATCTCAACTATTGCTACCTAGAGAAACTCAATCATCATGACGTGGTTTTAGGGTTATCATATGTTTGTTTTTCTATTGACATTTTCCAAGGTTTCATTCTTCATAATCATACTAAAGAGAAGTCTGACAAATAAAAATCATGGAGAGCTACACAAATATTGGAGCTAGTTCATAATGACATTGTTGGACCATTTCCAACACCTTTATTCAACATGACTAAATGCATGCTTACATTCATTGATGAATTTTCAAGGTATACTTGGATGTACTTTTAATCATGAAAAAGTATGAGCCATTATGGATTCAGACTTATGTAGTTCTCCCCTGTATAGAAGTGTGTGCACAAGGGTGCAATAGAGTATATGAAAATGCATGTAATTATCTATCTTGTAATTTGATAAATATTGCTCATGGGTTTCTCTTTGAATGTTTCAGACATGTGGTATGACTTCTCCTATACTTGATATGAAAATAATGATGAATAAAGTAGAATAGAGTACTTGTCTAGTAAATTGATTTAGCTTTAATATTAAAGTGTTTGCTTGGACTTTGCTAGCTAAAGAATGAGAATGCTTAGACTTGTATTTATATCACATTTTTTTAAAATATCTCATGATAGGGTTCAATAAGACAAATAGGGCAATCCATAGGTTTTGATCATTCTATAATTTAGTTGAATTTTGGCTAGTGGACACTAGATAAAGATCTAGATACTACCATCGATGGTAGTGTCCCTCTGTGGCTAGTAATGTCCAGAGAGATAGAAAATGGGTGCAGATTTAAAACTGGCAATGAATGATATTTATCAAATTTTAAGATTTATGTGCAGTACAAGATACCTAAGTCATTAGAATGATATGGATTGGACTAAGAGAGAAATATTTAGGCACAATGAGATGGTAAATGCGAGCCTTTTGATAGTATGGAGATCTAGAACTAAAGAGTAGAGCCCTGGTTCATATTTTTCAAATATACAAGAATGATATGCTATAAATATTCAACTGTAGTATCTAAATTCCTCCCCCTTTAATTTAGTAATACTTAAAGATGAAATTACTAGGTCAAATAAAATAAATGTGTTCTTGGGTGTGTGCAACACACCTTACCTTTGCTTTAGCCCACTTTGAGTGTTTTTTTTGTGTATGGCATGTAATCAAGAGCATGTTACAATATAAATCATTCAAATAATCTGAAATTTTAAATAATTGAAATGCTTGAAAAGAAAGAGAGCAAGGAAGGAATACACATGTGTGTTGGTGCAACTATGTTCCCTCTTGATCCTTTGACTTGGTAAAGATGCTTCTTATAAAGGCATTGGAACTGGAGAAGGTTCAGACCTAAATCTTAGATATTTTAAGATGGATATTATAAGGTATTATGCCCTCAATATGGTATAAGAATGAGTTGTGACATAGCCATTGAGATCATTATATCTCAATCACACAAGTCAAGTGTGAATATACATAATCTGGTGAGGGTGAATGATTTAATCAACTCATCTTATAAATATGGTGATATTTGATGATTTAATCACTCTAATCTATAAATATGGTGAGGTTGAATGATTTAATCACTTCAACTTATAGAATGAAGCTATTTTTATAGTAGAAAAGGCTCGATAATAATATATTTTAGTGTAATCAATGTGTCCTTGTGAGTAGTATAATTGGTAAATTTATAATTATTAGTGTAATAGTTGGCATATACACTCTGATATATCTGAGTTAGAGTATGTGTCATAAATCTAAAAAAACTTTGTTTCAAATCTATGCAAAATTGGTGCAATGTATAAGATTCTGACCCATGTATATCTAAATCAAGAACTGAACTGGAGATTGTTCAAGTGTGGAAGTCATGTTCTTATTACATGCCCTCATTAAAATATAAATATATTAAGTATTTAAGTGTGGAAGTCATGTTTTTATGACATGTCCCCACTATAATCTGAAAACTTTGAAAATGTGGAGGTCATGCCTTCTATGGCATGCCCCCACTGAAATGTCCCCCCTTTTTAGGTGAGGGAGATAGAAACTGGTGTGTACCTTATATCAAAAGTATAATGTAACTATATAATATGTGTATGAGTCATGTGTCATATAAGGATAACATTTCAAAGTAGATATATCAATTATGTTCACATTATGTGATCGCATCGAGTCCTAAAATGCATGATATAGATCATATCAATGTATAAAGGGTAATAGTACAAGCTCAGCAAACAATCAAGTACACACACAAAATTGTCCAATGTAATGCAAATGAATGGTCCAAAGAGACCTCATGTAAGGGGCGTATTCAAATACCACACAATTGAAATGAATGACATATTTAAATGTCCAATCAACATAGAATGACATATTCAAATGTGCAAACATACAATGTCACATGGGACAAAAAATAAGGAACATATTCAAATGTGCCACAAGCAAGACAATAACAAGCAATGTAAGACACTCAAGGAAGAGATAATGTAAATAAATGAATAATAAGCAACCAACGTAAGAATATTATACTAGTCCTTGCATCTATGTGTTAATAAAAACATTATGTAACATAGCATATCAAGTACATTGTAAAGGATATGAGCATGGATATAGATACTTAATAAATATAAACTCAAACATGATAATGTATAAATAATCATAAAGGATATTTAACATGTGTAAATTATGATCAAAGAAGTAGATGGCCCTAATGTACTATATGTTGTGAGTAGAGGAAAGGTCCAACATCTGAAAATGAATAGATCATGTGTCTAGATATGTTTATATCACACTCAAAGATGAGTGAAACATATGTGTATATAGAAATAAAATGATATGTTATCTACTAACATAAATCAAACAACATAGATTCCAAAGGAGCTAATAAAATCTAGGAATGTTGAATATGTTTGGTATTTCTAAATTATTTGAACGTTTTTTCTTTTTTGATATTTTGAATATTTATTTTTTTTGGTTTTTTAATATTTGATAGGGAAAAAAATTATCATATGATCCCATCTAATGGATGGTCATAATTAGCTCCAAGCTCAGAATATAATATTTGAAATTGGTGATAATATCAAGGAGCATGCATAGGTGTCATATTTAGATCTGTAGAATCTATAGTGTCTTACATATATGTGATAGGACTTTGTGGTCATGAAGAAATAATATAAGGAGTAGGGATTCTTGGAACCCATAATTGAATGCTCTATTGTTTCTTTTGAGTAGTTATAATTTGAACATGTTTAGTTGATCTAAGTAACTATGTTGTGTAGATGAATATTCCATGGAATCCACTGTGTGCGTCTAGTGAAAAGGCCTATCACATATGGGTCACCAAGGAAATGGGATTTCTTGTTGTTTACCCTTTCACAGAGGATTAATCTTAGTAGGTTTATAATTAACTATCTTGGAATAAATTGTTCTTTTTCAATTGGATTTTCATATGGAATTCTAAGAACTATGACCAACTTATTGGTATGAATGTATTTAATATACCCATGCATTATGGAAGATACTATGTAGAATTTATGTATCCAAAGTCATCCCAGTAACATATCAAACACTCATGTAGATGGTATAATTGAAAAAGTGGTAACCACGTGTTGGACCAATTTGTAAATGTAAATCAATCTTACCAATAATGTGTTGTGATGTTCCATCAAATGCTCTGACCATTTTGTTTGAAGGGTATAAATCATCATGTGTATATCCCAAATATGTAAGGATCATCATGGTATATATGTTCTCACTAGCACCATGTCAACCATGACACTATGTATAAGCTAATGATCAAGGTATACTTGAATAAATAATAAATGAAGATCTAAGTCATCATCCATCATTTCATTGTCATCAAATGCAATAAAAAGTATTAGACCCATAGGAGGTAATGTGCATGTATAAGTACCAATAATTACATCTAATGTGTACCCATAATGTGATGGAGGAGGATGTGAATTGTATGTCATTTTTAATTATGGATATTTCTTAGCATAATCATATAAAGGATTGTTAAATTTGTTCTGATTCTGGTGATCACCAAGTTGTGAAATTGAATCTTTTAAAAGATCATCGAAGATAATATTTTGGTCATAGATAAGGTCTTGAATTTTATGCTTCAAGGTATAACATATGTTCATATAATGCTCAAATCCTTGGTGATAGTCACAATATGTATTAACATCATATCCTTTGGGTAGAGTGTTAGGTTGTGGAGCTAAAAGCTTCACTGATGCAAGCAGGGAAGGAGGTTGCGAAGGGTTGCGGAGTGTCACAGACACCAGCGTCAGTCAGGCCAACCGACATCGGCAGGATAAGGCAGGAGAGCAACCGACGTCGGTCAGAAGTCGGCCGGCGTCGACACCCCCCAGGCAGACAGGGACCGACGTCGGTCACCTATGTGGTTCGCGCTGAGTATGTTACGGGCAGTTAGCTAACGAACCAAGTGTTTGCATGTCAAGAGCCAATTTTAGATTGAGAGCTGCGGATCTAATTATTGTAATTAGGTGTCTAATTATTGTTTGCATGAGATCTATTTAAGAGACTCATTGGTTGTATTGTAAATTTGTGCTAGAGAGTAAGAGAGCAACTAAGCTCCTTCAGAGAGAAGAGAGCAATGGTGTGTTCCTCATAGTGCCACAGTACCAAGTGTGGGTGCTGGATTGGAGAATTAGCAGGATTCTTCATGTATGTATGATCTTGGTCATCAGGCGAGCATGGCTACGATAGGAGATCTGCATGGTAAGTAAGATCATTGATTTGTAGGTGTATGTGTGTGCAAGGTCAAGGTTCACAGGTGTGCAGAACCAGATTGATTTGCAGGTGTGCAAGATCAGACAGGACAGCAACACAACAGGAAGCAAAATCAGGTGGGATCTACTTGAAGTACGTTTGTGTACTTGTGGAGTGCGTGGAGCACAAGTGTAAGGTGAACACCAACTCTGTGTTTGAGTTGGGTGTTGGGACCTAAGAGAGAGCTTTGAGGGAAGATTTATTGTTTATGCCCTAGAGGTGTGGGAGCCCTAGAGGTGTGTAAGGAAGAAGAACTGTGGCAACCTTCTTTGTTGTATTTCTTTCTGAAAGAGTTTTAATACAAGTTGTGTATTGTCTCTCATATCATGTGTTATTTCTAAATTCTAGTTACTTGTGTATTCTGGTTAATTTCTGCATATTAAGTTGCTTGGTAATCAATTGTGTGCTTCCGGTTATTTATCCCAACATAGAGGTCGACTCATATCAACCTCTATAGAAGAAGGGAGAGATGTGAGATGGTACCCCATGAGCTTTTGAAGTAACTATGATGGAGACTCAATTAATCATGTAAATTATCTCTTAGGTGCATTGGATAAGTCAATTAGGTTGTTATGACATTATGTTAACCATTGTGGTTGTTTCCTTTTAAGGTTATGTAGATTTCACCTTGTATCTTAGTTTGATATGAAACTTGGTATTAGATGTAGTCGGTGTGTTTACTACATAATTTTTTTCAAGGAAAAAAGTTTCATTTCACGATATAAAACAATATGGCATAAGTCATCAAAATATTTAATTTTTTTAAAAATAATGGGCACGTGTAATGGGGCAAGTAAGCTTTGCTTGAAAGTGTCTTACAATTTTTTATCTGTCTTTAGATCTATCACTTTGGCCACCATTATTTTATATCTCAAAACATATTCATTGGTAGGTTCATTGGTTCCTTATTTGATCTTTACAATTTGAGCATATGACATTTTTTCAGTGATATTGATAGATAAATGTGTTAGAAATTGATCTGCTAAAGGTTTGAATGCTTTCATTAATTGGAGTGGTAAATCATAAAACCATCGTAAAACATAGTCTTTTAGGCTCCTTAAAAATAATTTGGTCAAAATTTTATCATTGGAGGCATAATCAAGACATGCCACATAAAAAGATTGGAGATGTTGTTCGAGATCACCCTTGCCATCATAAAATGAGAACTTTGGTGCAACAAAACCAGTTGGTAGAGAATGTAAAGATATTTTAGGTGCAAGAGGATTATGTAACACCTCTTGTGAATCAATAGCGTAAAGTGACTTCATAAAAACTTTCTTAATATTAATACCCTTATCTTGAAAAGGTTGTATAGTTTGTACAAGATCTTGCACATTTTGATCACTAAGGTTGGAAGTTTGAAAAGCCACCAAAGGAGGTGTACCCATCGCTTGAGTTGATATAAGCATTGAAACCGGTAATTAGGTTGAAGTGCTAATGGTTCCCATGGAGGATGTAGCAATAGTAGGATTTGGTTTGGAGAACAATGATTTAAACACATAACCCGTGCCCCTATTGATTGTAGTAAGCAATGATGTTCTCGAGGGGAGGGTTATAGGAATATGGGGATGTCCCATAGATCTAATAGCATGATTAATAGATGCACTTGGTTTGTCATCTATGCTTTTTTATTTTTTAGTTTCCAATATGATTCTAAGGATCTCAACAAGATATTTAGGGTTTTGATGGATACGGTCTTGAAACGTAGCAATACCTTGTACTTGTTCTTGATCTATTTGTTCATGTTCATTGTTTGCATTAGATTCATTGTTTTCATTATTAGCATCATCTTCTATGATAACCTCTTTAATTTTTTGTTCAATAGAAACCCCACCTAATATAGGGCTACACCTAAGTTGCATACAAATAATAGAATAAATCTGAAAAAAATAGCAAGTAAAAACCCCAAGACATTGACCCTAAGGCAAGCTAGGATTTGCATAAATAGACACAGAGATGAGGTTCACCAAATGTTTAACCCTAAATTTAGATATAGCATGCATAGAGAGTTATAAGATATAGAAGTAGTTTTAACACAAGGGTGATAAACTAATCTATAGTAGGCCATAAAAAATATTCTGAATTTATACAACCAAGATTGCTAAAAATAGTAAAGTATAACTATTGAACATATTGCAATAAATAAAAAATAATTATACTTGGTTTTTTGTATACAGGCAAATCTAGACTAAAAACATATGTAAAATATGCATGATCAGTGTTTTGGATCAGTCGTCAATTTTTAAAAATTGTACCTCTGTGGTTACAGACATTATCGTTGATGCTAGTGTCTGACTGTGATATAGGTGTCCAGTACAAAATAATGACTAGATCTAGTTGTGACCAACCTTGCCATTATGGATTTTTTGTTGTCTTTATGTTGATATATTCATATATGAGATACAACTTGTCGTTCTTCACTGATTGATCAAACTCTAGCTCTTCACCTTTATTCACCATTAGAATGAGTTTATTGAAAAATAGAGTAGTGGACTCAGTGTCGAGTTGTCTCAAAGACCACTCTATCAATAGGCATTGTCTATATAGTTAATACTCTAATGAGGGCGTCATATTTATGTAGTTCGCCCCTTATGTGTGGGAAATTATGTGCACAAGGGTGAAATATATTATATGAATATGCATATAGTGATTTAGCTTATAATTTGACAAATATCACTCATGGGCTACTCTTTGAATGCTTTAGACATGTGGTGTGATTGTTCATATGCTTGATATGAAAATAGAGATAAATAGGACAAAATAGAGTGCTTGTGCAGTTGATTGATTTAGCTTTGGTAGGTGTTTGCTTGGTATTTGCTCGTTGAGGAATGAGAAGGCTTAGACTTGTATCTATATCACACATTTTGAAAATGTCGTATGGTAGGGTTCAATAAGACAAATAGGCAGACCTATAGGTTTTGATCATTTTATAATTTGAATCACTTTTGGCTATTGGATACTAGATAAGGATCTAGACACTACCGTCGACAATAATGTCCCTATGTGGTTGGTAGTGTCCAAAGGGCTAAAAACCAAGTACCAATGTGCAGTATAAGAGACCTGGATAATCAAAATGATATGGATCAGACTAAAAGATAAGCATTTAGACATAATAAAATGTTGAATGTGAATCTTTCGGCAACAGGGAGGTCTAGAACTGAAGGGTAGAGCCCTGATTGATATTTATCAAATATACAAGATTGAGATATTATAAATATTCAGTTTAGTATCTACATTGTCTTTACTTAGAAGATATATGTTTTTTGTCAATGAGAGCTAGTACGAGAACTGTGTGTTTCAAGTGTGAGCCTTGATGTGCTTTTATAGGTGAATCTTTCAAATGTATATAATAACCGACATATTGGTTTACACAAGAAAGCCATTATGAAGTGTGGCCTTTTTAAAATTTGACCATTAGAGCATTGTGGAGACGGACGCACTACAAGACAAGGATGCAATGTGTCATTGTTTGATAGTGTGATCTTGTCCATAAAGGATAGAGGCCTCTGAAACTAAAGTGACAATAAAGTATATGTTAACTAGAAATGAATCAGGATAAAATAGGGAAGTCTTGAAGATATGAACATTAATTGCTAAACTTTGAAGGCTTCCTTAGAAATTGTGGGTTATCAAAATGGTGAATTGACCAAGTAAGGTAACAATGTCAAGGACAAGCAATGTCAAGCATTTGTTGATTAAATTTCAGTGTCTATAGGAAGAGCTATCTATCATGCTCATTTCAAAGCATGAGAATGACGTTGAGCCCATAGGGAATCAACCCAAGTGCACATTCAAATTAAATCAAAAAAATAAAAATGAAGAATGGATGTATTCCCATGAAAAGGTTGACTTTGCAAAAAATAAGAAGGTTGGAAAACATGAATCCCTCGTGTTTTTTATTTTGTGGTGTTTGTTGCTTATTATAGTTACTTCAAATTTGATTTAATGGCAATACGGTTAAGAAAAATTACTAATTTACCCAACTAGTCAATGGGTTTGTTTAGATGACTTCGCATTTATTAGATTAGGATTTCCCTTTCCAATGTAATAATATGCTTAGCATAATTATGTGCAAGTTTATTTGAACTTATGTATGATTCTTGTAATTTTTTATTATTATTTTTTGCATTTTGTCTTTATAGCAATTACAAAAAGTATAAGCACAAAATGTATTAATACAATCATTAGATCACAAACACGCAATTCTGAAAAAAAGAGGGATTTTATAGGGATGCTCGCCCTTTAGATAATGATATTACAAAAGATATACAAATATACATTTGAAGAGGATATATATAGCCGGTTACAAAAGTTTTATTATAAACAACTATCAAGCTATTGAATCTTCTCCTTTCCCTTCTAGGAGCCACAACAAGGCTTGAAGTTGAGGAAACAATGAAAGTGGAGCTCATCCAGGGAAGCAATAATAGTAGGTACTAGAGGTATTGGTGCAGAAGCCATAATAATAGGGATCAACAAAGCAATCCCCAATGTCAGAAGAACCACTTCAAGCTCAATAAGAAGCAAATAGAGTGCTTCTTCAATGGTATCTAGCAGAAGAATATATGGCCTATGGAGGAACCAAAGTTGTTTGTGATCTATGATAGAAGGCAGGGCAATAAAAAGGAACTTGTGATAAACCACCAATTGAAAAGTGGAGAATCCTAAGGTTATCATAGTAAATTGGGCAAAAAAATTGCCTTGGATAGCTGCGAGACTCTGCCCAATTGATCTAAAGTTGCTCAGACCTACAATCACCAATATGCAACAAATGAAACATTCATCTACGCCTTATAATTCAATAACAAAACGTAATATTCCTGGAGACAACTTTGCAAAGGGCATCTTGAATACAAAGGACATAAGGACATAATGAGTGGAAATTAACAAGAAATTGGAATAATAAGAAGTGTTATAGGCTCGAGCTTTTCAAGAATGAATGGCACATATATGTCAATCTAAAAAAATGACATTTAAAGCACATAATGAATTTAAGTGGCCATAAATAAAAAAGGATGACTATTATATCAAGCACTACATACCGAACAAAAAAGATAAGTGTCGCATTAGCAGATAATGAATTTAAATTTAATCTCAGATATCTTCTATGCACATTCTGAATGACTCAAAAAGACACAAAATAAAATTGATGTGACTAGGCAAAGCAAAAGGCACATATTTTAAGAAAGAACCCATGAAGATAAGAGTTTTTTGAAGTCAAGAATAGCCTTATTACGAATCAAATAAGAAAAAGGAGACTATATGAGCCCAGATAAAAAGGATGCACTTATTTTCACATCATAAATTCTTTATGTATCCCTTAAAAAATTTATATAATAAGACTATTATGAAATATAAATATTTAGGAGGCTTTCAAACTTTCAAAAGTTTTTACACAACTCCTTGCCCAGTGGATGAAACATGATGCATCTAAATTCAAAGCTTAGCAAGGAAGCTTCCCCTGTGAATCACCAAAATGTTTTAAATTTTTCCCTTGATATGTGTATGAAAAGTTTCAAGCTCTCTCAACAAGCAACTCAACTCCTTGAAAATTCACAACCTTTTCAAAGAATAATAGATCTCAAAAGCAGCTAAAGAAATTTTTACAATATCAACAAACCAAGGGGATTTCCCGCTTGGATTCAATCAAGCCTTATATGATCAAAAAGAAGCTATGCATGCACTCAAATTCTTCACTTATTATTTTTACCTTAGCTAATTCAAGATAATTGAATTCCAAAGCTCACAACTATTTACCTTCGATAAAAACAAAGCTTTTCAACGGGAATATCATGTCGTTGGATGTTTTGTCCAACCATCTGCATTGCAAAAGTTAAAACAAATGACATCATTGATAAAAAAAAACCCTTTCATGCCGTCAAACCAAAGATCTCTAGCGCTAATATTTACCCATTAGATCTAAGAAATTAAGCTTTAAACTTAAATGTTATGCAAGGTCGAATCTTCAAAGAATTGAAAAGTCAAAGTAGACAAGTGATGAATGTTCACTAATAAGGATCTTCAATGTTAATCTCATATCATTGAATCATATACACACTAATCTCGTGGCGTTGGATCATATCCTTGACACTCATCTCCGGCGATTCAATCCACAAGGCTCAAACATTATATGATTTTCCCATGTATTATAAGAAACAATTAATTAAAAAGATACTTAGTTTTTCTATGGCTTGGTAAATTGCCATGTTGACAAATATTTCTCAAAATTCTTAGTTATTGCAATTGTGCTATTTTAAATTGCTAAAAAATTGAGCAATCATCATTTGCACCCTTACAAGGTCTTCTATTATTTTCATTTTTATTTCTGTGGTTGCTAATGAAAATATAAATTGCTAGTGATATTTAACCATCTTTAATAATCAAACCAAAAAAAAATGTAATACAAGCAAATAATGTTGAAAGTTTCAATAAGTACATTATTTATGATGCCTCTTCATTTTTTCTGCTGCTATCAATAGTCCACTAACGAATATAGGGGATGATCTACCTCACGTATAACATTTTATTAGTGTGCATTCTATATAAAACTCCCCCTCCTAGTTTGATAAGTAGCAGCCTTGTAGAATAGTTCCGACAGTTATTTGAGAAAAGTGACCTTAACACAACTGCACAAGAAACCTATTTACATTTACATATATGTACGTGTGCAAACACGCCTTTGTGTTTGCATGCAATTTACAATTCTTTAGCCCATTCATCAATCGGGCACATTGCTAATGTTTTAACAGTATTAAAAACATGAGTCGGACCTAAAAATGTCGAACAAACCAATGGGTAAATCAACTTGCAACTTAAAATTCTGAGAAAACTTGAGAGTCCAAAATTTATGTAAAACAGTAAAATAAATACTGGCAACGACTAATATCTCATCAGCAACACAAAACTGTGTTTGGTACAAGAAATGTGAAACATGAGCCTCAAAGCACATTTCTTGCTACTAGGGAGTAACATTCCAGGCAATTTTTCATTTGGGCTATGATAGAGGGCACCCGCATAAGCTTAATTCGAAATGAGGACTTGCGTCCCTCTTATGGAAAAGATGGCAATTTTTCCCCACCCATATCCATTTAGCACCATCCCGGAATCCATGGCAATCATAGCTCACTTTTCAGAATCATTTGGCAATTAATTTCATGTTCTAAAAACTTTTCCTCTTACCGATTAATATTTTGAACCACCCACATTTAAAGGATAAACAATCTACCTGATGCGGTCAAAGGATATCAACAGGACAGAAGAGACTGGCCTGTATTTTAATTAGGAAAGTAAATGACACTGGAAATTTAGTAGTCCACATACAACAGAATCATATTTTACATATGACATTATTCCTAAAAGAAATTGCCAGAGGGAATAACATAATGAACATAATGCTTTCTGTTTTGTAGCTCATTAATGTGTATAGGATTTTTTTTTGTTTTGTAGCTCATTAATGTGAACAGGATTTTCAGTTCGCAATCTGTGTTAAACTCTTAGAATTCTAAATATTTTGCTCTGAATTAAAGTTTCCCAACATTGAAAAATAATAACTTGAGCCCAGTAATATAATATGAGTAAATCATATTTCACTGTTTAAAAATCCATGTTGGGATTTGAGTGCAATATACTTGATCTGTTTCCATTGCCACTTCATCAGAATTTGATGGCATTCTGACAGATACGTAATTGTATAAGCATATCCTGAGTTTGACTGGATTAAAAACCAAACAGTTATTTGTGCAGATCAAGCCATATGAACAGTCTAATGCTGCTAAAAGTTTAGCCTAGGTCAAATAGATGCACAAATTGAAAAAAATTTAAAATAGCATTACATTTATTGCTCCAATGCCAAAAACCTCCACTTTTCATCAACATTTACAGACAAATCCATATGACTCTGAAGTATTAGTTCCATTCCATTCTTATTCACCACTAGCCTGCTGGTCTCGCTCTGCCTTTTTCTTCATTGTCCTGTAGTAAATCTCATAGCAGCACCCTGAAGAAAAAGTTTGAATACCGACATTCATTAGCTACAGAAACTCGCCTTAAATTTCTGAATTTGCAAAGCAAACTTGGGCTTGTCCTTCACAAAAATCATAACCTAAATATCCTTTCTTCATTAAACTGCATATTTAATTTGTGCTCGGAAACAAGATTGGCACACACATTTTGGTCAAAAACCCACCAAGCGATGAAGTTTTTTCATTGATTGATCATCAAAAAAAAATTGGAATTGGAACGTCCCCATAAAAGACACTAACAATGATAAATATCAGTCTATAGGAAATAACTTAGAAGGAATCCACAAGTAACATTAATTTTATGTAATTCTCAATGGAATATCTATAAGATACATTTATGGACGTGCAATCTTTGTTCCCATACATCATAAATTGAGCATATCACCGATCATCCTCAGGTATGAAAATGTAACTCACTTCCAATTAGCACATACATCATTTGCAATCTTCCCGGGCAGAAAATGGGTATTTAATGACAGCCTCATATTAGCATATGTAACTCAGTCCCAATTAACGTTGCATCATTTGCAATCATCGCTTGTAAACAGCATAAACAATCATGAATGATCTTGTAATCACTCTGACTTGAACATCCCACACACTACCACAAGCCTCAAGGTCCATGTGATCCACAATCTCTTTAACTATACGCAACAATTAATGAAGCTTTGTACAAGTTGAATGTAGAGTGGATAGAGAGACATCCCAGCACAAAAGTTGAAGGGTGATTTGTGATATGATCAGGATGGATTGAATTGTGTTCCCCTATCATTGGTGTAATAACGAAAGATTCTTTGGTTGCAATTGTATTGAGAATATTAAATACCAATCACTTGACCATAGAAGACTTTGCACCTTCATTCTACTATAATTATGACTTTAAACCCATCTTATTAAAAACAGGAAACAATAAGGAAAAGGGTTCAAACCAAGAAACAGGAGCTTTAAGGTTTTATGGATAGGAAATGTTTTAGGTTTTTTTATATGTAGGCCAAAATCATTAAATTTTAACTATCATCATTCTAGAAAAAGAATACAAATAGTCTGACTTTCTACAAGTACAAAGTTTCAAGGTTTTATGGATAGGAAATGTTTACATTTTTTTATACTTATGCAAGAATCATTAAATATTAACAATCATCATCCTAGAAAAAGAAATATTATGGATAGGAAATGTTTACGTTTTTTTATACTTATGCAAGAATCATTAAATATTAACTATCATCATCCTAGAAAAAGAAATATTATGGATAGGAAATGTTTACGTTTTTTTATACTTATGCAAGAATCATTAAATATTAACTATCATCATCCTAGAAAAAGAAATACAAATTGTCCAACTTGCTACAAGCACAAAGGCATGTCATATTCAGATTCATCGTTGAGAGATAATGACAATGAAGGTTCACATAATAACAACCTTAATTGCTGCATACTTACAGTTTCACTAGATAACATCCGTCAGTCGGAATATAAAATATGCCAATTACTCTAAAGCAACCAGTAAATCACTTGCACACCACAAGAATCATTTCTGAACATATAAAAGCAGAAAAATTACAATAATAGTAATGACATTGCAGGTACTTGCTATACCAAGCTTACATAGCTGTTCTAACTTTGGCTTATACCAGGATTGGTGTTTTCTTAGTGTGGCAATGACATTTGTGCCCTGACACACCAGTGAGTTGCTTAAAAAAAACAGATTTAGAATGTTACATTTCAGGAAGATTGTAGGCATACTTACCCAGTTTGTAAATCCGAATTCATAAATGTTGTGTAGAAGTCTAAAAACATATGGAATTCCAGAAAATTTTGGAAAGACCAGTTCAGAAAAATGAAGTGTGTGTTATATTTGTGTGCGCGTGCAAAAGACTAAAAATATATATATTAATGTAACAAACATATATAAAAATTTGATTGCCAGACTGCTGAGCAAGTTGGCTGATATGTTAGTTTGCAAGGATATGAAAATTTACTTTTCTGAAAATAATTTAAAATATGTTCGATAATAAATCTGGTTTAGATTTGCTGCTTTGCACAGTTTTATCACCGCTTACATACAACAGATAATAAAGCCAAACATAATATACAAAGATATATTAAACACACAATAATAATATTATATTATATTATCTTGCATACCCGTAAATATAGATACAAATATATAGACAAACCAATACCTATGAATAGAGAGTCAACAACCCATGATTCTCTCTTAGAATTTTGTGGTTGTTAGACCCGTACAAATAATAATATATTACAAACTATATTTGTAATATATTAGACTAACCATATAACATAACCAAATATACATTATTGTTACATAACAATAATGATTACTAACTAATTTACCACATTGTAAATACCCTGAAAACTAATTTACAAAATGTAAATACTAATCCTCAACATTCCCCCCCCCCTAATTTTTACATGGAGAAAACATTATCTTGTACCGTAATGTACCGTCTTTACAAGCTCATGATCTGGATGATTTTCTTTTTCAAGAAAGCCAACCACCTCTGGAATAGTTTCACAAGTGGTTTACCAATAACCACAACATGATGGTTTTATTAGTAGTTAACCAACAACTACAATAAGATGGTTTTCCAAATGGTTAACCAACAACAATGAATATCATGATGCTCCAGTACTCTATCAATTCTCATCACTATCTTGCTTCAAGGGAAAATATAAAGAATAGCTCACATATGCAATTGAACAGAAATGAACCTTTGTTCTTACTGAAAAAGAATGCAACTGAAATCCACACCACACAACTGAAACAAATGTCACCAAATCATATTGGCCCCGTCATTGGTGATTGGCAAGAGGCATAGAATGCATCCTTCCTCTGTTGCCTCCGACCTCCTTCAAGCTGCTACTTACTTAGCCGATGAAATCTTGAAGCTCATGTGTATGAAGTTTCCAGGGAGATGTTAGTTTGCAACGATATGAAAATTTACTTTTCTGAAAATAATTTAAAATATGTTCGATAATAAATCTGGTTTAGATGTGTTGCTTTGCACAATTTTATCACCGCTTACATACAACAGATAATAAAGCCAAACATAATATATAGAGATATATCGAACACACAATAATAATATTATATTATCTTGCATACCCGTAAATATAGATACAAATATATAGACAAACCAATAACTATGAATAAGGAGTCAACAACCCATGATTCTCTCTTAGAATCTTGTGGTTGTTAGACTCGTACAAATAATAATATATTACAAACTATATTTGTAATATATTAGACTAACCATATAACATAACCAAATATACATTATTGTTACATAACAATAATGATAAATAACTAATTTACCACATCGTAAATAACCTGACAACTAATTTACAAAACGTAATTACTAATCCCCAACATTCCCCCCCCCCTTAATTTTTACATAGAGAAAACATTATCTTGTACCATAATGTACCGTCTCTACAAGCTCATGATCTAGATGATTTTCTTTTTCAGGAAAGCCAACAACCTCCGAAATAATTTTACAAGTGGTTTACCAATAACCACAACATGATGGTTTTATAAGTGGTTAACCAACAACCATGAATATCATGATGCTACAGTGCTTTATTGGTTCTCATCACTATCTTACTTCAAGGGAAAATATAAAGAATAGCTCACATATGCAATTGAACAGAAATGAACCTTTGTTCTTACTGAAAAAAGAATGCAACTGAAATCCACACCACACAACTGAAACAAATGTCACCAAATCATATTGGCCCCGTCATTGGTGACTGACGAGAGGCATAGAAAGCCTTTGTTGCCTCCGACCTCTTTCAGGATGCTACTTACTTAGCCGATGAAATCTTGAAGCTCATGTGTATGAAGTTTCCGAGGAGAAATCCCTCCATAGGCTGGACACACTCATCAAAAAACGGACGTCGGTTACCCCGATAATGCATCCGTGTACAATTAAGGCAATTTTTTTTTTTTTTTGAAACAATTGATGACACAAAAATGACTGCAAATGATTGACTTTTTTTTTAACTTTTGACTCTTAACATGACGACATACACTAATTTAGAAAACCCCTAACTAAAGGACTTGATAAATAATGACTATTGACTCCATCAATATGCTTGACACTAAATAAATATTTTGACATACACTAAATGACATGAGCATTGATAAAGGCTAGACACATGAGGACAAAATAAAAATGGATACCACCATTAATACTACAAACTTAAAACCAAACTAAATGCTAATGACATGCCTATTTATAAACCATATGTAACTCTACATACCTCACACTATTAAGAACTAAACCAACTCGACAAATATAAAAGACATGACCTATGAATGAAGAGTGATCATGGACGACGAGCTCCTTGCAACGTGGCAGTATGTTGAGAAGACTTCTTCAAATATTTTCATCAAAAACGTTTTCATATTTGCACGATGCCATCGATGGAGTGCTGCTGGAAATTGAAGCGCTATAAATCCAGAGTCTCAATGCAAAACGCAAGTGTCGAGACTTCTAACAGGTTGAAGATGGATGAAGACAAAAAAATCTGATTACATGAATAGATCAAGTTATGGCAGTTTGAAGCATGCTGATCAGAACTAGTTGTGGATCGTCATCACTCTGATGCCAAATAATAAGTTTGGTTTAGATTTGCACAGTTTTATCACCGTTTACATACAACAGATAATAAAGCCGAACACAATACACACAGATATATTAAACACAGTAATAATATTATTGTATATTCTCTTGCATACACGTAGGCATAGATACAGATATATAGACAAACCAATACCTAGGAATATGGAGTCAACAACTCATGATTCTCTCCTAGAATCGTGCAGTTGTTAGACCCATACAAACAATAATATATTACAAACTATATTTTTAATATATTAAACTAACCATGTAACATAACCAAATATACATTACTGTTACATAACAATAATGATTACTAACTAATTTATCACACTGTAAATACTCTAATGACTAATTTACCTAATGTAAATTACTAAATACTAATCCCCAACATGTTCAGATTTAATTGAACTGATCTGGTATGTCTAAACAAAAAAATCTGAATCCAACAGGACCTGGGCCAGAGCCGACAGGATTTGGTAAACTATGATCACAAATATAGGCCTCTAAAAAATTACATTTTGCAGTACGCATGGTTTAGCGGCAGCCATCACATGGATCATACACAATACATTAACTTAAATGTCTGCAATTATATAGTTAACCTTATTTCACTTGCTATCTTCTACTAAACGACTTTTGTTAAAGCAAATATTTGATAAACCATTTAAAATCATTGGGATGCATAGTGAATCTCATCTAAGGCTGTCAGAAGCAATTAGAAGATACAAAAGAAAACGCAATTTTGTAGTGCAGAAAATCTGTAATACACACAAGAAGAAACTGATTGAACAGGAGTCCATCTCAATGGAGACGTAGATGACAGATCTAAAGAAATAATTATTATGGACATGTGTTGGAATGGTATCCTTGGAAATATGCACAGTTAGGTTTTAATTTTCCTTTTGTGTTTTTATTCACTAATTTGACCATCCATTTCTAGTAACATACTTTTGAACATGTTTGGCCAAGAATCCCCTACTTGACTGTAGAGAGCGAAATGTTTGATATTCATAGAAGAGAGGTAGATATACTGGCATGCATCTCTTTCATTAGGGCTAACAACATACACATTACTGTCACGGGATAATTATGTTTACATGCTGTGAGGGCAAATAATGAGACTTTGAAAGCTAGATAAGACCTAGTTCTAAGAAAGGCTAAACAACCATGTTAAACATGGAGTGTCTCTGGAAAGAAATTCCATCGGGTAGGTTCCAAAGCAGATACCTATCAACTTCTCCAAAGAGGCAGTTAGAGGGAGTAATGTTAATGTTACCAATATCCCATGAGTCAACTAGACAGTGACACCTCGTGCAAGTTAAAAATTTATAAGACTTGATCATAAGACCTACAAGAGCACAAGATAGCTCTGTATACTTCTTAATCACACATCAATCCCAGTTAAACCTAGCAAAGAATTGACAAGAAGGTGACAAAGAAACATAACAAGACAAGGCACTTACATGAAATCTTGTCACATATATAAGGCCTTAAAAGATCAACGTAGAATGCAAGGATCGATGTGAGATACAACCTATCGATGTGAGATAAAACCTCTCAGGATTTAATTGCTAGTGCTAAATTATACTTTTGATAGTGAGAGATATTGAAGAAGACACAACATCACTAGATGCCTTGAAAAGCTATAAGCATCAAAGAGCTTAAACAAGTGATAGAGTACAAACATACCAGCAACAACAATTATTGAAATAATATCCCCAGCCCTCTGCAGTCTCCAAATACTTTTTTTGTACGACTTGAATTTCTTCAGTGCGGGATCTTCTTCCAATAACTGATTATAAACAAAAACCACAACAGGCCTTAGAAAGTATTATCATTGATCAAACAATTTAAGCGTTACAACCACACATATTTTACAACAATAGGCAGATAATAAAAACAAAAGCAATAGATATTTGGTTCCTCTTTGCTTAATTCAATATGTATTCTTTGAGAGAAAGCACGCCATCCTGCAGTTTTAAGAATATTGTCATGAATGGCTATTAAAAAAAATGAACTAACATAAGAAAAGCATTTGAAAGAATCCCATATTCCATTTCCACGGGATACTTTATAGAATAGTCATCATCAGAAAACAGTAAGGCAGAAACTTTCTCCCATGTAATAAGATATGATTACTCAGTTCTCACTGCGAAAAGCTAAGAAAGAAACATGTTAAATCCCCTGACACACCCTTGGACTGAGATGGATAAGGCTGGGCTCAAGAGCTAGAGTAATAGCTAAGGAAGATGAGGAAGTTGAGAGGATTACGAAATCCTCCTGCTTCTGGCTTAATTCAAGATTAGGCCAATATGTGGATGCCTAGCTACTACTGATAGCTGATTTGACTTAGATTGCCCAATGTTGTTCTCAAAAACAAGTAACTTTGTAGTTCATCAAATGAAATAACACAAATAACTCATCCAATTGCTGTAAAAGAAGAAAAGAGAATGTGCATGCATTAATATTAACCATTATAGAGGGTAGCAAGCCAGATCTTTAACTCCTTGAAACAGTGGAAAGAACACCCATAGAGGCATAGTTAGTAAATCTCTATGAAAGATGTAATGTAAATCTAGCAGCAAACCAAATGATGATAAAATGACACATTTGAACTCCTCACAAACTAATCAACGCAGATGGCCCATAAACACTTCGTGTATTCATAAAATGATAAGTGTTGTCTCTAACAATAATGACGCAAACTCACTTCCAATCTCAAAATGTTTAAAAGGTATCAAAAATGATTCAAAACATAATTGGAAGACCCGATCTACTCCACTTTTCTTTGTCCATGCCAAACATAGAAGATCAAATCTAATCTAGTCTCAGCAAAGTAAAATATTTGGAGATGGAACTTCAGGAATGCAGCTGGTTGGAAAACTTGAACAAACCTTTGAACAAAAAATGGACAGGGCAAGAAGACAGATTGAAAACAAAGATGACCCAAAAGAATACACGGCAATGGACTTGAGCAAAATATAGCCATTGGCCCTGTTGCAAAATTCTGCTCCTCGGGATGTTTGCAAAAAAAAATTGCCAAATCCGAGTTCTCTGCCATGGCATTCACAGTAGCTCCACCCTCTATTTGAGTTACCCGGGAATAATTCCCTTTTAATATGCAAAGCCCACCATTTAAATTAATTAGCAAGGTCCACCATATTCTAAGGCTTTTATTTAAGCCAAGGCCACCCTTATTTAAAAGCTTTAAAGCTTTTGGATTTGTAAATCCACGAAGATCATGCATAAGGAAAATAAGGCATCTTAGCCTTATTTAAATAAGGGGGGCCACCTTGCTAACAAAAAGTTTTAAGCTTTTGCTATTTAAAAGAGGCCACAGCAGTGGAAATGCTAAAAGGTAGGCAAGCTATTTTGGACTGATTTGCATTTAAATGCAAAACATTCTAAATGGTGGAATTAATGCCTTTTGCTTTGGCTGCTCCATCTGAATTTGGATGCATAGAAATTTCTTGGTAGAAGCAAACATTGAGAAGTGTGGAGATATTTGACAGATTTCTTATTGAATGAAATTACATTTTTTGGACTTCAGGTGCACATCTCCAGGCTCATTCACTCCTCTTTCTTCCACATTTTATATAAATAGGGAGAGTCTCCCCATTTTTCGGGTCCTTGGCTTGCGAAATATTTTCCAGCTCTCTAAGAGCAGCATTGTGAAGTTTTATTGCCTCAGCAAATTGTTGTTTAACCATTTTATGTTCATTTTCAGCTTTGTATGTGACTCTGCAGTTTAGTGCAGCATTCTATATAAACCTTGTGGCTTGTTTCTGCCCTTGGTTCATATTTATGTGTTTTGCCTCTTGCATATGAGTTCTGGAATGATTTATTTGGACATGCAGAACTTGTTTTGTGCATGTTTTCCTTTGGGTGGGCTGAGGGCATACTTCTAATGCATTGCCCTTTCATTGCTTCTATATATTTTGTTTTTTTCCTCTCTCTTCTCCCCAACATGCTTTAGATTAGAGCTAGGATAGGAGCCAGCCTCTCAACCCATACGGTTGCTTTGTCGTCATCCCATGCAATGAAACTTCTCAATGCTGTGGTGCTCAAATGCATGTGCAGTAAATGGTACATTTCGGAGCATCAACAGGACCAAAGGATCCGAGCTGTTTACCAGCTCTTGTATTATAAATTCCGTATGTCACAAAAAGGCGAATGAACCAGAGCTGAAAATCTGCATGAATTTTCATTATAAAAAGCAACATATGTATGCTAATGCTTTCAAAAAACTTACTTCACCTTCTTTGCTCCAATGAATTGGTTGTATGGCAGAGAAAAATAATATGAATTGTCAGCACGGTTGCAATTGTAGAATACGCTCTGAATTATGTTGTACGAGATTTAAGGAAACCTCAAATTGCCACTAAATGATATTGGAAATAAATGCTTCCAAATTTCACAAATATTTTATTTCTTGCCTTTTTGTGCATGATAGGGAATATTAATATAAAGCACCTATTTGCATGCGCAGTTGACATGAAACTTCCTTTATGGAGCATGCATGTCTTCAATTAATCAATCCACTTGTCTTTTCCTTGACTTTGTCCTTTGTCAAGAGATGAATGGATGTGCTCACTAAATCATCCCCTTTGGATTTTTCTTCCTGAGTTTGAACATCAAGCAAAGTGCCCTCGGCTAATGGTTGTTAAAAACCTCGAATGGTACCCACAGGTGATGGAAACTTAATCCTCTGAATGAGATGTCTCGCACATCTTGAGCTGGCTCACATTAAAAAAATCAGTTGTGTCAAGCTGTGCTGGAAGATATGTGTGAAAATCAATGGGTTTATTTGGAAAACAGTCTAAGGCATGTATCTGATGAATTACAGCTTTTGATGTTGTTCATTGTGAAATATTTGCTTATCCGAGTGAAGACAGATGCGATAAACAAATTGAAAAGAATTAGGCATTCAAACAGTCATGGAGTGCCTTGAATTTGATCTATAGCTGTTGAAAATCCCGATGAAACTTTGTCAAAACATTGCACAAAGAAATAAGATTTGTCTTGCTCCCACCAGTGGGACGTATTTTGGAGGTAGCAGAACAATAGAAGCCTTTGTAAGGCCATCATAAAAGGATGAGTGAGCCTCCTTTATCAAATGTCAGCTAGAAGCACCAGCGGGAATGCAAAGCTGAGTGAACGATATGAACTTATCCCTGAAATTGTCATAAAGGAAGGGTATGTAATTGGCCACTGTGGGAAGTTGTAAAGCATCAACAATTGGACCAAACTAGGGATCCCTAGAATAAATATTTTCCCACTCATCATAGGCTTGACCAAAGTATCCAAGATGCTAAGTACTCAAGGAGGATGGCTAAGAATATCCGCAACTCTCTTGGTGATGTCCTCCTTATATTCGATGTCTGCCAAAATAAATTGCTTTACCCTCTTATGATGTAAATTAAATAGCACAAGGATGAGTATGTGTGTTGGTTGGAAAATGATAAGCATGTAGAAAAATTAGAAAGCATCTTTCTCAATTTATCTCACATCCAACAAGAAAAGTCTCTAGTGAACTGAGCCATGTGAAAGTGAGAGGTAATGTCAAAGATAGTCATTTTTACAAGGGTCACTCTCATCATTTCCTCACTGCCAAGAGGAAGTTGTCCCCAACTCCTACAAAAAATAAGGAACATTCTTTGCAAAATCCATCATGGAGAACCCATTTGATCATTGACTATAGAGAGACTTTGCACCCCGAACAGGTACATTGTGGTTTGCTTCTTATGATAGGTGCAACATAGTCACAAGGTTCGGAAATCCGGAAAGGTTCGAAAGGGGGAAAAAATGCGGAATCCAAAATTTTTGAAAAGGTCCGGAAAAAATACGAAAAAAATCGGTTTAAAATATATATATATATATATATATATATGCATGTATATGTATAAATGCAAAATATTTAAGTCTACTAAAGAATGAACATTAATTTGACACTTGTAAAATTGAGAAATGCATGAGTTTCAAAATTGAATTACATTAAAAAATAGCAAAATATCCATAGTCCATAGTTTAGAGCCTAAGCTCAAAATTGATATAAAACTTAAAAATTTTCAAACATTTGCAACATTAAACTCTGCTTCAAAATCAAAACTAGCACTAGCACTAGCACTATCAGTAAATCCTCTATCAAGGTCATCAACACTATCAATATTTTCCTCAACTCCTTCAAAAGATAGTTCTCCAAGATGAAGATCGTCATCTTCTTTTGTAAGATTGTGCTCAAGCAATCTTAAATTGCTGTGCACAAATACAAGATCCGAGATTTTTTTGGCTCCTAGTCGGTTTCTCTTGTTAGTATGGATCAAGTCATGCATGCTCCAATTTCTTTCGCATGCAGAAGAATTGGCACACTGGCTATGGACACGCACGGCAAGTTTTTGTAACTCTGGAGTAGAAGAACCATATGTCTGCCACCATAAATGCCGATCCATACTACCAATGTCTTCTTGTGCTTCCTTGAGGGAAAACATGCCTTCTTGGTTCTTGAATGTAGTCAGTTGCCTTCTCACCTTAGGCTTTTCATTTTCATTTTAAACCCACCTGTCTATTGTTGCCAATATACCATTTTTTACCTCTTCATCTGAATCATGATCCACTTCTATCAACTTAGGATTTAAATAGCAACCTGCAGCATGTATAGGTCGATGTAACATGTTCCATCGGATGTCCACAATGTCCCAAATACGTTGAACTTCATCACCCTCATCTGGCAGTGCTTTTTTAATTTGTTCTTTTGCTTGCTCCATGCCTTCATACACAAAACCGATACAAGGCTTAATGCCATCAGCCAATCTCAATAAGTGGACAAGTGGCTCAAACACCTTAAGGGTCTTTTCAGCGCCCTCCCAAAATGAACTGCCCAAAATAATTCTTTCAATGTCCTTTGCAGTACTTTCTTTAGAAAGCTTAGATTGCACCCATTCTTCACTAATCACAACTCTTCTCAATGTTGTCCTTTCCTCCAACTCCCTTTGCAAAGTGATAAAATTAGATGCAAACCTTGTTTCAACGGGAAAAAGAAGTTCCCGCTTTGCATATGAGCAATACAAGCTCAAAGTCAAGTGGTGATTAAGTATAAACTTGAAAATTTGTTTCCCTTCTCTGACAACACTATTTACCCACTCCAACTTTGCAAGATCTTCAAGCAAAAGATCCAAAACATGAGTTGCACATGGAGTCCAAAATAAATAAAGAAACCTGTCCATAAGAAGTTTCCCTGCTGCTTTACAATTCGTTGCATTATCTGTAATAACTTGGACAACATATTCTTCTCCAATGTCTAAAATAGCGGATTCAATGCATTTGAAAATGAAATCCGCAGTCTTCACTTCATTGTTTGTATCAATTGATTTGATAAACATAAACCCTTTAGGACATTGAGTCAATATATTGAGGAGGGGCCTTCTCTTTGTGTCGGACCATCCGTCACTTATTATAGTGCACCCTGATTTTCTCCAAAACTTTTTTATTTTATCTAGTTCACTAGATATTGATGTCATCTCATCTTCCAGCAGAACAGTTCTTAGGCTTTCAGAGGATGGCATTGTATAACCTTTCCCAAAATTGGTGATCCCCTCTACCATTGCTTTCGTATGTGGATTTCAAACAACATTGAAGGGGATGGCATTTGCATAAAAAAATCGGGCCACCAATCTGTCTACCTCATGTTTTTCCTGTGGCTTCCACATAGCTTTCAAAGAACGTTGTGACACATATACATAATAGTATATATATCTCTAGTTATACATACATACGTATCTAGATATATATGTATGTATATATACATATTATGTATATATATGTATCTATGTATACACACATGATATATATACATACATACATATGTATCTAGATATATACATATGTATGTTTGTATACATACATATTATGTATGTATGTATACATACATATTTTGTATATATATGTATCTATGTATACATACATATATGGAATCAAGTAATTTGCATTTATCAGGGATTTTTATCTTTTTGCCACATACATATATACATATACATATATATGTATGTATGCATACATATATAATGCAAATTACTTGATTCCATATACACATACATATGTATCTATGTACGTTGTATATGGAATCAAGTAAGTTGCATTTATCAGGTATTTTTATCTTTTTGCCACATACATATATACATATACATATATATGTATGTATACATACATACATATTATGTATATATATGTATCTATGTATACATACATATATACATGGAATCAAGTATGTTTTATCCTCTTTTTGTTTCGGCATTTTGGATCTATCTTAGACCCCTCTTCAAGGATTTGGATCTAGCAAACTTTATATATTTTTATCTTACCTACTTTTAGTTGGATTAGAGATATTTTAATATATCATGATTCTTCCATGGATGTCTCTGTTACTTTTTAATTGAATGAATGCAGGAAGTAACCTCTTGTGCATATGATGTTTTCCATTATGGTTGACCTTTTATTTGATTTTACAAAGTCAAGAGCTTTCTTGTTTAGTCTTCTGAATTCAGGAAGCGAACAATAATATCGATTACTTCTATAGCAGTATTGTTTCATTCTTCCTCTATTTGATTAATAATCAAGCTTTCCTTTGTTTTTTAATCGATACAAGCCAAAACAGTACCTTCTAGTTAAGGCACGCCTTAGATATGGATCCTCATTAGGTGTCTAGTTCAGATTCCCCTTGTACAGCAGGTCGATTTTGCTGCTCTGCACAGATTGTGAGAAGGTTTCCCATATGAAGACCTTATTTTAATTGACCACCTATTTGTAGATGTGATATCTAATAATCATTGTATTTGCTTGCCAACATTTTTTATGTGAGCTTTGTTGGTACAAGATGATATGGAGTAAGCTCGATAAGTAAGAGGGATATTCTTTGCTCATAAATTGGATCTTGACATAATTTTGTGTGTATAAGTATAGGCATTAATTCAATTGTAATTGAGTTTACTTATTAGAAGTGATTAGTTTAGGTTGTAGCTGCATTATTTTGGGGTTGAGTGCCTATTGATAGGACACTTTGTTTGGTAATTACTAAAGTTAATTTTCAGATTATTAGAAGTGATTAGTTTAGGTTGTAGCTGTGTTATTTTGGGGTTGAGTGCCTATTGATGAACGCTTTGTTTGGTAATTACTACAGCTAATTTTGAGATTAGCTGTATTATTTTGGGGTTGAGTGCCTATTGATGAACACTTTGTTTGGTAATACTACAGTTAATTTTGAGATTATTTTCTTTGCATTGTAAACTGACTATGGTTCTTCTGGAATTAACTCTGTAAAATTGTTTTTGTCCCAACATTTTGGATCTCCCTGCCGCATCCATCTTCAGGGAAGTGAAGAATAAAGTAACTACTAATGTTTTTACCAGTCAATTAAGTGTCTTTTAATATTTATCAAACTTAGATGAAGCTGCTAGTCGCTGGATTATAACAAATAGTAAGGCCTTGCCGTAAGGGGAAAGCCACATGGTGGATGAGGAAGAGGATGGGGTTGGATCCAAGTTGCCGCCACAGCCCTGGTTTTTCTTGTTTGTGAACAAAAAAAAACTTACCCTCACACAGGTTTGAAATATTAATATCAGATGATAAAGACAAACAATAATAATAATTCTGCAAACATCAGATCAAAACCCTAGGATTAAATACCTAACCCTTCCTGGTTGTTATGGCGGTTTTTTTTGGTGATTCGAACCATCGAACGAAAGATTAACAAGCCACAAGAGTTTAGCCGGAGACGCTGAAAATAGCTGCGATTCTGTTTTTCCGTTAAAGAATCTCATCCTCAATGTTTCCCTTTGACCCGATAAGCATTGGATAAATATAATTATTGATACGTTTGATTTCAGTAGTAGCCCTATAAAAATATAAATGAAAGATAGATGGAAGAAAAGAGGGCATGGCATACCACTTTCTCCCGAAGCCCTGGTTCGATGTGGATCTGGCGTTCTTGGTGATGTTTTGAAAGAGGTTCAAGCATCGAATATTTTCCATGAAGCCAATCAATCATGTGTGTCCTCAAATTCTGCATTTTCCGTAAGGCATGCGTCTATTCTCGTGATCTTATGGAGTTGTGACCTCCACTACTTATACGGACAGAACGTGGTTCTAGAGATTAGTCCTAACAGCACAGTGCACCCGGGTAAATGAAGGACGAGATGAATACAGGGGTTGGAGATAATATACTTTGGATCTCAATACATTTTATGCTTTTAGGGCAAGTTTTGTACTTATAGCCATAGCATTGCATAGGATCGCAACTTGACCATAATCATTATGTTTACGTTTAAACGGAACTCTAAAAAAAATTAAAAAATAAAGGTTGGTAATTACAGCACTTTAGTGCAGAGGTCAAACATTTGGATGACGTTTTAGCGATAATAAATCTTAAAGATTTGAAATTTTCATAGAGAAGATTTGAATATATATATATATATATATTTTTTTTTACATTATTTTATTATTTTTTTTTTAAATAATAAAAATAATTATAATTTTTCAAATAAATTTTAATTATATTAATATATTTTAAAAAGTTAATAGTTTTTTAATAATTTTAAAAAACTCAATTTATTTTAATATTTTAAAAAACTTTAATGTCATGTTAATTAGACTAAAACTTTAAAATACACTATCAAAAGCTGATGCGTTAATTTGATCATTAAAAAATATTAATGAATTTTCAATTAAGTTATTATTATTATATAAAAATATTTTAAAACATATGGATATAATATTTAGCCATAAAACAAATTATGATATTATTGTTAAAAATTATTAGGAGTTCACATGGATAATATTCCACCCTTATACTTGTAGAAGGGTGCATTTTTTTTAAATGTCGGAACTCGTACTTAATTTATACGATAAAGAATATATTTAATTATGATTAATAGTGTGCAAACATCTAAAAATAGTTAAGGTATTTGTTAGTTGTTAAATTATATGATTGATTATTGATCTAAATTAAGTGGTATTAGTGCATTTATGGGTTTTTGTCATCTCCCTCTTCTCTTTCCTCCTTTGCCTTTGAGTGTTTTCGGCTTTATATTTGGAGTGTAGGGTATGCTCTTGGGTCTATCAAGAGCATAGCCTATACTCTGGGGACTTTAGTGGTGGGTTTGTCAACAAGAACGGAGAACCGCTGATAGCCACTACGATATAAACGGAGATTATATTTAGTTTTTTTTTAATTTTTTTTTTTTTTTAAATCTTATCTATTATATTAATAAAACATTTAGCAGACATATTTAATCGTACAAAAAGTGAATGGAAAATCATATACCTGAAAGTCATATCTATTGATATTAAGAATATATAACAAAATAGTTCATAAAGTTTTTTTAATTAACATTATAAATGGAATATAGATGGAAAAAAAAAGAGCATGGTATACCATTTTCTCCGAAGGCTTTGGGTTGATATGGATTTGGGGGGGGGTTGGTGATGTTTTGAAAGAGTTTCAAGGATTAAATATTTTTTATGGAGATGATCAATCATGTGTCTCCTCAAATTTTACATTTTTGTCAAAAGTATGTGTTTATTCTTTTGATCAAATGGAATTGTGACCTCTACTTTTAACTGGGAAGACTAGGGATTAGTCTTAACAAATGTTTTATGTGTTTTTCTTTTTTATTTTTCTTTTAATTATTGAAAAGTTTATCCATTATATCAATAAAACATTAATATACAAAGCTAATCATACCAAAAAGTGAGTGGAAAATCATAATCCCAGTAGTTATATCGGCGAATGCCGAGAAGTATCTAACAAATCAACGTATAAAGTTTTTCAACCAACACAAGGCCAAAACAAAACAAACAAGAACAAATTTAAGCAAGAGGAGCAACCATAAGCAAGAGTGGAAGTGGAAGAGGTGGTAAATCATCTTGTTTGTCTCCCTTACCACTTCTATATAGCAAGTCCATTGCATCCAATAAAGGCTCCCAACCATCATTGTCATTTTATTTATATTTATCTTCAACCTACCTAGGGGGAGAGATAACAAGTGCAATCCAAGGAAACTTTTCCTATGAGGGCACTGACCACCTGAACCCATCAGTAGCAATAAGATGACTCACCAGTGGCAGAGGAAAGAACTATCAAGGTTAGTCACTCTGTTGTCTACCCCGAAAGCAAGACCTTCCCCATTGCCTGAAGCCTTGGTCCCATAGGAGTGATCGACAATAAGGAGAGTTGTAAGGGACTTGACTAATGGCACATGGGGCACTCATCTAATGTCTAATAAAGTTTGGACCTGCTTAACCTCCAGACACACCTTTTCCACTTGTACTTGAATATAAAGCACAACAATAGATAAGACATTAACCCTATTAGAAGTAGGGAAATAGCCTTCGAGGGTAACATGAGAAATAATAGGATTATTTTTGTTCTTCCATAATTGAAAAATAATATGAGCTCAAAAATATGACAAATCTTTATGAATTATGTAGGAATCATGATTGACGCTCCTAACAACACCATCTTCAAGGTTAAGATTTTTGGATGAAAGGGCTTAAAAAGGGTGTGAATAAAAAGCCAGGATAACTAAGCATGTTTACAGAACCAAAACACATGCTTTAAGGTTTTGGGGTGATTAAAAATTGAATAAATAGGGTGAGCCATCCCCATGTGCACAAGTCAAATGCCAATAGGAATCCCATGGTGAAGAATGCACTAGAGGAAGTGTGCATGTTTGGGCTCAATAATAACAACCCACACACATTGAAATCTTCTTTTTTACACCTATTCGTAGGAATTGGTTTCCCACTTGGCATTGAGAGCCTCGACCCAAAGGCGTTGGAGGGAAAGAAGTTGATAACCTTACTAGGGTTAATGTTAGCATGGGATAGGAAGTCAGATTTGGTGAGTATAATTTATTATTTATAATTAAATATTCCATTATGTGTGAATAATAAAATAATATGTAAACGACATATTAGATCCCTATAATTAAGGGTATTGTTGAATGGGAAATGGAAAAGTCTATAAAGTAATGTAGAAGGAGACCACTTGATTTAATAAAAGAATATATTTCAGGTCTCATCCTAGTTGTTTCTTCTCTGCTATTAGTTTATTATTATTACTTGTTTCTTTATTGTGTGCAAATGCATTTTATTCATTCTTGCTACTAAACTACAACTAATAATGGTGTGGCTGTTGGGATGAATTGGGTCTCAAGTTGATAAGAAATTTCCTTCTGGAATCACTTGATATTATGCTGTGTGTTTGATAGTATGGTTCATTGGTGTAGCAACTGGCTATACCATCCATGATCTTCCACTGAGTTTTCTCCAGAGGTTGATAGATTATGCATTTGGGTTGTTGATTGTTGCTAGTGTGTGTGGGGTATTAAAACCACTCTTGTACAGTGTTTCATCAGTCTAGAAATCCAATTGAAATGGTACTTGTGTGGGTTCAGACTATATTGTAGATTTTAGCAGATAAAATAGAGTTTTTCCATTTCAAGATTTGACAAGATTTTCTAGCTAAAAGGGAGCTTCTACTTAGCCTAGGTCAATTATGTTACTTGGCCTCTATATTAAGAAAAACATATCAGGCCATATCAGTTTCTAATATGATCTAGTTGCTTTAGTGTTTTGTATAAATATTGCATTGATTTGCATGGGTAATTTTAGTCTATGTTTGTTACTAGCTCCTCCAATCGTCACTCTTCCTCCAACTGTATGTTCACATTTTTATCACTGTTATATAGGCATTTCATATCGTGGAGTTATTTTTTGGGAATAACGTAGTTTTGTTTGAGTAAAGAATTAATTACTATGTTAAACTTCTTATTTTGGTTTGTTTGTGGCTCCCATACATCTCAGTAATCTTAATGAGGTGCATTTATATATTATGTAACCTGCATCATTGTGTAGTATTATCATGCTAAGATATCCTTAGAATCATTACATGTTGAAGTTGTCGATGAGGAGACGTCATGCAATAGTAGAAATGTATGCAAGGAATCCTCTGGCCTCCTTGACTCTCTTATATTCCCATGGGAATGCTACCAATTTGGGTCAGATGTACAAACTCTTTGTTGAACTCAGCTTTCACCTTTGCGTTAATCTTATGGGGTATGACTATTCAGGTTATGGTCAGGCTAGTGGAAAGCCAAGTGAGCACAATATTAATTTTGATATTGAAGTTACTTATAGATGCCTTGAAGAATAATATGGAGCAAAGGAGGACATTATTTTCTATGGCCAATCTGTTGGAAGTGGCCCAACTTTGGATTTGGCTACACGATTACCTTATCTGAGAGTAGTTGTCCTGCACAACCCAATACTTTCTAGTTTTATGTGTTATGTACCCAATACATTGGACATTCTATTTTGACATCTGTAAGAATATTGATAAAATCTCTCGTTTGAATTGCCCTGTACTCTTCATGCATGGAACATTAGATGAAGTTGTTGATTATTCCCATGGTAAGAAACTTTGGGATCTTTGTAAGGAAAATTATGAGCCATTATGGTTGAAGGGTGGTATCCATTACAATTTTGAGCTACACCCAAGTACTAAATACATGCTTACCTTCATTGATGAATTTTCACATTATACTTGGGTGTACACATCGATAATGGTGGTGAGTATGTTATTAATCATTTTAAATAGTCATACACTTTAGAGGGGATTGAACTTAGGTGTATAGTTCCATATAGTCCTCAGTATAATAGTGTTTTAGAGTGAAATAATAGGTCCTTGAAGGAAATTTCCAATTGTTTACTACACTCCAGTTCTCTTGCACCTCAGTATTAGGCTGAGGCCATCAACTATGCTTGTTATGTCCAAAATCGTGTTCCTCATAAAACATTGAAGGGAGTCATTCATTTTGAATCTTGGAGCAATAAAAAACCCACAATGAATCACTTTCAAGTGTTTATATCTTATGTTATGGCCCACATTCCTAAGAAGAAATGTAATGTAATGGAACCTCATAGTCAATCTTGCATCTTCATTGGATATCTTGAGGGTGTTGATGGATATATGATTCTCCATCCCACCACTAATGAGTTTTTAATTGAGAGAAGTGTTTGCTTTCAAGAGGGTCCTTTAAATTTCATACTTAACACATCTACTCCTTAGATTCACTAGGAATTGATGATAGTTATATTGATTTAGATCCACCTGAGTAGCTTTTTGATGAACTAGATTTTTCTTCCAGTTATAATTATGAGAGTAGTGATAAGGAATCATCTCCTCCTTATCCCAAAATATCTTCATAGGATTATGAATACCCTCATGACTCTATAAGCACTAGTCCTCTTTCGTCTAGATAAACACTACAAAGTGTTGGCCAGTGGGTTGGAGATCCATCAGATAGCAGGTGAACTTGCTCATAATTACAAAATGCCCCACATGCATTCATTACATATGCTTCCAATACACAATTATTTCATGAGGCATTAAGAACTCTTGATTGGGATAGTGTTCTATATACATATTACATCAATTTACGTGGGTAATTTTAGTCTATGTTTGTTACTAGCTCCTAGCTCCTCTAGCCATCACTCTTCTTCCAACTATATGTTGTTCACATTTTTATCAATGTTATACAGACATTCCATCTCGTGGAGTTATTTTTTGGGAATATCGTAGTTCTATTTGAGCAAAAAATTCATTATTATGCTAAACTTCTTACTTTGGTTTATTTGCAGCTCCTATACATCTTAGTAATCTTAATGAGTCTCATCTACATATTCTAGTGACCTACATCATTATGTCGTATTATCATTCTAAGATATCCTCATAATCCTTACATGTTGAAGTTGTTGATGAGGAGAGGTTAGGCGACAGTAACAATGTATGTCAAGAATCCTCTGACTTCCTTAACTCTCTTATTTCCCATGGGAATACTACCGAATTGGGCCAAATATACGAACTCTTTATCGAACTCAACGTTCACCTTTGCATTAATCTTATGGGGTATGACTATTTTGATTAAGGTCAGGGTGGTGGAAATCCAAGTGAGCACAATACTTATGCCGATATTGAAGCCACTTATAAATGCTTTGAAGAAAAATATGGATCAAAGGAGGAGGACACTATTTTGTATGGCCAATATGTTGGAAGTGGCCCAACTTTAGATTTAGTTGCATAGTTACCTTATTTGAGAGCAATTGTCCTACACAAACCAATACTCTATAGTTTACATGTTATGTACCCAGTAAAGTGGACATACTAGTTTGACATGTATAAAAATATTGATAAAATATCTCTTGTGAATTGCCATGTACTCATCATGCATAGAACATCAGATGAAGTTGTTGATTATTCCCATGGTAAACAACTTTGGGATCTTTGTAAGGAAAAGTATGAGCCATTATGGCTAAAGGGTGGCAGCCATTACAATTTGGATCTACACCCAAGTATACATGACCAAATACATGTTTACCTTCATTGATGAATTTTCAAGATATACTTAGGTGTACACATCGATAATGGTGGTGAGTATGTTATTAATCATTTGAACAGTTACACACTTTAGAGGGGATTGAACTCCAGTGTATAGTTCTACATAGTCCTTAGTAGAATGGTGTTGTAGAGTAAAATAATAAGTACTCAAAGGAAATTTCCAAATGTTTGCTACACTCCAAGCCTCTTGCACCTCCATATTAGGCTGAGGCCATCAACTATGCTTGTTATGTCCAAAATTGTGTTCCTCATAAAGCATCAAAGGGAGTCACTCATTTTGAAGCTTGGAGTAATAAAAAACCCACATTGAATCACTTTCAATTGTTTAGATCTTATGTTATGGCCCATATTCCTAAGAAGAAATGTAATGTAATGGAACCTTAGAGTCAATCTTGCATCTTCATTGGATATCGTGAGGGTGTTGAGGGATACATGATTCTCCATCCCACCACTCATGAGTTTTTAATTAAGAGAAGTGTTTGCTTTCAAGAGGGTCCTTTAGATTTCATACTTGACACCTTTACCCCTTATATTCACTAGGATTTGATGACAATTATATTGATTTATATCCACCTAAGTAGTTTTTTGATGAACCAGATTGTTCTTCTAGTTATAATTACGAGAGGAGTGATAGAGAATCATCTCCTCCTTATCCCAAAATATCTTCATAAGATTAGGAATACCCTCATGACTCTATAAGCATTGGTCCTCTTTGGTCTAGACAAATGCTACAAAGTGTTGGCCAATGGGTTGGAGATCCATCAGACAACAAGTGAACTTGTTCATAATTACATAATGCCCCACATGCATTCATTACATCTGCTTTCTATACACAATTATTTCATGAGGCATTAAGAAATTTTGAGTGGGATAATGTTATGGAAGAGGAGCATGATTCCTTGTTGAGGAAAAACACTTGATATTTAGTTCCTCTTCCTATAGGAAGAAAAATTGTTTGATGTAGGTGGATCTACTAAACAAAATTTGTAGAAGATGGCCTCATAAACAAGTTCAAATAATGTTTGGTAGCAAAGGTTTTTTCTTAGGTACCTAACGTTGACTATACTGAGACATTTACCCTAATTGCCAAAATTAACTCAATCTAACTCACTCTTGTTATTACCACAACACATCATTCTCATGTTTATCAAATGGATGTGAAAATTAATTTTCTTCATAGTGACCTCAAAGAGGAAATATACATAGATAAACCACAAGGATTTTTAAAATATTATTCCTTAGTTTTCAAACTTTAGAAATCTATCTATGTCATCAAATAAACTCCTCAAGCTTTATATGCCAAGATGGACTCCTTTATTTTTAAGTTGGGTTCACCAAATGTCATTTGGATCTAAATGTCTAAACTCTTGATTGTAGTTCTCTGTATGGATGACCTATTGATCACAGGGAATTATTCATCCACCATAATAGTAGTGAAAACTAGTTTATCTGATAGGTTATCAATGACTGACTTTGTCTTATCGCATTACTTCATCATGATTGAAATTTCTTAGTCTGAATCTAGGATTGCTTTTGCATAATCCAATCATGCTCTTGATTTGCTTGTTGATTTAACTTTTTTTGGGAATATTGGAGTCTTATTCCTTATTTAAGCTAAGGGCCTGGAATAATAAATTAGTAAATAATATTACAATAATTATAGTACTAATTTGTATAATTTATTGTGTCTTTTAAACCTTTCTAAAAATAACAATAAATAAAGAGAAATACAACTTAGCTTCAAATTGGACTAAGACGGCTAAGACAGAGGCTAAAACTGGCTATGCAAGACTGGGACAACATCACAAATCAAAATCTAGCTTTCATTCGATGAAAGGATATGAGCATAAAAAATAGGACACTTTGGGGTTTGATGCTATAGTCCACTCATGTCGCTGTTGTCCAAACTAGTCACACATATCTACGTTTTTTTGGGTTTTGTTTGCTATCCTTGTATGAGTCTGTTTGTGAAATCTTAAGTGTTGAATATCGATGGATCTCCTTGTAGAGCTAATTTAATCTTCAAACCCCTAGACCTTCATTATGCTTGAATAAAACTTTAGAAAGAGGGGGGGTTAGTGTGTGTAATATGCATTAAACATGTGATCCACACCCCTTATGTGGGTACGCTACCTACATACCAATAATCCAAAGAGGGATCAAGCCATATGTAGTTCTCCTACCTAAATGTGCTTTGTGCAATAGTGTTATGCAACTGCAAAAATGCCAAATTAAGAGTGCTTGAGGTGGCTAGGGAC
The DNA here is from genome assembly GCA_037957365.1 of Torreya grandis. Classification (NCBI taxonomy): domain Eukaryota; kingdom Viridiplantae; phylum Streptophyta; class Pinopsida; order Cupressales; family Taxaceae; genus Torreya; species Torreya grandis. The sequence goes on along the minus strand of JARHVA010003097.1, from coordinate 1,388,592 downwards.
TGGTATGAGAATTTGAGTGTGTTTGTAATTATGTTGGGTGACTGTATGCAGAGAATAAGAAAATTTTCCTTAGTAGTTTACTTATATTCTTTCTTGTTTTTTAAGATTTGCCACCACCTCACTAAATGAAATTTGAATGGGATTTTATAGGAAACTATTGGTCATGGGTTAAATTTATTCGTGTTAGGTTGACATGATGAAGGATAAGAATCAGATGAAATTGATCATTTGGACTCGAAATGTGATTGGATAGGAGCATAAAAAATGGGACACCCTAGGGTCTAGCACTATTTTCTAGGTATGGCACTCCTATCCTATAGGCTTGGGACCTAGGGGATAGGATTGCCTGGGAAATAGAGTCTTGCTAAGCTGGAATGATCGTATGGAAGGCTATGAATGACTGGTAATGAGCAAAAAGGTGTCTAGAAGGGTCCTAAGAGCATGCGAGAAGAACCTATGGACTAAGTATCACAAGCCATGATTAAGCTACCAATTTTGACATTTTATATGACTACATTTTCACCCCTTTTATTCTAGTGATGCATCAAAGCGAAATACTAGGATAAAGGAAAAGTAGAAAGCATACATGAACTTACCTGTAAAGGTGAAGTCTATGCGATTGTGTGATGCTGAGTGTGTGTAGAGAGAGAACATCGTGAAGTGTAAATCTGCAAGATAAAATAAAGAGTAGATCAGTTCTTACTAGACATGATATGTCTAAAACAAGAACGTATAAAAACTAGGTAAGAGAGAAGAAAAGAAAGGAATGAATACACCTCGCCAAGTATGCAAATCAATACAAACACTGTTGTGTTATTAAGTGATGTTGATTAATGCTAGATAATGCTAGGTATGTGTTAAACCAAAAGTAATATCATAAATGGAGCTAAGTGCTTAATTCCTTAAGGGTGACTCAAGAATGCAAAGGCTGGCCCTTTGGCTCCATCATTACCCACTAAGTGAAGCTATATGATCATGAATGTGTTAATTGATGTTTGAATTATGTGTCCAATCCCTTTGAGTAGGTGGTTTAAGAATACAAATGCTAGATAGTCATTTGTCTCCATCATTTCCCACTAAGTGAAGCTATGAACTGATACTGATATGAATGTTTGTCGTATGAGATGGCTCGTGAAGCCCATGAATGCTCTATAATCTGATAATGTGGCATGGATAGCTGAATGTGTACTAGAAACTAGGCCAATCTTGGCCACTTCAAAAGGTGGAGATTAAGCTTGTATGAAAGCCACTCTGAAACTGGGAACTGGGCTTATATGGAAGCCACTCGAGAATGATGCCAACCACCTACATATAGAATAAGGCATGCAACTACTAATAATACCTAGGTAATGTACTGAACTTAGAAAGAAAAAAAGTCAAATGTGCCACTCACATTACCCCCAATCACTAGTATCTATAACAAGGATTTTGATCTAGAAGTTATACCAAATGACCTATCTAAAACTGAAAGCAAGAGCCATCGTGTTACACATGATACCCCCTATATCTATATTCTTTAAGGAAAATTATACTGAAACTATTGAATCTGATCTAAAATGTAGGTGAAAAAATTGTAACTGAACTTACCTTTCTATCTATTTATTGAAAATATAGGTTTTTTGTTGTTTGGACAGGAACATTGAAAATAGGACACCTTGGTGTTTGGTGCTATTATCCAAGTCTGACACTCTTGTCCTTTACTAATTTTGATCATTGTTCTATAATCATCACTATTTTTTTGGTTTATTTTACCTGATTTGGGTTTTGGTTATTGTTCTAAGTGTTCTAAAAACTGATTTTTGATCGATAGATGTGACAAAACCCTTGATTATTGCCCCCTCTTTTGAAGGTAAGAATGAAGACCCTACAATGAGAAGGAAAGGCCCTGCAAGTGTGTTATGTTGTGAAATACATGATATAGCAATGATAATAAAAAAGAAGTCTCAAGATATAGCATAGTTTATTTTGAAGATTGTTAGATCAATAGGGGTATGCTTAAATAGATGTAACAATGTAATAACATGTGCAATGTATTGAACTAAAATTGAAAAGTCTAGTTATTTGTTAGTTATCAAGGAGAGATGGAGCATGATGTCCATCATGGCATCTAAGAAAGTGAGATAATGCATGATATGGATCATGGCATTGCATATAATTAAGAAGCAAACAAGCAAACAAGTACGTATGATAAGAAGCAAGAAGCATACAAGAGTGACCAAGGGGCCAAACAAACAAGGGACATGGACACATGTCACTCAAACTGGGAAAGCAAGCATACAAGACATGTTCAAATGCCATATACACATACAATTAGAAATAAGCAAGGTTGGTGCGAGGGCCACATGCACATAGAAGAGTATAGGAAAAGGACATTGGCAAATGTCCTAAGACACACATAAGAATATAAGCAAAGGACATTGACAAATGTCCTAAGGCACACACAAGAAATAAAACAAGAACTAAGAAATGTAATCATATCTAGCTACACAAAGCATTAAAATAAGGCATGTAAATGTTGTAAATACAATCGCATCTAACTAATCAAAGCAAGAAGTAAAAGTATGCAAGACATAGAGTACAAGACTAGGTATATGCGAAGAAATACACAAGTACTATATACTCATGAGTGTCGATAGAAGAATTTGTGTAAGTGTTGTAGCGTAGAATTGCACCCTTCTGGGAGAGTTTCTCAATCTCTCTCACTCCTTGCTATAATCATTGGGACAACCTCAGGTTGTGGGTATTCTATAGTGAGGTTGAACCTCTAGGCCTTTTATGAGGCTAGTTCCTTAGATTCTTCACTTCAACTCTTATTTCCCACACTAAAATCTACTGTTGATTAAGGAAAAGGGATAGGAGGATAACATAAAAAGGAAATCTGAGCTAAGGGAGGTGATGTACCAAATAGAGAGTGATCCACATAAGCATGAAATAAGCACTAATTCAACATAAGATAATTCTTGCTCATATAACCTCACAACTAGTTAATTTGCATAAGTGTTTCATAAACTAGGCTCACTAAACCATACATGAAGCAAAGAGGAATTTCAAAATCCACACAAATCATCCATTAATGGTGGAAAGAGCTCAAGTTCAGACCTGCAACTAACTTAAAAACACCTAAAAATAAGCAAGAAAGAAGGATAATGGACATGGACAAACACTTCTTCACAAGGCCATCATGCACGAGCTTGCTAAACACAATTTTCAGGCAAGAGATAGGTAAAAATGAATCTTTATTGCTTCAAAAGGTATTTCTTACAAATTTTGGCAGGGTTTCTCCTTATCAAATGAGGATATCTTTTTTATGGGGGATCCAACAGAGATATATGAAAAAAGGGAAGAAGAAAGAGAGAAGAGACAAGAAAACATAAATCAATAAATGAGATCTAACCACCCTCCGTGAATTCTCACCCACATTTGGGTCAATTAGAACTAATTTTTCTTCAAAAAATTAACCACCATTAGCTCCAATAGTATTCAAGCCTTCTCATTGATTGAGAAACATACTAGAAGAAAAGAACTTGTTGAGGATGATGATGTCATGATCCACTAAAAGGAAAAGTCTAAGAACGTCTTTAATGCTCAAGCTACCTTTTCTAATCACTTGATCTTCATATTTCACTTCCATGCCATTCTTCACTTGTCTTACATGTATAAGGACAAAATCCCCATAACTTTGAATCTATACTGAGTCATGTTGCCTCTAAATTAAGTTATTGTTTGTCACAGATGATGGCCATGTCGAAGGATGAGAGCCTCTCCATTAATTGTATACACCAGCTCCTGCTTTGAAACCTAGGCCAAATCTTCTCTATAGATGGAAAACCAATCTAAGGACATTGGTTTTCTTGTATATATTTATGTCGATACAAGTTTATAGATTGTGTAGCTTCTTTTGATCTTTTTAAATGCCAATGGCTACTTACAGGGGTTTAGATTTTGACATTTGTGGGCCCATCATCAATTCCTTTAGACAACTTATTTCAGCCATTTTCTTTAGATAATTTGCTTAAACCCTTCCTGCAGACAATTTGTCTGAAGGAATTCATGTCTTCAGACTTTATGAAAATGCCCCTTTCTGAAAGGGAGGTACCCTTCAACTTTCTTGAAAGTGAGGTACCCTTCAGCTTTCTTGAAAGTGACCCCCTTTTTTATCCTTCAAAAGTTTGAAAAAGCCCTTCAAAATAATTGAAAATCACCCTTCAGAAGAATTGAAAAACACCCTTTGGCTTATCTGTTTGGACCTTTCAGAAAGAAGACCCCTTTATAAATTTGAAAAGACCCCTCCAACTTTGTGAAAAAGATATTTCAAAAAAAATGTTTTGGCCCTTTGCAAAGGAAAAGTACCTTTCAAAAAAGTTGAAAAGGTCCAATGCAAAGGAAAAGTACCTTTTGGATTCCTTTGAATGGACTTTTGGAATTTGAAAATGCCTTTGGCCTCTTTGAAATAATCCTTCAAATTTTTTGAAAAGGGTTCCTTTTTCCTTGAGAAAAGGTATCTTTCAAAACTTTGAAAAGAACCATTTTCCCTTTGGAAGTGCCCTTCAAAAAAATACAAGAACTTTAGTATGTGAACCAAAAATGGCTAACATTTTTGGCAACTCATAGGGAAGCATGCCTGCTATGATTGAGAACCTAGACCACTTGCCTTGCCTAGTCCATTGGGCATGGAGTCATTAGCCTCTACAACTGAGTTGGTCTAAAATTGGATACAAGGCTGACCTTTTTTGGAACTTCCTTTTGAAGCAACAAGGACAACAAGAACAAAACAAACACTATGCCCAAGGTACTTAGGGAAGGGAAACATGCAACTAAAAAGATGTGCACAAGGCACTTAGGAGAAACTAAGAAAAACTATACATAATGTATGATATATGTAATGGTTGCAAACTCTTCTAATAACAAGGCTTTAGATGAATCCCATTGACTGGGATGGGTAATACCTCTCCATCTAGCTGGGCTAGCTAAAATATATTATGTCATTTGCATCTTTGGATTAAATAAGGACCACTCCATAAGCTGTCAAATTTGGTATGGTTGTTTGGCTTGGCCTTATTTGAATCCCACTTGAGGAATAGGTCCCCTTCCTTGAAGTCCCTTGCTATGGCTCTCTTGTCAAAGGCTTTTTTGACCTGAGCTTGATGTGATTCTAGTGATTTCACTACAAGGCCTCTCATTTCTTCAAGCTCCATGAGTTCTACCAGTCTCACATTCATGGGCTCATCTTCCATTAACTTCAGCTGATGGGCTAGTACTAATGCAAGAAGCTCCAAAGAAATGGGCAACTTGACCTCCCTTCCATATACTAAGACATATGGAGAATTGCCAATGGCAACTTTAGGAGTCACCTTGTCATCCCATAATGTTGTATTTAGTTTGGTGTGTTGTGCCCTCTGATTCTCTTTCACATTTCTCCTGATGATTCTCAACAAATTCTTATTTGTGGACTCAGCTAGTCCATTTCCTTTAGGATAATAATTAGAAGAGGTGCTAAGGTAGATGCCCATCTCAAGAGCCCATTCACTTATTTTTAGACCAAGGAATGCCAATGCATTATCAAAGATGATAGTGGATGGAATACCAAACCTGGTCACAAGGCTATCATAGAAGTCTAAGACTGCACCTTCATTAGCTTCTTTCAACACAATGGCTTCCATCCACCTGGTAAAGTAGTCAATTGTAGTAATCACCCATTTATGTCCTAAACTTGATGGAGGGTTGATCATTTCTATGAAATTTAGCCCCCATTACATGAAGAGTTGCTCTACCTAAATTGGGTTGAGAGGAAGGGTTGTTATTCTTTACTTACTCACAAAGAAAGCACATTTTTGACTCTTTCGTACCCATGCATACACATTTTCGAAGAGTTTGGGCCAGTAATAACCAGCCCTCATTATCTTTGCTATTATGGTTTTAGGTGCAAAATGACCTCCTGCAGGTTTGTCATGGAATTGCTTCAAAAGCTTGGTCACTTGGTCATTATCTATGCACCTTAAGATCACTCCATTGAGGTCCTTTCTGAATAAAAACCCATCAACCAATGCATAAGGTATGGATTGAAATCTAAAATACTTTCTTTTTACCCTATCTATACCTTGAGGACACTCACCTATTATCAATAAATGTGTCATATCTTAGAGCCAAGTAGTGTGAGGTAGAGGTGCATTTATTTGCAGGTTATTTTGTGTTACCAAGATGACCTCTTTATCTTCATGAAGGTCATCGACCATATGATCACACAAGCCTTTACCTCTTACTAGCTTAGTGACCTTGATTTTCATGTCATACTCCATGACCTTGGTAATCCAACCAACTCTCTTTTCATTCAAGTCTTTGTTAAGAAGGAAGTCTCTCACTCTAGGATGCGACACCATAAGATAAATTTTACTATTGGAGAGCATTGGCCTGAACTTTTTAAGGCTTCTTACTACTGCAAGGACTTGCTTTTCTACAAAAGTATATCTCACCTCATATCCTCAAGCCCCTGACTGAAAAATGCTATTGGCTGCTCAAGTCCTTCACCATTATTTTGCATCAGCATAGCTAATATATTATCAATATTGGCAAAAGTATACAATATGAAAGCCCTTGAGAAATCAAGATTCATAAGTGTGGGTGCTTGGGAATTGGCTTGCTTGATAGCCTCAAAATTTGATTTACCTTCATGTTAAGCATGGGATATATCTTTTACCTAATCAAATTCCTTTTGCTTTAACCACTTAATCATACATGCAAGATATGCAATAAAACTGAAAGCAATAACATGCACCACATAAGAGAGAGAGAGAGAGACACCATATTTGACGTGGAAACCCAAAGTGGAAAAAACCATGGAGAACAATCTCAAGTATATAAATGAGCACCAACTTAAGTTACAAAGGTTACAAGCACCAACTTGTAGGAACACCGATCCCTTTGTTGAGCACCAATATAATAATGATTCGTGAGCACCCACCCACAAGAGCACCAACCCCTCTTGTGTATAAAACACCAACTATCTCTCAATGTTGCTTTCTTAACAAATGATAACACACTACTATATCTCTTCTCTTTTCTCTAATTTCCTCTGCTCTTCTTAGCTAGATAAAATCATTCACTTCCATAATACGAAATGGCTTCCCAAGCCTCCTTTTATAGCTTTCCAAATGACCTTTGGCATTAAACCTTACATGACCCTTTGAATTGTTTCTTTGTCTTTACCTAGTGACTCTTTGAATTCCTCAAGGTGACCCTTCATGGAGAAATGCATCCTTTTCCTCTTTTGTCTTTAGTGATGACTCTTCGAATTCCTTAAGGTGACCCTTCATGGAGAAATGCATCCTTTTCCTCTTTTGTCTTTAGTGATGAATCTTTGACTTCCTCATGGGCCCTTTTTTGTATTTATGCAACCAAAAATATATTTGTTAATATTTAATTAATATTAACACACTTTTAGCTAAGATATAATATTAAAAACACCTTTAGATATTAAAAGCTAATTTGACATCAATGACAATATTTCCAACAATATCCCCCTTTGTCTTTGATGGCAACTTAAAACTGTCACCAATTCTAAAAACCTGTACTGCACATGCCAACCTGAAATTGAGACTTGTAAACTGAACCAACTAAAAATATATAGTAACTCCCCCTTACTGTAGCATCTTATTTTTTGAACCTATTCCCTGTACCTATTTATGCCCCTGTTCCTTGTACATATTCTTGTACCTGTTTCTTGTAGCTAACACTTATCTCCCCCTCAACTAATATACAAATTAATCTATTAACTCACCTTCTTATCATGCAACATAGCCAAGACCCAACAACATCCACCATGATTCAATTTTTCTTTAAAATGTCTCCTTTAAGCCTAGAAGAGATACCCCACATAAAAGGTCCTAGAACATAACTCAGGAGATTCCCACATCTCCTCTGTTACTTCCTTGATCTTCTTGTGTCTTTCTCTTAAAATCCATTTAAACATATCTAACTTCTTTGACTCATTAACCTCAACATTCATGATGTTGTTCATCTTCTTAATTTTTACAACTGTCTTATCTTAACAAGGCTCATGCTCAAATGTAATAAAAGATTCTTCACAGTCCTTCCTATCTAATTCTTTATCCACTATAGCAAGTAATTTATTCTCACTCTTAAACTCAACTTAATCAACCTTTACTATCTCAGGTCTCCAAACCTAAATTTGGCTCTTCTCATACATTCTAAGGGCTCTGTATCCTTTGACATACCTTGAAGATCTTTTTACTCTATTTGGACATAATTTAGCAATATGGCCAACCTTATAACAAAAGCAAACAACATTTCTCAAACCTTTTGCTTGAATGTGACTAAGATCTCCCTTTGAATTATTACTTCTCTTCATACAGTCTCTTGTCCTATGACCAACATGATGACAAATAAAACAATGGCCATGAAAATAATTTGAAAACCTAAAAGCATTGGGCTGCCTGATTGGCTTCTTAAATTTGCCCTTCAAACTTGCATCCTTCTTACCTTAGACTGATATCTCATGATCTTTCTCAACCTTGACTATGATCCTCTCATGCTTATCCTTTAAAGAACTTAACTCAGCCTTTAACTGATCACACTCTTCTTCTCTTGATTTCAAACTTGAATATGCAACCTCTAGCTGATTCTTAAGATACTGAATAAACATCTTATCTTCTTTTACTTCTATAGCCAACTTAGAATCTAAGATACACACCTGTTCCTTACGATCCTCGACCACAATTTTCAACTCTTGATTCTCCTTCTTTAGCTGCTTGGCCATCTTGTTCTTTCCCCGATCTACCTTCAAACTGTTAAACTCTTTTCAAAGAAATCTGCTTTGATACTAATTATTAAGCACAGGATATCTCTTTTACTTAATCAAATTCCTTTTGATTTAACCACTTAATCATACATTCAAGATATGCAATAAAATTGAAATCAATAACATGCACCACATAAGAGACAAAGAGACACACCATATTTTACGTGGAAACCCAAAGTGGGAAAAACTATAAAGAATAATCTCAAGCATATAAATGAGCACCAACTCAAGTTATAAAGTTCACAAGTACCAACTTGCAGGAGCACCAACCCCTTTACTAAGTACCAACACAAAAATGATTCATGAGCACCCACCCATAGGAGCACCAACCCCTCTTGTGTATAAAACATCAATTATCTCTCAATGTTGCTTTTTCAACAAATGATAGCACACTACTATATCTCTTCTCTTTTCTTTGCTTTCCTCTGCTCTTCTTAGCTAGATAAAATCATTCACTTCCATCATACAAAATGGCTTCCCAAGCCTCTTTTTATAGCTTTCCAAATGACCTGTGGCATTTAACCTTGCATGACCCTTTGAATTCTTTCTTTGTATTTACCTAGCGACTCTTTGAATTCCTTAAGGTGACCCTTCATGGAGAAATGCATCATTTTCCTCTTTTGTCTTTAATGATGAATCTTTGACTTCCTTATGGGCCCTATTTTGTCTTTATGCAGCCAAAAATATATTCATTAGTATTTAATTAATATTAACACACTTTTAGCCAAGATATAAACATTAAAAACACCTTTAGACATTAAATGCTAATTTGGACAATATTTCCAACACTTCATTTAGCCAAGCGAACACTTGGTTCTTCTTCAGCATAGCAGTGATGGGCTTGACCAAGTTTGCAAAAATAGGTATAAACCTTCTCACAAAGTTTATTTTCTGAAGGAAACTTTGGAGTCCCTTCTTATGCTTGGGTAAGGATAAGGCCAAGATGGCACTTTTTCTATCAGGATCAATAGCTAATCCTTGTTTTGAGATAATGTGTCCCAAGAGTTTGCCCTCATGAATAGAAAACACACACTTATTGGGATTCAAAGAGATCTCATACTCTCTACATCTCTCAAAGATCAATCTCAGGTGGTCTATGTATTCATTGGCATCCTTGGAGAAAACTGTGATGTCATTCAAGTATACCAACACCATTTGATTTAGCAACCCTTAGAAAGCCATGTCTATTGGTCTTTGAAAAGTCACCCCAGCATTTAATAAGCTAAAAGGTATATTTTGATATTCATACATGGCCTATTTGGTGGTGAAGGTAGTCTTGTATTGATCTTCTTCCCTTACCAGCACCTGGTTGTATCTCGAGTACCAATGCAAAAGAGAAAAATGTTCTAAACCTATAACTATTTGAAGAAGCTACTCCATGGATGGTAGAGGGTAATGGTCCTTCAAGAAGACCCTGTTCAAACCTCTAACGTTAACACACAACCTAATCTCCCCACTCTTCTTCCTTACAGGCACCAAGTTGGCTACCCATGATGAGTGTTTGATGGGAAAGATAATCTTGGATTCGATTAACTTGGTTAGCTCTCTTCTGATTAGCTCTTCAATTTTGGGGTTAATAGGTCTTTTCTTTTACCTCATAAGCTTAACATTAACCTCCAAATCTATAGTATGTTGGGCTAACTTTGGATCAAAACCTTTTAGGTAACTGTATTCCCATGCAAAGATGTCTACGTATTCCTAGTAGAGTGTTATGAAAGCATGCCTCTCAGCCTTGCTGCTTACCTTCCTGAGCTTGAGAAGTTTATCTTTGAAGATGAGGACTCTCTCATAGTTTTCTTCATTAGTTGACATTACTGCCTTTTCTTTTCTCACATGGTCTCCCTCATGGAAAAGGCCCTCAAGTGTAACTAGTCCTTTAGGAAGTTTGTTAGACCTTAGTTGATCCTCATATTGATGTTGAAATTTACCTTAGTTCATTGAGGAAAACTCTACTTCTTGCTGCGAGAAACAAGAAATTTATTTGTCATTTTCAAAAATTTGCCAATGGACTTCATTATCTGGCATTGATGGCCTCACCACCATTTTGACATGTGGTTGAACCTTGGCCTTTTTTAGCTTACTTGGAATATCAAACTGGGCTCCCATAACTGCCAACCTACCAACATGTTGATTCTAGTTCTTTGGTATAGCTTGGATGTTGAAGCCTTCAAAATCTTCAATTAGGTCCCACACTCTATTTTTGTAATACCTCATCAAAGGATTCTTTGTAATGTTTAAGCCTCTAACTTGGTTTACTATAAACTCATTGTCTCCATATGCTTGCAACATTTTGATTCCTCTTTTATTGGCCCATTAAAGACCACATATCAAGATTTGATTTTCTATTGCATTAGAAGAACAACTAAAATGGAAACTATAAGAAGAGAAATGCTTATTACCTGAAGGGGAAACCAACATTGCCCGTACGCCTACTTCATTTTTGCTCTTTGAACCATCAAAAAACAACTTCCACATACCATTGAGGTCTTTTTTAGGTCCAATGAGGGAAGGCATGAGTTAATTTTCTTCATGTAGTAAATAGACACCCATGTCTCTTTCTTCAACACCTTCCAAAGGGTTGAGAAATTGATTATTCCCCCATAGCTCATCCAAGAACAAGTTTGGAATCTCCTCAGGATAAGTATTCAATTCTTGACCAATTGTATATTCATCCTCATCAAGGATAGTATAATTGATGTTTATTCTATCTGGCTGATGAGTCTCAATGTGAAATTATGCCATGGGCTCAACCTTGATTGATATCTTAGTAACATACCTTGTTCTGAATGCCATGTAGGACCAATCTACTTCTAGATAACCCCCAATTTTTGTTGTGAATTCTCTAAATAGGCATAACATAAAGTGAGGAGTTACATCAAGGATTAACACATCTTGAGCCACTGAGACACTAAGACAAGCATGTAGGGTCATATTCAAATCCTTGATGATACCAGATGGCTTTGTGGAGGAACTGTCAAGCTGTAGAACTCCCTTGGTATGTGGCTCATATTTGAGGTTTAGTTGATCAGCTATGGACTTTAGTATTACCGAAGTGCTAGCTCCATTATCTTCCATTATGTACCAAAGAATCACCAATGATTAATGAAATATAGAATGGAGGAGGTTTGACCACCTTACTTTATCCTTCTCCCAAAGGACCTTGGGTTACATTGGTGAGGACCTCGATTTCTTTGTTTGCTTGTTTACCTGCAGTTATTGTAACACCTATCTTGGATAAACCTTCTTGAAGGATGTCTACTTAATCGGGCATGGAAAGCATGTCCCACATAGACACACTCACATTGGAATTTTTTATTTATTTAACAATGTTGATTGGTGTATTACTAACCTTTGCTTGTGCTTTGGGAGCCACTGTTATTGTTTGTTGAATCTGTGAGCTTTGTGGAGGTGTTGAGACCTTTGGAGTGACAACAAGCTCATTAGGCTTAGATAATGAAGGAGTGGTGGCAATAAGTTCCTTGAATGCTCCCTAGTTGTCACTCATATTATTTATTTTGAATCTTGTATTTGCTGCCACTGGGGTGTGAGCTTGACTGGAGCTGACCTGTTGATTGGATGCATAACACTCTTCTTGCTCATTGATGACCATTGTAACATCCAACTAATTATGTATCTGAGTTGATCCTTATTCTTGTGGAGAATACTTTGGTTTTTTCATCATGGGGATCTCCATGTTTTTAGCCATAAGAGCTTGATTATATCCATAAACAACAACTTGCTACCATTGGTCATTGAATGCCTGGTTATTGGGACAATGGATTGCCTAAAAGACTAAGAAGTGAAAGGTGCGTTGCTATTTCATTGACAAGGACCATAATGATGGCATAGATAAGGTTTTTGCAAACAAAAGCCCCGTTCATGCATTACGTCGTTGACCATTGTTTTATGTTAGAGAAGTAGTCGAATCACTGGACATTAAGTGAGCTCAAAATCCCTTGAGTATGTTGGGGTAATAGGTTTGATTATGTGAGATGTGAGGATAGCGTAACCCTTTTTAGCAAGGATAACTTTTCCCCTTTTATAGGTGACCCTGAGAACGACTATAGGCAAGTCCATGACTTAATAGTTTGTCAGTCAAATTTTTTTTTTGGTAGACTGATCAATGCGGGACATCCATGTGGGAATGTTGTTTTGTTTTGTGGTCATATGTGAAGCTAATCAATGCGGGAAGCTTCTGAGAGAGTGTTGTTTGTAGCAAAATTTGGGTATAGCCATCCTTCTAGGGAGTGGTCTATATTCTGCTTTGTATATTTTAATAGTTTTGGATAGCTGTCCTTTAAGGGAGCAGTCTATTAGTTATAGCAATTAGTCAACCCTTTTGTAAAGCATTAATGCTTTGTCCTAATAAAAGGGAAACCCCCAAACCTCTATAGTCAAGTCCATGCCCAAAATTCCAGTCAAAAATAAAAATAAAAATTGGGATACCTATTCAAAGTTCATAAACTATCAATGTAGACTGCTCCCTTGAAGGACAGCTGCATAATTCCTGTAACTAATAGACTGCTCCCTTGAAGGACAGCTATCCAAAACTATTAAAACATACAAATTAGAATATAGACCACTCCCTTGAAGGATGGCTATGCCTAAATTTTGTTACAAACAACACTCTCTCAGAAGCTTCCCGCATTGATCAGCTTCACATATGACCACAAAACAAAACAACATCCCCACATAGACTTCCTGCATCGATCAGTCTACCAAAAAAAAAAAAAAAGGGGGACTGACAAACTATTAAGTCATGGACTTGCCTATAGTCATTCTCAGGGTCACCTATAAAAGGGGCAGGGTTATCCTTGCTAAAAAGGGTTATGCTATCCTCACACCTCACATAATCAAACCTATTACCCCGACATACCCAAGGGATTTTGAGCTCACTTAACATCAAGTGATTTGAATACTTCTCTAACATAAAACAATGGTCAACGACATAATGCATGAACGAGGCTTTTGTTTACAAAAACCTTATCTATGTCATCATTATGGTCCTTGTCAATGAAAGAGCAACGCACCTTTCACTTCTTACATCTTCGTCACATACAACCAAACCCAACCAAACCAATTCAAACCAAACCAAACCAATAACATGACATCATGACATCATCATAGCCCATTCACACTAGTTTCTATGGAAACCAATACACATAGAAACTATCGACCACACAATTTATGCCAAGCATAAACCATTACTTGCTGAAGCATAAACATACTCATTTCATTTTTAGCATACACCATCACGAATATAGAGAATTGCTAGGGATAAAAATTACATAACCAATGTTACAGAATACACCATCACACAATATGGAAAAGGCTATAACATCATCTTACACTTATCAATTTCAAGCATGTACCATCACACCTATGGGAAATGCTAACAACCTTAACCTAACCAAAACAACCTATCAACATCTTTGACCCTTCCTCCCTTTTAGGGAGAACTACATTGGCCTGAGGCCCTTGAAATAGGGGCTATGTAGGCAGCACTCAGTTGATATGGGGTCTTCTGAGGTTAGCTCGGCCATCCATTTGCCCATTCATCTCCCTAATGACGTCGGCCATTCGTTTGTTTGTCTACCTGATGGACAAACCCTTTCACCTTTAGCCATGACTTAACCTCGTCTAACCCACATCCATACCCGACCCTCTTCCTCCCTTTTAGGGAGAACTACATTGGCCTGAGGCCCTTCAAACAGGGGCTATGTAGGCAGCACTCAGTTGACATGGGGTCTTTTGAGGTTAGCTCGACCATTCTTTTGTCCATCCATCTAATGGACCAACTATCTCTACCAACCCAAAATCATGACCAAACAACTAGCCCTGACACTGTAGAAGTCACCTTAGATTTCTCATGGGGCACATTGGAGATCACATACATCTCCCTGACCACAACACATAACTCTTGAGATCACTTATATCTCAACCCAACTCGACCAATGACCTTGGAAATCACGACTATCTCCTCAGACCATGACCATTTTTGAGACAACTATGCCTTAGTTGTTTTGATTGCATTTATGCTACCTCATGAATAATTAGCAAATTGTCCATGACCCTCACAAGTATCGGATCACGCTCCAGTTAATCCCCACTACTTGTGACATTTTGTGTTTTCTAGGAGCATTTCCTGAGCCTGAGATACTTGGAACACGACGACCATTGGAGCTACAGCTTGGATCAAATAACCCAATCAGCTACGACTAAATGCTGGGGACCGATTATTTCAATTTTAGCACTCCTCGACCTTTGACTGTGACAATTTGACCTATCTATCACGTGAAGTGGTATATGCGCAATCTCAACTTTTGCAATGTTCACACTCAACCTTCACCATACCCATCCACTATCTGTCAAATTAACACTCGATATCAGGTTACCTTCCCTTGATTCCCGCTTTGAGGGGGAATACCTCATCCCACATCTGGGGTAACCAACTCTTATTTTTGTCTTGCAGTTCATCAGAACAACCAACAGGACAAAAATGACCTTATCCCATGCCTGGGGAAACTTACTCCTATTTTTGTCTTGCAGTTCGTCAAGAACAACCAACAAGACAAAAAGGGGTAAATGTAGATACCAAAATAGTGTCAACCCCCCCTTGGTCCCTTTCTAACTTCAACATGCCTAACCTATAATTTATTAATTTAAAATACTTATTTTTAAATTAATCATCCCCCCTAGACATCTCACCTTGGATTCCTAGCTCTTAGGCCATTTATCACCCTATGACTAATCATAATTACCTAAGACCTATTTCAACTCCCCCACTAATCCTCGCACCTATTAAACCCGCCATTTAGATCATTTAACGACAATCAAACTTGACAAATGGAAGAATGGGCAAAAGACTAAAAATAGCCTTTTTTCCCATTCTCTAGCCATCGACGTCGGTTAACAGTCGACCGACGCCGGCGGTATTGCCGACGTCGGTTGCTTAAAACTAAATTCTGACCTCGACTGCAACCCAAATGCGAATTCTCTTGATCCTAGAATCTAAATTCTCTTACTCCTCGACTCTTTGCAAGCATCAACATTCTATCATCACTCTCTAGGCTAAGAAACTCTGCAGAATTCACTCCACATTGGATTAGAAGATTGCACAAAGTCTCCTACATCAGCCATAACAAAAACAAGTCTTCTACACTTCTGGTTCAGCCATAAGCAGAGCTAAGTATTATTCTAGTTTATATTTTAGTATTTTTAAAATGCATTGGTGATTAGTCCATTGAATATTCTTGAGTACTATTGATACACAACCTGACTTTCTTCTCGGATCCTTCCTCCCATTCTTATTCTCTCTCCACCCCTGTCCTCTACCTTAGCTCTTTCCCAGACCATATTCACTATCCTGCAATCCTCCACAAATCATTAAATAGACCCAGACTCCTTCTAGACCCCTCTGTCGACCATAAACCAATCCAAAACCCATCCAAGGCCATTGCCTTGACTGACATCGACCATTTCCCCTATCGACGTCGGTAGACTAACCGACGCCATCAACCTTGACCAACCGACGCTAGCAGAGCTATCGACATCGACGACTGTGGGAGACTTACAACAGAATACATGTACGCATTGTCTACTTTCTATTTCTTAGTCTTTCATTATTTCTTTTTATCTGACATTCTTTTTATCAACTAGTGGACTGTCATCCCTTAAGGAAGTCTTTGCACTTCTGGGACCGAGCTTTGCTTGGCAGTCCACCATATATCTATCTAACATTTTTCTGTTTAAGTCTTATTCTCTCTGTAGGTGTCATCCTCCATAGCCAAAGAGGATCTCCTTCAATCATCTGGATACGGTGTGCAGCTTCATCCGGGTATCATCTAACCCCTAACCATTTAACTTTAGTTTCTTATTTCTTCTTATTTCTTTTGACTGTTAACCGATGTCGGCGGCTAGAGAATGGGAAAAAAGGCTATTTTTAGCATTTTGTCCATTCTTCCATCTGCTAAGTTCGGTTGTCATTGTTAAACGGTTTAAAGGCGGGTTTAATAAGTGTGAGAGTTAGTAGGAGAGTTAAAATTAGGTCTTAGGTAATTATGATTAGTCATAGGGTGATAAATGGCCTAAGAGCTAGAAATCCAAGGTGAGGTGTCTAGGGGGGATTATTAATTTAAAATAAGTATTTTAAATTAATAAAGTATAGGTTAGGCATGTTGAAGTTAGAAAGGGATCAAAGGGGGGGGTTGACACTATTTTGGTGTCTACATTTTCCCCTTTTTGTCTTGTTGGTTGTTCTTGACGAACTGCAAGACAAAAATAGGAGTAAGTTGCGTCAGGTATGGGACAAGGTCATTTTTGTCCTGTTGGTTGTTCTGATGAATTGCAAGACAAAAATAGGAGTTGGTTGCCCCAGATGTGGGATGAGGTATTCCCCCTCAAAGTGGGAGTCGAGGGAAGCTAACCTGATATCGAGTATCGATTTGACAGATAGTGGATGGGTATGGTGAAGGTTGAGTGTGAACGCTGCAAAAGTTGAGATTACGCGTATACCACTTCACGTGATAAATAGGTCAAATTGTCGCAGTCAAAGGTCGAGGAGTGCTAAAATCGAAATAGTCGGTCCCCATCATTTAATCATAGCTGATTAGGTTATTCAATCCAAGCTGTAGCTCCAATGGTCATCGTGTTCCAAGTATCTCGGGCTTAGGAAGTGCTCCTGAAAAACACAAAAATGTCACAAGTAGTGGGGATCAACTGGAGCACGATCTGCTACTTGTGAGGGTCATGGACAATTTGCTAACTATTCATGAGGTAGCATAAATGTAATCAAAACAACCAAGGCATGGTTGTCTCAAAAATGGTCATGGTCTGAGGAGATAGTTGTGATTTCCAAGGTCATTGGTCGAGTTGGGTTGAGATATAAGTGATCTCAAGAGTTGTGTGTTGTGGTCAGGGAGATGTATGTGATCTCCAATGTGCCCCATGAGAAATCTAAGGTGACTTTTACAGTGTCAGCGCTGGTTGTTTGGTCATGATTTTGGGTTGGTAGAGATAGTTGGTCCATTAGATGGATGGACGAAGGAATGGCTGAGCTAACCTCAGAGGACCCCATGTCAATTGAGTGCTGCCTACATAGCCCTTATTGGAAGGGCCTCAGGCCAATGTAGTTCTCCCTAAAAGGGAAGGAGTGTAGGTTATGGATTGTGTTGGTTGAGATTAATTCATGGTTAAAGGTAATATGGTTGGTCCATCAAATAGACGGACAAACGACTGTGGCTGAGCTAATTCCAGAAGACGTCATGTCAACTGAGTGTTGCCTACATAGCCCTTGTTGGAAGGGCCTCAAGCCAATGTAGTTCTCCCTAAAAGGGAAGAGGGAGTTGAGGTTATGGACTGAGTTTTGACTAGGTTAAGTCATGGTTAAAGGTGAAATGGTTTGTCCATCAGGTAGACGAATAAACAAATGGCC
Source organism: Torreya grandis (assembly GCA_037957365.1). NCBI lineage: Eukaryota > Viridiplantae > Streptophyta > Pinopsida > Cupressales > Taxaceae > Torreya > Torreya grandis. Next base: position 1,370,344 of record JARHVA010003097.1, on the reverse strand, counting down.
GACGTCATTAGGGAGATGAACGGGCAAATGGCCGAGCTAACCCCAGAAGACTCCGTGTCAACTGAGTGCTGCCTACATAGCCCCTATTTCAAGGGCCTCAGGCCAATGTAGTTCTCCCCAAAAGGAAAGATAGAGTCAAAGGTGTCAATAATTGGTTTGGTCATGTTAATGGTTTAGCACTTCCCATATGTCTAATGGTACATGCTTGAAATGATGAGTGTATGATGATGTTACAGCCTTTTCCATGTGATGGTGTATTCTGTAACATAGGTTATGTAATTTTCATCCCTAGAAATTCTCCATATTCATGATGGTGTATGCTAAAAATGAAATGAGTATGTTTATGCTTCAGCAAGTAATGGTTTATGCTTGGCATAAATTGTGTGGTCGATAGTTTCCATGTGTATTGGTTTCCATAGAAACTAGTGTGAATGGGCTATGATGATGTCATGTTATTGGTTTGGTTGGGTTTGGTTGTATGTGATGAAGATGTAAGAAGTGAAAGGCGCGTTGCTCTTTCATTGACAAGGACCATAATGATGGCATAGATAAGGTTTTTGCAAACAAAAGCCCCATTTATGCATTACGTCGTTGACCATTGTTTTATGTTAGAGAAGTAGTCAAATCACTCGACATTAAGTGAGCTCGAAATCCCTTGAGTATGTTGGGGTAATAGGTTTGATTATGTGAGATGTGAGGATAGCGTAACTCTTTTTAGCAAGGATAACTTTGCCCCTTTTATAGGTGACCCTGAGAACGACTATAGGCAAGTCCATGACTTAATAGTTTGTCAGTCAATTTTTATTTTATTTTATTGTAGACTGATCAATGCGGGAAGTCCATGTGGGGATGTTGTTTTGTTTTGTGGTCATATGTGAAGCTGATCAATGCGGGAAGCTTCTGAGAGAGTGTTGTTTGTAGCAAAATTTGGGTATAGCCATCCTTCTAGGGAGTGGTCTATATTTTGCTTTGTATATTTTTATAGTTTTGGATAGCTATCCTTCAAGGGAGTAGTCTATTAGTTACAGTAATTATGCAGCTATCCTTCAAGGGAGCAGTCTACATTGATAGTTTATGACCTTTGAATAGGTATCCTTTTTTTTTTGACTGGAATTTTGGGCATGGACTTGGCTATAGAGGTTTGGAGGTTTCCCTTTTTATTAAGACAAAGCATTAATGCCACAAGGGCTAAATAATGTAAGGGGGTTGAAAGGAATAGGTATGAGGATGACAGGGGTTGCTCAAGGGATGAGCTCAAGTTAAACATCAAGTGAATGAGTACTTGATTAACAGTAGAATGGTTGTAGATGTAAGGCATTAAGGGGCTCAGGGTCTGGCTAGCCTTCAAGAGAAGACAGACGATAAGTCCCTGATCCATATTAGTGTGTTATGATAAGGTCCGAGTCAATTAGGAGCAAACTTTCCCCGTTTGCTTCTTTCCAGATTGGTCACATGTTGGTTGATGCTTGGTTGAGGTTGTGATAGTCAGTATAAAGTTGAATTTCCCCAGTTGCTTATGACAGGGACAAGGTTTGATACCCATTGCAGATAATCAATGGGTTGGATAAATGAGACAGATAGAAGACGATGAAGCTCCTCTTTGACAAGGAGTGTGATGCGAGGATGCATCTTGTGAAGCTTTTTGCCTGATAGGTTTTAGTTTAAGAGGGCAAGATCCTGATCTTCCAGGTTGGAGGCAGGAATCTCAGAATCATTGAGGGTGATGGAGGCAATAGTTGGTAATGATTTGACAAAAGTAGCCAGTGGTTGGGGGTGTTCAGGTTGGACCTACACTGTCTGTAAAGCTTTGATTAAAGTTTTGTGATGTTGTGGAGATTTTTGTATGAGGTCATATATGAGGTCATATAAAGATGTCTTCACAAGAGTTTGGTGAAGTTGTTTCACCATGGGGCCACAAATTGGCTTCAAAGATGTTGATTGGGATGTGTCCAAGATTGAAATCTTGGGTTGTGGTGGTTGAGAAGGCTTGACGAATGGATATGTCCAAGGAATAGAAATCTTCTCTTTTCCTTTATCCTTCATGGTTTGTGACCTGGTGGCCACATTGATAGTGTTGATTTCAAACAAAGGGGGAGAAGGTGGTAGAGGGACCATAGTCTTGTGTTGAGTTCCCAATTTAGGTGAGGATATTTGAGAGGCATGGGATGGTGTCGATGGTTTGTTGAAAGGGTGGTCAAGAGGATCCTTAATGAAAAGGGTGTCCTTTTTCAAGTGTCGACAGATGACAATTTTAAGAGCACAACAATGCTTAGTGTCATGTCCAGGTGTGTGATGATACGCACAAAATTTAGTGTCATCGAACCAAGATGGTTTTGATTCGAGAGTTGATGAGTGTGAAGGTGAAAAGGTTTGGGAGACATGGGATGGTGTTAGTAGTTTGTTGAAAGGGTGGTCAAGAGGATCCTTAGTGAAAAGGGTGTCCTTTTTGAAGTGTTGACGAATGATAACTTTAAGAGCGTAGCAACGCTCAGTGTCATGTCTAAGTGTGCGATGATACGCACAGATTTGAGTGTCGTCAAACCAAGATGGTTTTGGTCTGAGAGGTTGGTATGGCTTAATTGGTGGGAGAGTGATGCTCAAAGATTGTAATAATTGGCATAACAGTAAAGCATAGGAACCCACTAACGGGTCTGTGTGCTTTGTTACAGTAGGAGATGACAACTTCTATTTAGGAGTTGTTAGAGGAGTGTTTCGTACCATCTTTTTGTTTGGTGGTGTAACCACATGCATAGATGGCACTTTTGTGGTAAGAGGTGTTGGATTTTTTGGAGGATGTATATGTTTGATGGGTAAAGAGGATAATGGAGGAAATTTATTTTTAATAGGTGTTGGAGTAGGAAGCACTCCTATTAAGGTGGATGGATGTGGGCCCAAAATAGAGGGCAATAGTGATGGTGGAGGAGGAGTTCTCTAATGTGGTTTAGTAGCCTTCTTTAGTTTAGTGCGAGGACTACTATTGTGCGGGGTGAGGTTCAAATCTACCCTCACCAGATCTTCTTCGATCGAAGTAGGTGAGGTGAGGAGTTCCTCTCTCGGCTGAGAAGGGATTAGAGATTGTGGCTCTTCAGTTGGATAGAGCGTAGGGATGATCGTGTCTTCAATGTGTGGTCTAAGAGCGGAGAAAGTGTGATCCCCTATTGATGATAAGAAGGATGAGGGCGAGGCCACCAGTGTTGGTGCCATCAAAACATCCTCCAATATGGGAGAGGTCAAAGTAGACTCTCCTTTGTGTGAAAGGAGACTGGATGAAGGACTATCCTCTATTAGTGGAGGATAAATAAGAGAAAAAGGCTCTTCCACCTGTAGTGGACAAATAGGAGAAGAAGGCTCTTCTACTTGTGGTGGACAAATAGGAGAAGAAGGCTCTTCTACCCATGGTGGAAAAATAGGAGAAAAAGGCTATTCTACCCGTGATGGACAAATAGAAGAAGAAGGATCTTCTACCTATGGTGGAGAAATAGGAGAAGAAGGCTCTTCTACCTGTGGTGGAGAAATAGGAGAAGAAGGCTCTTCTACCTGTGGTGGAGAAATAGGTTGATTAACCTCTTTTGATTGTGGAAGAGGTTGGTTAGGAATAAAAGGAGAGACCGTGTTGACCGTGCGTATATTATGCTCTTGAAGGTCATTGGCCATGGTCTAAACGTTGTTTTGACTAGGGGGATGGTTAGGAAAAGGTTGCCTAAAGATCTCTATGTTTTGGTTAGGAGGCGTGTTTGGATTATCCAAAACAAGATCCCCCTTATCTAGCATGTCTTGGACAATATTTTTGAAGGTTTTACAGTTGTCTATGTCATGACCTTTGACACGATGATAGTTACAGAAGTCATTTTCCCTATACCATGTAGGGATGGCTTTTGAGGGGTCAAATTGAGGTGGTCGAATTTGAGGGAGATTGAGGACCCCCTGCTTGACTAATTTATTTAACATGAAAGCGTATGATTCTCCTATTGGAGTGTATTGACACTGTATATTTTGTTGTTGGAATTGTCTTGTGAAGTATTATGATGTAGAGGGCTCAGATTGGTTAGTTGTAGTCGAAGATGATGGTCTAAGGACCACAGTGTTTGCCACTCTTTTGGACTTGGAGTGGGAAGAAGAAGGTTTGGAAGATGAAGGGTCATTAGATTTTGCGTTACTACGCAATTTGACCTTATCTTCTTTGACAGCACGAAGTTCAAGCTTCCTAGCCATGGTGAAAGCTTCATCAAATGTGTGGAATGTTTGGACCCGCAAAGTAGATGAGATGTGTTTGGCACATGCTCGAGAGAAGAGCTTAATGAGCTCAGGTTGAGGTAAAGAAAAGGAGAGTTGGTTGATCAAACCTCTCTAATGGGCAATGAAATCAGCTATTGATTCATCATTGAATTGTCTGATAGAATATAGGTCCGTGATGGAGACCTTTTTAGTTATGTTAATTGAAAAGTGGTCAAGAAATAGTTGAGCTAGTTGCATGAAGGTAAATAGAGAGTGACTGGTAATATAATTATACCAATCGAGGGCAGCACCAGAAAGTGACATGGGAAATGTGCGTAGTAATAACGCATCATCATGTGCTATAAGGTAACAAGCGTGTCTAAACACTCGTAGATGTTGATGTGGGTCCTTTTTACTCTGAAAATGAGTAAACTTGGGAAGTTCCCACTGACTAGGATATGGTCGGATTGGGACTGAAGGATGAATAGGTTCATTACAGATTTGTTCATATGAGAGAACATTTCTTGAACCCGAAACGGATGTCTCAAGATTAGACACCTTATCCATCAACATCTTGATTAGATCAGTTGACAAATTTACAGGTGGGGTGCCCCCTAGGTTGTAAGGCATTTGGAAGGTGTTAGGTAGAGCGTATGACATAGTTGGTTGTGCTTGTATAAGTGCAACATATTGGTAACTAGTCATAGGGACTGATGTTGAAGTCAAGGGTGGTTGTGTCATGAAGCTAGAGGGCACAACTTGACTTGATGTCGCCAAAGGTGGTTGGATGGTGGCAACACTAGCCGAAGGATAAGTAGTCACTCTTGTATTTATGGGTGCAAGAGTAGGTGGGATGGAGACAATTAAGTTTTGAAATGGTGTAGAACTTTGTTGAATGGTTTGTGGTTGAGGGGGTACAGAAACCCCAATGGAGGTAGGTCCAAAAATAGAAGGAAAAACCACACTTTGAAGATTGGTCATGGTCGGTTTGTTAGTTGAGGCAATGGCCTGGGTGATCATGGGTTGGGTTACGGAGGCTATTGATATGATTGCCATTTTAACTAAGGAAGTTGGCATCCCATAAACTAGGTTGCCTGAAGGATCTCGCATTTGAATTCTCATGAGATAGTGCTGAAGAGCCTTGGCATTGAGGTCAAGGAACCTTTCAAAGTCTTGGTCCCCTTTGGGAACAATAGGGGATTGAGTTGGGGTTGGTTGGATAGGAGTACGTTCAGTTTATAAATTATACTCCATTTGGGGACTTGATATAGAAGGCGAAGGCGGGAGTGGTTGTTGCCTTGCATGGTCAACAAGAGTTTTGGTTTGACTACGTGTCAAAACCATCCAAGGAAAAATAAATTCAGGTTCTAAAAACTGTATGTTTTAGCCTTTGAAAACCAGAATGTGTTTTTAACAGCAAAAAGGTTAGGTTTTTAGCTTGCTATTTGAGAAGAAAGATTTTTTGACAGTGACCGACATCGATAGAAAAATTGATGTCGGTGAAGATAGTTGCCGATGTCGGTGGAAAAACCGATGTCGGTTATTGTGTATTTCCAGAAACTCAAAAAACTGAAAGTTTTTGGAAGAAAGAAGAAAGTTTGAGTTGTTTTTGGAGCTCAGAATAACGCATCCTCACCAGCTCAAAAAACCAGATAAAATAGAAAAGTAGATGAAGGCAAGCAAACTCTAAACATTAAATTCTTAAGAATAGAGTTTTAGAATCGTGATGGCTTATGCCTTAGAAGAATATGTTTGGGAAGGTGGGCTTTTAGAACGGGTCCTAAAAGAGGCAGTCTAAGGTTGGTTTCGGGTTGAGTTTTGGTGCTCAAAATTTGTATTAGGTTCCATATGTGGCCTAGTGCTAGGAGCTTGCTCTCCTCACTTCATGAGCCCAGAGGCAAGCTGGGTTGCTTAGCCAATATATACTTCCCCTAGAGTTTATACTCTACCAGAGAACAGAGTGGGTTCTCCCCTTGGTAGTGAAGTCCAAGTGAGATTACCAGGAAGGGTAAGGTATCCGCTAGGTGATGAAATCCTAGTCGGGCCTTGTCTCAGGTATGTTTAGATGTTTGATTTTGTGAATGTGGTTAGGTTGTGTAACATATGTGCACTACAATTTATTCATAATGTATTTTTAATTACTAGATGAGCTAAAAATGCATTCAAACAGGAATGAGATGCAATATATTTTTAACCCAAATAGAAATGTTTTGTTCAGATGTAAACAAGTGAGGAAAATGTTGAGAGCATGAATTTCACTACTCTAAGATGCAGAAAAGAAGTGACAAGAAGAAAAAGAAAGTTTTTTTTAACTTGTGCTAATGGTGTCTTTTCGAAATGAGAAGATAGAAGAAGGATGCAAGAAGAGAAATTTTCCTAATGCACCTATATGAAAGTTTGTTTTTGAAGAAATGAACCCAAGGAAAACTTCAGGGTCCCACCAAGCATGCCAGAATGTTTCTACTCATTTTTTGGCTTTTTCACATTCAGAAGAAATAAGAAACTAAAGTTAAATGGTCAGGGGTTAGATGATACCTGGATGAAGCTGCGCATCGTATCCAGACGATTGAAGGAGCTCCTCTTTGGTTATGGAGGACAACACCTGCAGAGAGAAGAAGACTTAAACAGAAAAATGTTAGATAGATATATGGTGGACTGCCAAGCAAAGCTCGATCCCAGAAGTGCAAAGACTACCTTGAGGGATGATAGTCCACTAGTTGATAAAAAGAATGTCAGATAAAGAGAAATAATGAAAGACTAAGAAATAGAAAGTAGACAACGCGTACCTTTATTCTGCTGTAAGTCTCCCATAGTCGTTGACATCGGTAGTTCTGTCGGCGTCGGTTGGTCAAGGTTGCCGACATCGATTAGTCTACCGACGCCGATAGGGGAAATGGTTGATGACGGTCAGGGCAATGGCCTTGGATGGGTTTTGGATGGGTTTATGGTCGATAGAGGGGTCTGGAAGGAGTCTGGGTCTGTTTAATGGTTTGTGGAGGATTGCAGGACAGTGAATAAGGTCTGGGAAAGAGCTAAGGTAGAGGATAGGGGTGGAGAGAGAATAAGAATGAGAGGAAGGCTCCGAGAAGAAAGTTGAGTTGTCTATCAACAGTACTCAAGAATATTCAATGGACTAATCACCAATGCATTCTAAAAATATTGAAATATAAATCAGAATAATACTTAGCTCTGCTTGTGGCTAAACAAGAAGTGTAGAAGGCTTGTTTCTGTTATGGCTGATGTAGGAGACTTTGTGCAATCTTCTAATCTAATGTGGAGTGAATTCTATAGAGTTTCTTAGCTTGGAGAGTGATGATAGAATTTTGATGCTTGCAAAGAGTCAAGGAGCAAGAGCATTCAGATTTTGGGAGCAAGAGAATTCGCATTCAGGTCTGCAGTCGAGGTCAGAATTTGGTTTTAAGCAACCGATGTTGGTGATACCGCTGGCGTCGGTCGACTATTAACCGACATCGACGGCTAGAGAATGGGAAAAAAGACTATTTTTAGCCTTTTGCCCATTCTTCCATCTGCCGAGTTCGGTTGTCATTGTTAAACGGTCCAAAGGCGGGTTTAATAGGCACAAGAATTAGTGGGAGAGTTAAAATTAGGTCTTAGGTAATTATGATTAGTCATAGGGTGATAAATGGCCTAAGAGCTAGGAATCCAAGGTGAGGTGTTTAGGGGGGATTATTAATTTAAAATACGTATTTTAAATTAATAAAGTATAGGTTAGGCATGTTGAAGTTAGAAAGGGACCAAAGGGGGGGTTGACACTATTTTGGTGTCTACACATCCAACTAATTTGGTATCTGATCTGATCCTTATTCTTGTGGAGACTACTTTGGTTTTGTCATCATGGGGATCTCCATGTTTTGAGCCATAAGAGCTTGATTATATCCATAAACAACAACTTGCTACCATTGGTCATTGAATGCCTGGTTAAAAACATTAGTTGGGACAATGGATTGCCTAAAAGACTAAATCTAAGGCATTATCCCTTCAGCCTCTTGAGCCATATTGTTTTGAAAAAGAACCAAAGAGTTGGAAGAGCCTGCAACATTTAGATTATAGTTGTTTTGTCTAGCATAGTTAGGTTGCTCGTGTCCTTGACCTTGTCCTTGGAAATTTCCTTTATAGGGTGGCCTATTTGCTTGATAAGACTACTGTTGAGGCTGATATGGAGCTTGATAAAGTTTATTGACCTAAACTTGCCTTTTTACATTTACTACATCATTTTTCAAGGATTCGAGCATGCTTTTAAGTTCTAAGTAGTTTTTTTGCTCTTGGGAATCACTCGATCCATTAGTGGAGGCCTTTTATTGCTTAGGTGAAGGTACAATAGCAATTGTTGGATTTGGAAGTATAACATCAATTGGGGGAACAACTACATGAGGTGGTCTGATCTTAGGGAAAAGAGGCATTAAGGGCCTAGGAGTAAGCTTGTTGGCTTGAACTAGACAATTTTTAGCTTTAATAGCCACCTTGTATATGTTTGGTAATATATCTCCTCCCATGGATTGGATCATTACTGCTATGTCACTGTTGAGAGCCTTCAAAAAGTATTAGAATGTAAAGTTAGGGGATGGTCTAACAATGGCTAGAATTCTATCCCAAGATTTTTAGAATCTTGTGTTGAAGTCTTGCATAACTTTATGAGGAGCTCTCTTGATTGTGGTCAACTATTCTACTAGTGACAAATGATCACTCTTGTCTGCAAATCTCTTACATAAGGTTGTTCCTAATTGATCCCATGATTTAATAGAGTTAGGAGCTAAACCTCTATACCAATATAAAGCCTTTCCCTTAAAGGATACAACTAGTAGTCTAATAGCTACATTTTCTACTGTGACATTATGGATATTACAAAAATTGGCTATATCTATGATGTGTTTAGTAGGACTTACGACTTGGTATCCTATGAAATATGGGACACTTTTGAGGTCTATTACTGGCATAGGATCATATTACAACAAATTCAAAGGACTTTGGCTACTAAAACCTACAAAAGCTCTTTCAGGAATCATGGTAACAAGAGGGGCTTACAAGGATCTTCTTACATAGGTATACCTCACAATTAATTTAGCAAAATAGTTTCCTATGTATGGGTGAGTAAGGACAAACCCTAACCTTCTTGCTGAGTTTAAAGGTAATTCAACAAATTCAAAAGGAATACCTCCAAAAGTTGATCTTGTAGTCACCTTTAGCATGAAAGATAGCTACTGTTCTGCCATCAGATTGTTGAGTGTTCTTCAAATTCACTAGATACTGAAAGATGAAAGCTATAATCACTACAAATTGATCAAACTAGCATCAAACTTGACCAATCTTCTTTGAAAGTGGTCCCATCGGGCATGCTATAAATTATTTTAGTATAGAATTACACCCTTATAGGAGAGTTTTTCAAGCTCTCTCACTCCTAGATACAAGTGTTGGGACAACCTCAGGCTATGGGTATCTTATAGTGAGGTTGAACCTCTAAGATTTTTATGAGGATAGTTCCTCAAATGCTTCACTTTAGCTCTTTTTTTCCATACTAAAATCTACTGCTAACTAAGGAAAAGGGATAAGAGGATAACATAAAAAGAAAATCTAAGCTAAGGGAGGTAATGCACCAAATAGAGAGTGATCTACATAAGCATGAAATAAATACCAATTTAGCATAATATAATTCTTGCTCACACAACCTCACAACTAGTTAATTTGCATAAGTGTTTCATAAACTAGGCTCACTAAACCATACATGAAGCAAAGAGGAATTTCAAAATCCACACCAAACATCCATTAATGGTAGAAATATCTCAAGTTTAGATATGCAACTAACTTAAAAACACCTAAAAATAGGCAAAAAAGAAGGACAATGGACATGGAAGAACATTTATTCATAAGGCCATCATGCACAAGCTTGTTAAACACAATTTTTAGGCAAGAGATAGGTAAAAATCAATCTTTATTACTTCAAAAGGTCTTTCTTACAAATTTTGACAGGGTTTCTCGTTGTCAAATGAGGATATATTTTTTATGGGGGAGCCGACAGAGGTATATGAAAAAGGGAAGAAGAAAGAGAGAAGAGGCAAGCAAATAGAAATCAATAAATGAGATCCAATCACCCTCTGTGAATTCTCACCCACATTTGGGTTAATTAGAACTAATCCTTCTTCAATAAATTAACCACCATTAGCTCCAATAGTATTCAAGCCCTCTCATTGGTTGAGAAACATACTAGAAAACAAGAACTTGTTGAGGATGATGATGTCATGATCCACTAAAAAAAAAAGTCCAAGAATGTCTTTAATGCTCAAGCTACCTTTTCTAATCACTTGATCTTCATCTTTCACTTACACACCATCCTTCACTTGTCTTAAACATATAAGGATAAAATCCCCATAACTTTGAATCTAGACTGAGTCATGTTGTCTCAGAATTGAGTGATTGTTTGTCAGAGATGATGGCTATATCGAAGGATGAGATCCTTTCCATTAATTGTATACACTAGCTCATGCTTTGAAACCTAGGCCAAATCTTTTCTATAGATGGAAAACCAATCTAAGGATATTGGTTTTCCTATATCCATTTATGTCGATACAATTCTATAGATTACGTAGCTTCTTTTGATCTTTTTAAATGCCAATGGTTACTTGCAGGGGTTCAGATTTTGACATTTGTGGGCTTGTCATCAATTCCTTTAGACAACTTATTTTGGCCATTTTCTTCAGACAATTTTCTTAGACCCTTATTGTGAACAATTTGTTTGAAGGAATTCATGTCTTCTGACTTTATGAAAATGCCCCTTTTTGAAAGGGAGGTACCCTTCAGCTTTCTTGAAAGTGACCCCCTTTTTTATCCTTCAGAATTTTGAAAAAACCTTTCAAAATAATTGAAAAGCACCATTCAGCTTAACTATTTGGCCCTTTCAAAAAGAAGACCCCTTCATAAATTTAAAAAGGCCCCTCCAACTTTTTGAAAATGATCTTTTAGAAAAAATATTTTGGCCCTTTACGAAGGAAAAGTACCTTTCAAAAAAGTTGAAAAGGTCCAATGCAAAGGAAAAGTACCTTTCAAATTCTTTTGAATGGACTGTTGGAATTTGAAAATGCCTTCGGCCTCTTTGAAATAGTCCTTCAACAAATTTGAAAAGGGTCCCCTTTTCCCTGAGAAAAGATATCTTTCAAAACTTTGAAGAGAACCATTTTCCCTTTGGAAGTGCCCTTCAAAAAAATGCAAGAGCTTTAGTATGTGGGCCAAAAATGGCCAACAGTAAGTTAGTAAGTAATGTACATCAACATGATAAATAGAGTGTGTGGTGTAGGAATGACATAACCTAGATAGTATAGTCATGTATAAGATGCCCCCAATGGGTAGATATGTCGATGTATTCTCGATTATAGAAATAAGATGCCCCCTTAATAAGTAGAGTGAAGTAATCAAGGATCTGGGTGTCATTACACACACTCAAATAAGATCAAGTGAAGCATGGTAATGTAGATAAATCGACATACAATAGCATAGGACATCAAAATGTAAGTCTATCATGGTAGTAGAAATGTAAATCATGGATAATATATACAATTGAAATGTTTTTGATTTATTTGAATGTTTTTATATTTTGACATATTTGAATGTTTTTGGATTTTTGAAAATAGGCTATGTATAATCAATCATAAGAAGACTATGTACAAGAAATTGAAAAGAAGTTATGTATAAGAAAGATCAAGAAGAAATGATACCAACTGATGAGTCTCATAAGATACTCCCTATCCTGGTGTCCTATATCAAGGAGAGGCATCGTGCATGATCATGAAACATGATGGAAGGGCTGAGACTATGACTCTAAAAGCTGTGTATGTTGTAAATGCTTTGAAATATCTATAGTGGAAACCGACTATGGTGTCCCCCTGTAACTCTAAGAAGTGGATGCAATTATAGGGCTCTTAGGAACCCATTTAGTTATAGGAGAAGCTTTATGAACATGTGCTTTGTGTGTAGAGGTATGAGACCTCAGTGATACTGCCTTGGGTGTGAATACTGTAGCGAAAAATTGTCTAGAATCCTAAAATTGTGGTTATTCTAAAAGAGGTCTCCGTGGAAGTATATGAACTCTCTGTGCTAGTGAGGAAGGCCTCGATTGTGGTTGAATTTGAATTGGAAGAAGAATTGTAATTGGTGGAGAAGCTAAAATTAGTGACTGTAGAGTAGTAGATGGCTCTAAAGTGGGGAGTGGTAACTCATATGGAACTCCACCAACTATAACAACCTGATTAGCATGAATAAATTTCATGTATCTGTGAACTATAGAAGGTACTGCATAGAGTTTCTGAATCCATGGTCAACCATGTAACATATCAAAGACTCTTGCAGTGAGAACAATAGTAAATAATATGTCCATATGTGTTGGACTAACCTATAGAGGAAGTATAATCTCACCTAATGAACTTTTAATGTGCCCATTGAATCTATTGATAATTGTGTCCATCGGGGTAATACCTACTTTGAATATCCCATATGTTTCAGTAATGTCATAGTGCACATATTCACACTAGATTCATTATCTATGAGAATATTATGAATGGTATGATGATTAATGTAAGCTCTGATCAAGAGTGCATGGTAATCTGAATCATCCTTAACTATCTCCTTCTCTAAGAAGGAGATGAAAGGTCTAACTGTAACTATAGAATTATACACATCAATCATGTTGCTCAAAGGATGTGACTCAGCTGAAGGTGCTTGATATGTATTTGGTAGAGGGTGTTCATGATATGCATGGTGAACACTTGATGTATCCTCTATCTCTTATTTAGAATGCTGTGGGAAAGGATCTGAGAAAATTTTTAGAGCCTTGTCTTGTGTTTGATTTGCCTGAGGAGGCTCAACTGAAGTGCCAAGATCAATAAAGTTACCGTCTATCAAATCCTATATCTTGTATTTCAAACTGATGCATCTATTTTTTATATGGCTTGGTGCCTTGTGAAGATTACAAAATACATTCTGATTATATCCTCATGGAAGAGGATTTGTTAGATCAAATTCTTGAATAGGAGGGAGAGATATGATGTTACATTCTAATAGTTGTTGTAAGACTCTAGCTATAAATACTATAGATTGGTAAAAGTTCACCGAAGAGGCATGGATAAAACCACTCAGTGAAGGGGCTCTGAAGCCACATTAATTGTTGGTGATTTTGACTTTTGCTATCATTGACTTTTACTTTATATGGGACTTTACTGTTACTCTTGTTTGTTGTTTTTGATATGTTTATGTACTTGAGTTTGCCCATTGAAATTAATTTGACTTCCTTTTCTTTTAGTATATGACATAACTCAGTAAAGGAAGAAAACCTTTTGAACATTATTGACTCATGCAGAACTGGTAGAAGACTCTGTTTGAAGAGATCTTGTAACTCTTGATCGGCCATGGGGCTAGTCATTTTAGTTAAGATAGTCTTATATCAAAGAACATAATCTATGAGATACTCATTTGACCTTTGTTTCTATTATGCAACTTGGGCAAAAGAAATATTGTCACCTATATTAATGCTAAAATGAGTGAAGAACATGTCAGCTAAAGGATTGAATGCATTGACCAACCAATTCAGTAGACTATAGAACCATTGTAGAGCATAATCCTTTAAACTTCATGGAAATAGCTTGGTTAATAACTAGTCATTTAACACATAATCCAAGCATGCTATATGAAAATATCTCAAGTGTGTCTCTCGATCACCCTTTTCGTCATATAGAGTTAGCTTGGGTTGAGCAAAACTTGGTGATAAGGGTGTATAAGTAATATGATGTACCAATGGTGTATGCAGTAGAGCAAAAGAATCCAAGGCCTGTGTAGGTCTAGAGGCACCTTACTCAAGATGTAGCACCTTGGATTTAAGATATTTTATCTCTTGCACAAGGGCAGCTACATCAGGAGATAAAGATGTACTATCCATAACTGGTGGTGCCTCATAAGAAGGTTGGGCTGCTCTAGGGGGAAGTTGAGACATAGTTGCCCCCCTAGTGTCATTTGGAATTGGTTTCTCTATGGTTTGAGAAGATTGACCATTGTTTATTTTTTGTTGTTCTTCTTGTAATATTTTAAGCATATGATCTTGCATATCAGGATGTTTAGTTTAAAGGTCTTGAAGTTCTCTCTTATCAATTTCATCAAAACCAGTATATTGGGCCATTGTTAAAGTAGGAAAGCAAATTGAAAATGGATTGAATATTTTATAATAAGTTGTAATAAGCAAAATGTGGTGAAAGAAAAGTATTGAATAAAATAAATATAAAGTGCTAGAAATAACAAATTAAAATATGCGTAAAAAGGATATGAAGTTCACAAACATGTAAGGTGATACCCAAAAAGCAAAGGGACCTAGTATTTGCAACTAGGATTTGAAGAAATTATTTTTTAAAAATTACTAAGGTAAAATTAAAAATTAAATGTGAAATTCTAATTTAAATATGCAGAAAAAAATTAAAAAAATATTGGAAACATACCGTGACCTAGTATAGGCAACTAGGGTTTGAAGGAAATTATTTTTAAAATTACTAAGGTAAATTTTTAAAAATTGACTATGAATTTTTGATTTAAATATGCAGGAACAATTAAAAAAATGGAAAAAATTAGCAAGGAATTTATCCTAGGGATTCTAGGGGTTTTATGCGCAAAAGAAGTAAGTTGGGTTTACCAAATGATTTAACTTTTTTTGGAAATATTGGAGTCTTTTTCCTATTTTAAGCTAAGGGTTTAGAATAATAAATTAGTAAATAATATTGAAATAATTATAGTATTGATTTGTATAATTTATTGTGTCTTTTAAACCTTT
Source organism: Torreya grandis (assembly GCA_037957365.1). Taxonomy (NCBI): domain Eukaryota; kingdom Viridiplantae; phylum Streptophyta; class Pinopsida; order Cupressales; family Taxaceae; genus Torreya; species Torreya grandis. Next base: position 1,355,313 of record JARHVA010003097.1, on the reverse strand, counting down.
CTAAAAATAACAATAAATAAGGAGAATATAACTTAGATTAATTGGACTGAGATGGTTGAGACAGAGGGTGATACTGGTTATGCAAGACTATAATAGTATCACAAATCAGAATATGGATTTCATTTCGTGAAAGGATAGGAGAGCCAAAAATATGACACTTTGAGGTACGATGCTACAGTCCACTCCTGCCGCTATTATCCAAACTAGTCATAGAGATCTGAGTTTTTTGGGTTTTGTTCACTATCCTTGTATGAGTTTGCCTATGAAATTTTAAGTGATAAATGTTGATAGATATCCTTGTAGAGATGATTTAATCTTAAAACCCTAGACCTTCATTATGTTTGAATAAAACTTGAGAAAGAGGGGGGGTTAGTGTGTGTAAGATGTACTAAATGTGTGATCCACACCCCTTGTGTGGGCACACTACTTACATACCAATACTCCGAAGAGGGATCAAGCCATATGTAGTTCTCCCTCCTAAATGTGCTTTGTGTAATAGTGTTATGTAGATGCAAAAATGCCAAATTGAGAGTGTTTGAGGTGGCTAGGGATTGGTATGAGAGTTTGAATGTGTTTGCAGCTGTGTTGGGTGAATCTATGCAAAGAATAGGGAGATTTACCTTAGTGATTTACTAGTATTCTTGCTTGCTTTGTAAGATTTGTCACCACCTCGCTAAATCAACTTTGAATGAGATTTTATAGAAAACTAATGGTCATGGATTAAATGTATTCGTGCTAGGCTAACATGATGAAGGATAGGAACTAGATGAAATTGACCATTTGGGATCAAAATATGACTAGACAAGAGTGCTAACAATAAGACACCCTAGGGTCTGGTGCTATTATTCAGGTATGATGCTCTTGTCCTATAGGCTCGAGACCTAGGGGATAGGATTAGCCTAGGAAATAGAGTCTGGCTAAGCTGGAATGACTGTCTAAAAGGCTACAGATGACTGGAAATGAGAAAAAAGGTGTCTAAAAAGGTGATGGGAGCATGCAAAGACCTATGGATTGAGTGTCACAAGCCACACTTAAGCTACCAATTTTAACATTTTATATGACTACACTTGTATAGTTTAACATGGATGAATGCAATCTAACTCTAACTCCCTTTCTATCTAGTGTGAATTTTGAGGACGATTTTACATCTGCTTTGGTTGATGCTAACTTATATAGACAACATGTTAGAAGTCTTATCTACCTTACACACACTAGACCTAACATTTCATGGGCATGGTATCTAAATTCATACAGGAGCTACATGAGCTACAATGGAAAGTAACTAAGTGGATTATCCATTACATTTATGGTACTCATAATTTTAGGATTCACTATGGAATAAGCATCGATGTTGACTTGATTGGTTATACAAATTCAGATTGGGATGGTGATATTCAAAATCATAAGTCTACTTTAGGATATATTTTCTCCCTTGGTTCAGGTCTAATTAGTTAGTCAACCAAGAAGAAAAATGTTATTTCTTTATCTTATACAAAGGTATAATATTGAGGGGCTATTAATACTACCACTAAGTCTATTTAGATTTAGGGGATACTCACTGAGTTCGGTATCAAGTTTCAACAACCAATAGTCATATTTTACAACCACAAAAGCACAATATAGATATATAGGAATTTGTTCTTTTATCAGTAGAGTAGACACATCTATAATCATATGCATTTCATTCAAGAGCACATGAGAGCAATTATCTTCATTTGAAAGTTCTTGTTGGGGTTTGAAAAAATATAAAATCCTCCTTTAGGGGGGCATTTATATGTACTTAGGTACCTCATTAGAATTTTGTGCTGGGACCAATTTTCACTATCCACCTAAGCTACACTTAAGGTGGGTGTTAGTGTAGGTTTTGATTCCATTTAATTGTTTTTCCATACACATATTTAGCTAACTTGATTAGGTGTATTTTTAGGTCATTGTGAAAGATAATACCACATTCATGAGGATGTGATGACATTTTTATCTTCCACCTATATAGTGTACCTTCCTAAATATTTTATGGCTAATGATGCTAATATGAATATTTCAATCTTTCGATTATTGTGTAATTGCTTCTCCTGGCTCATGTTTGATTTTGTTACTACACACAAGTAATGCTTTCATGCATTTGATTCTATCTAGACTGATCTTTGATTATGGTCCACTCCATAAATATGTATGTATGCATATACATATACATGTGTGTGTGTGTGTGCGCACACACACGCATATGTATAAAACTATGGATTTATCTAAAGTTTTGTGACTACAAATTAAATTATTACTATAACTAATTTACCTAGACATCTACTTTTTTTATGTGGCCAATTATTGTAACCTAGATACCTAGAGGAAGGGAAACCCAAAAGGGACCCCCCCTTCATTTGTTTTCCCTCTTCTATATGGAATAATTTTTAGGACCTAAAATTGCATATTTTTAAGATTTGGACACTTGGTCCAAGATGTGTCTTTTTTGATTTTTTTTACATTTACGGGTTCTTAGGAGCCTTAAGATGGGATAATCGAAAAGGAAACACTCTTTAATTTTCTCTCCCTTATCATATGAACTAAAAATATAAGATTTAAATAAAAAATGAATAGTAATTTATTCTTTAAGCTTGTAAGTGGTAATTAATGGTTGTGGTGGAGCTTGAAACCTCCAAAAGATTTTTTGAAAATTTAGGAGCCTAGAACTAGCTTTAAATTTTTGAGAAGATAGGTACCTAAAAAATCAACCCAAGAATGGATGTATAAAAATAGAATTTCAAAATGAAATAAATGGAAAAACACTAAAATCTTGGAGAATCCATTCATGGTAGGCATCAAAGGATGAGGAAAGAGAGGAGGGGTGACTATTGACAATTCATCATCCAAAATCTCCTCACTCTCTTCAAAATTTTGAAATTGAATCATAAAGAGTGATTTAAAACATTTATTTTCCTTATTAAGGATTTATAGGGTCTCCTCATCATTGACCAAATCTAACAGTCAAGATTGAAAGGATCCAATAGCTAAAATGGTGTGATCCATCCTTAGGGAGATAATAAAGGACACTTTAGACCCCTTTTGGGTCATTTGAAGAGTATGACACTTCATTTATAAGCACTTTTATAATAAGGTAAGTTAACTTGAAAATAGATTCGAGTTGTGACTTTATGTGCAAATTGAGCCTTGTGATTGGTTGAAATCTCTCAATTTCCTCCTTGAACCCCATAGAGAGTTCGGATAAATCATTCAAGCTAGTGGTTTTTCAAAGCCACATATTTTTTTTCACCATCCATTTTAGAACTTAAGGTTGTGGGCTTTGAGAGGTTTGCTTGGAGACTTGTAGGATTGTTTGAAAACTTTTACACCAATTAGATCAAGTGAGATCAACTTGGTTTCATAGTAATGGTGCAACCACTTGTGCATTATCATCTATATCATTTAGGCATGTGAAGTTCTTTTAAGCATTGTGTTTATCATGCCATGATGATGGATATTTAATGGGAAATGAATTTTTGCATTTTACATTTAAAAAAATGGCATATTTTTTATGGTTTTAGTCATGAGAAAATTTGGGCATGCTAATAAATAACATGGGAGAGTTATACCCAAAATTAAAAGATATAATAAATGAATCATAATAATAAAACAAACATAGAATATCATAAGTACTAATGTGCATGATATAGATCATGAAACCAAACATATAGGATCACATAGTATATTCAAGTGATGAAAGCACACATAAACATATAACCATATGTAGCAAGTGAATCCAATAATTTTTAAAAAGTAATCAAAATTAAAAAAATAAATTGGGCACATATAAGTGACATAGAGTATACAACTAGATGATCTATATAGATAATATAATAAATATATTCCAATCAACACACATAAGGTCAAATAATTTGAGAAATCATATTGAAAATAAGATAACACATAATGTATCAATCATGTGTAGCAACACGAAGCACACATTTAACAAGCATGTAAGATACATACTATAGAAATATAATAGAATTAGATATTAGAATAGTATGATAATGAAAAATTAGAAAGATATAATCTAAATAATAATAAATAAGGATATCCTTTGCCTCATTTAACCTTGAAGGGAGAGTACCCCTTTTTTAAGGTTGGTTATTATTGTCTAACCTATATGCTCTTGTTTTACCTTGGTATTATCCTATAAGATTTTATTTTTTATAGCTTGATGGTTGTTAAGTTATCCCCCTCTATTATTTGGAAAGGAAGGAAGCTTGGTTATATTGTTTTTTATTGCCTATCTTTCTGAAAATGTATCGAGTGAAAAATTCTTAAGCTAATCACCAAAGTGGAGGAAAATTCAAGTCATGATGGACTAAAGATTCCTAGCTTATACCAAGTTATTTTTATATTGTTGAGGGTTCAATTATCAAACATTGATATCCAAAGCTATGTTATAAGAATCTACATCAAAGCTCATTTTTTGTGTGAGGATGTTACAGGAATCCACGTCAACTTACTTGTGTGTATGTTTAAGGAATCCACATTAAACTTGCTACAACCCTGGTCTTGGGATCATGTGATTCTTAAAAAATCCCTTTGGGATTTTAAATTGGTTTGGGATGGTTTTATATTTTTTGGGTGCTAGGTCGGAACCTTGATTCAATTCATATGGTTATCTCATTGTTGTGTCTCAATTGTTGCTTAGTTGAGGGTGGGTGTGGTGTAGAAGTTTCATGTATATAGAAGCTTAGTGTAAGATAAATTATTTGGTTTTTTTGTAGGCAAGGGGATAATTTTTGGTAGGATATGTTTTATCTATCTATTTTTTATTCGATTCCTCATGGGCCCTCCTATCTGTATGCCTATAGTCAAATTATAGAGGATATTTTCTTGTGTTAGTTTTGCAATGGAAGCTTCAAGGAATGGTTATCATAGTAAGACAATTATTGACTATATTCACTATTATTAAAGATTTATTTTATTATTTTATGATCTGTTAAGGTTGTGGGATCCTTAAAACCCTCTTGTTGTAACCTGTTTAAGTTGTGAGATACTTTAAACCCTCATGTTATGATTTGTTATGGTTTTGGGAGCCATCAAACCCTCTTTTTATGATCTAGTATGGTTGTGGGATCCATCAAACCCTCTTGGTTGTGGGACATTTTTTAAAAACCTCTCTTGGTTGTGGGACCAATAATCAAAACCCTCACATGTTTGGTTTCATAGCTCTGATTTCAAAAGCATTTACCCTAATCAAATAAAAAATATTAAATATTTTAGAGTATCCAGGATGAACTTTTTGAGAATCTATTAACTCATAATCATATGAAAATTTTTATATCCTACATAAAACTCAATGATACCATTAAAAATAGATGCATAAATAAGGTATACGCAAAACCTCTAGCAATAGGTACATAATCATGTTATGCTAGACCATGTGATAATGTAACACAAAGATAAATGCAAAACATTTTTTTTGTCATTTTTATAAAAAATAAACCAAGTAAGAAATAAGTCACTAGGTGAAAGTAAAAATAAGAAAGAAGAGAAAGATTAATTGAGTAAGACATAAGCTAAGAGTCGAAGAAGAAAAAAAGAGGATCCCTACTAACCTATAAATTCTTTATCTATGTGTGCGTTATGTCAAAAGGCCTTTATAGGTATGTCTTATCCTACTATGAATTTTATTGTAATATTTTGGGATGGGAACTGATATTGAAAGGCAAGGGCCAAATAAAATTTACAATCATCATAAACCAAGAGGCCCAAATAATGACATAACGAATTGAATATATGAAAGAATAAGGTTAAAAAAATTTAATCAATATAGATGTCAAAATCATAATTACTGAGGAATAACAAACAACTCATGGTAGAATATAAATGGAATTAAAGGCTAGGAAGAAACACATTGACCCAAAAATCCATACATGAAGATATATATATATATATATATATATATATATATATAACTGGATATATACAACACTTTTAAAAAACATGAAAAGAAGTAATGTAGAATAGATTATTTATTTGAAGTGAATGAGACTATAAATTAATGTTAATATATAATCTAATATATATGACCATACCACACATAATAGTCCACTAACTTATCTTCATGATTTACATTAACATATCCTATGGACCATTAATCTATGGAGTTAAATGTATCACCCTTACTAGTGTCATCATCAATATAATCACAAGTTTTATACTAATTATTATTCTTTTCACTACTATCATGGTATTTTTCATAATTAATGCAATATTCATATGATATTCTTGAAAATAAGCACTCGTATTAATATAAATTATTTTTATATAGTCTAAACTTTGAATTTTATTTATATTTAATAGCATAAAAAAATGTAATAAACCTACTTTAGTGCATTGATAAGTAAGTAACTAAACTCCAGGTGGAGTCATTTGAGGTTGTATGATTTGTTATTTGGGTATCTCTTTAGGTAATACCTCATGTTGAATTTGGGTGAATTATAAGGATTTCCATGAATATTATCAAAATTTTTTCATGCAAAAACTTTAATCATTAATGTAATGTGGATTGGGTCACTTTCATTTGATTAATACTGGGATTGAAATTAATACATCATATGGACCATTATCACAAATATATGAAGCCACACTAAAATATTCTTATAACCTATGGTGTTAAGTAATTGATAACCCTAATATGTGTTTGAGTAATACCATAACATCCATTAAAAAGTGTTTTTTTAAAATTTGAATCTTGTTGAGTATATCAATGACTAGTAATAAATTGCATTGTACATATATTTATACTCAAACCATTATAAATCATAATGCCTTTTGTTATTATTGAATATGTATTAATGAAATCTATTATAAATAATGGTCTATTGATAAAATATCATGGCTATATATGTAATCAAAGGAATATATTTACATGCATTTGCAACCACACCTATGAAAACATCTAAGTCATGATCATTATAACCTGATAGAGATTATTTTGGAGATACTATATGCACATCATCTAGATTCTTATTATTCTGAGTAACATGCTTTGGAAGAGGAATGGTAAATACTTTAAAATTCTGATTGGGTTGAGATACCAATTCATTTAATGTACTATTGTGTCCTTCAACTTGTATTTTTTCTTATCAATCTCAACTCTTGAATCTTATGCCTTAGTGAGAAATATCTATATGTAATATGACCAAAAGTTTTATGATAATCAAAATATGTGTTAATGTAATAATTATTAAATAAAGTTAGAGATGATTCAAACTCATATTTTGGAGGTAAAGATATCACATTTCATTCAATAAGTTATTTAATCACTTAGTGAGGACTCTCAGCTAACCATGAAAATGATCTTGCATCTTATGGTGGAAGGAAAACCTTTTCATATCTTTAGTTATTGCATTGACCACATTCTTGGTCTCATTCTTAACTTGAAAAATAATATCATTAGTCTTAAATTTGCATACTATTTTTTTTATATATTTATCTCCACCAAATGTAGGGACACTATTCCCATATTAAAGCATTTTGGCACATAAAATATTGAGCACATAGTTTTAAACCATATGAAAAATTTCATCAAAATATTGATATGAGTGAAAACCACTTTATCTTTCATAGGTCAAAGTAAAATTTAAGAGAATATACTTTGTAATTTTATATTAAGTAAAAGATTAGAATATCATTATTTTGAATTTAAGCACATACTAATTAGTAGACTCATTACGTCCCTTTTAAATTTGTGATAGCTGATAAAATGTGATTTTTTAGCTAATGTTGACTAAAAAATAAGATAATAAACTATCAACCAAAGAATTGAAGTGGCACGTGAAGTTCAATGGTAAGGTGTAAAATAAATCCAATAATAATCCTTAAGACTTATAGGAAATATATTAGTCTATAGTATATCATTTTTCATTATATCAAGAGAAAAATCATATAAATATTTGAGATGGAGCAAAGGACCACCCTTTTCATTAAATAGTTCATGTCAGTTTTACAAAAATATTTTTATGAAAATTATATTAAAGTAAATAATACTATGCTAATAATAAATAAATATCACAAGATAAAATATGGTGTAAATATAACAAAATATAGTAAATAAAGAATTATTTATGTTAATTTAGGTGGTATTTAATGAAGGTACATTTAATGATTGATAATTAACATCTAGAGATGCATACCTAAATTTTTACTCTCCTGAACTTTGATAAAGACTTAAGGTGATTAGAAAAAGTCAAAAACTAATGTATAAGAGAACCCAAAAAGATGATTTTGATCTGACATAGTGACCATAATTAGACTGTCACCATAGATACTGATCATTTTCAAATTATTTTGATAATGACAGTCTATCCCAATAGTGGCAGTTTGGTTCTGATAGTGGCTATGTAGTTTTGATCAGTATAAAAATATAAGACCCATTTTCTATATGCCTACTTGACACAAACATCTATTAGATCAGTGAATTGATGCACAAAACTAACCATATTTATTTTCCTTTGCTTAATCCCTAATCCATGTCATGAAACCTTGAAAAGACACAAATATGTTAGTTTTATTTTTGAGGGCGTCACTCAGTCACCCCCTACTTTTTGACAAGTTGGAAATCATCAATCATGCACATCAATACTCAGATTCATGTAAATGATAATCCAAAACTCTTATCCATATGATATGAATGTAATGCAACTAGAACATTTTATATGCTATTTCACTAGTCCTTTTGGTACACATGTTTTAATAACACTTCAATAGATAAAATGTATGAAAGAGTAAAGTGCAATGGAATCCCTATAAATTTACATGTGATTTATTTTGTGATGTTAATTTTTATCAAATGGATTATGGTGTTTGTTTATATACAAATTTCTCATATTCAAATTAGGACCTTATTCGTGTGTAATTTGACACTGTGAAAGTGAGAATACTAACAATCATGACATAATGAAACATGGTGAAATATAAAAAAGGACCCATAAATGACATTTACAATATCTCTTTGGTTTGAAATTGGTTATACCACTATCTAAATATATTAATGGGTAAGGTGACCAAAAATAAAAATAAAAAATGGAAAAATGGGTTCGCAATAGTATATGTGATATTTTCTAAGAAAAACAATGAGAGATTTGAAGGTGTTCATGAGTGAATGATAATAATGAAAGGATATGATGGGTCCAACACAAAGGAAATTGTTTTATCAATATCCTAATTTTAACCAATGATCCATATGTATGAAACCATGATAATAACATTGAAATTATATGGCAAGTACCAAAATTGGGTGTTTACACATCACTGGAATCACCTATGTTATATATTGTATCATCTTTTAAAGTATTCAATTCACTTATCTAAATTTTAACATAAAAATTATATCTTTTGTATTATTTTTTTCTTATATAGGTACATGACATTATGACAAATTCACCTTGGCATGTGGAAGTAGTTGTGATAAGAGTATCTTGGTAAGTGGCAAACTGAATACTTACAATTATGGTTCATTCTTTTGAGGTATTATGTTTAATTGTTAATTTTTTAATTCCATAGGTAAATCCTCATGTTTAACTTATGGTGGAGGGTTCTAATTAGTGCCTTGAATATTAATCAATTGATCTTTGTGAAAATAAATTAAACACTAGTGTAGTGTTTACATAATTTATTTCATTTGATTAAGCAATGTGCATCTAGAAATAAAACATATGTCCCATAATATATTAATACATTAAACTAAACTAATATTTTCTTATGACCCACTATGATAGATAAAGTAATGCTTCAAAATTGTTTCCTAGTGATCCTATCGTATCTTTGTTGGAAAAATATTTTGTACAAAGTAAAAAATTTGGGTTTTTTTCAATAATGTTGGGGACAATAAATCCCTCATTTATTAGAAATTGAATCTCCATTTATCAAAAATTTAAAGGTGTTGAAAAATGAATATTTACAATTATAAACACTCAAAATTTCTCTTGGGGGTTTATTTTACAAACATAAATAAATGTATATAAAAGGAGATTACTGAGAAGAGATATAAAATAAATGGAAAAAAATAAGAAAGGGGACATGAAATAATAATAAAATATATATTTCAATTTGTTCAAGATGTTGGAATCCATTATTATTAGTGAAATTTCAACTATAAACATATTTTTGTGTTAATAAAGGAAAAGGATTGAATGAATCATTAAACATAATAAATAATAATCACTCAATAAGAAAATAAAAGGAACAAAGTCATGTAAACCTTGTTGTATTAGTCTTTAATAAAAAACTACTTCTTATATTCTTTATTCTCTCAAAATATTTGTTTACTTTTAAAAAAATCCTTATTGCAATGAGATTCATATGCATTTATATCTTGTAGGTTGAATAACTACATATAATTACTTTATTTGAAATAGGGTTTCTATTTCATTGTTCACATATTCAAATTGTTGAATAAAGTGGGAAAAAAATGATTTCAAATTACAATGGATTTATTAAAATTACAATGGAGAAATAGAAATCACGAGAGAATAAAATAATAAGGGGAAGAAATAAAATATTTGTTTATTTGTGTTGATGCTTGACTAGAGGCCGTCATTAATCCTTATTCTTCAACATGTGATGACTTTAATCTAAATGCTCTAAATGTTTAGACAACAACACATATTCCTTGCTATTTTGGAATGATCATATTTGATAATTGTGTTAACTAAGTGATCATTACTTCATTTATCTCTTCATTTTTATTTAAATTTTTTGGAAGACTTCTATTGCATTCAATGAGAATTACATGAATGTTGGTCAATATTTTCATGTCTTCCAAATTGAAATTATCAATAGCAAATAATATTCTTTGATCATTTTTTGAAATTCCTCTTTGATTTCAATAACTATGAATGACTTAGAATATCTAATTTTCATCAACTCATAATAGATGAACTAGATATAAAAAGGATCTATGCCATTAGATCACATAAAGCTTAATATATTTCTATCAATATTTCAAAGCTTCATCAAAAATATTTAATTTCCATTCAACACTTTGAAACCATATAAATGAAAAATTATCTTCTATTTTTCTAAAAATGTCCTAAAAAAATAAAAGGATGTTCCCATTAGAATGAGCCATATCCTCTAAGTTTATTATTGTTTACCCTTAAAATATAAATTATGGGGGATCTAGGGTTAAAGGGGAAGGGATAGCCTAGAGCACAAGGATGGTAGATTATCTCTAGATTAGGCCAATTGTTTGTGAAACTCAGATATAACATATACTAAATTTATTATGATGAGATGCTAAAGATAGAAAGTAAAACTATGCGAGATATTGCAGTAAAAATAAAACAAGATACTTAGCTAATTTTAATTATAATATAGATTTGGATCTAGAACAAGTATAAAGTGGAATGGATCTATACTCTTGAATAATTGCTTGATTTTAGATATCGTGCCTTTGTAACCACAAACAATTGTGTCAACTTGGGATAGTTGCATCAGTGTTATAGTCTAACTTGGACACATGTGTCTATTACATAATACTTGATAAAATTGGATGTGACCACATAGATGCCCTTGGGTTATATTTCACCTTCATTTTGGTGCATTCAAATTTAGGTAATGGATTATCACTCATCAAATATCAAAACCCTAGTTTTTCATTTTCATATTGGTTATGGGAAAAATGGGTTAGTGGGTACACAATTTCAAATTTCCTTAAAGACCCATTTGTCAATGAGTGTTTCCTACATATCCAATACTTTGAAGAGGGACTCGAGATTATGTATTTCCCCTACATGTTTTCTTATATATGAATCATGTAATCGGTGATATCCAAGTACTATGGTGACCTAGCTTGCTACTTGGAAGATATAGCTCTTGCCCTGCTCCTTTAATACTTCAGACCTATAGATTTGTTTTCCCTATGACTTGTATGGAAATAGGATAAAATAGGGAAGCTTTGCTCACTTTAGTGCTTGATAGAATCATTTTTGTAAGTTGCCTTGGTCTCTCTAGGTCTTTTATAGGTGAGGAATGAATGAGGATTGATCTTATATTTATACCAATCCTTTTGGAGAATATCTCACATTAAAGCACTTAGGCCAAACTTTAAGATACATTTCATTTGAAAATTGGATGATTTTAAGGCACTTAACACTTGCTTTGGGCTAGGACACTTGTGTCGATGCAAACATCTAATTAGGACGCAAGTGTCTGAGTAGTTGGAAAATAGTTTTAGGTCCAAAACTTATAGATATGAAAGATAAGTAGATTTATAAAATTATAGGAAATATAGAAGGCTTGGGTCATCAAAATAACATAGGTTATACTGAGATAAGTAATTAGGCATAAAGAGATAGTGTATGAGAGCCTTTTAGCATCTGGAAAGGTCTATAAGATGAAGGTACATCCATGATATTTATTTTCCAAATGTATAAGATTGAGGTGTTAATAATTCATAAATAGTGTCTACATTTCCCCCCTTTAATATAGTAATTAAATTATTGGTTTAAAGGATAATAAATGTACACCTAGGTATGCATAACACACCTTATCTTTGCTTGAGTCCAACTTGAGTGATTTATTGATGACTGAATTGAAACTAATAACATAGTTAAGTATATAATCAATGAATAAAATTTAAAATTGAAAGAATTTAAATGATTGAAATTGAAAGAGAGAAAGGTTTAGGAGTAGAATTGTGTATTACTGCACCTATCTTTCCTTTTCAATATTTAATTTGAAAGATGTATTATTATGAATCACTAAAACTAATATTAAGACAAATATAAATTTGAAAGTGAATATATATAAAGAGATAGAGAGACATTAGAGGGAACATTCCCCTAATCTTGAAGAAATGATGAGTTGCCACCTGACAGTTGAGATTAGCTCAACTGCATAACCCAATCATACTTATAACCTGGTAAGTGTGAGTGAACCAAATCAATTCACATTGTAAAACTAGTGAGACTAGATGATGAAATCAATTCCAACCTATAAACTTAGAAATATTGATTGATTTAATCACCTCAACCATACCAAAAATTAAACCTACTGTAGTAGATTGGCTCAATATAATATGCAATAGTCTAACCTAGTGGGTGGTGATAGTTCTTAAAAGTGTTTGGAATCTAAAACTAATTTGATTTTTTTAATATTAGACACACATTGCATAACATATTCAACTTAGATATGTCACATGCTGAAACTATGTATAACAATGGTACCAATGTATAGAATTTTACTACAAAAGTGTATTTAAATCATATAATTGTGTAAATTGGCCAATTTGAAACTAGGTAAGTGTGTAGAACATGTTTCCACAATATACCCCCAATGTAATCTAGGTATGATGCATATTAAATAAGTGTAGAGAACATGTTTCAAAAACATTCCCTCATTGATTATGAAACTATGACAAATGTGGAAGTCATGCCTCCTTGGCATGCCCCACTGATATGGCCCCCGTTTTGAGGTGAGGAAAGTAGAAATTAGTAGTTACCTTACCTCAAAAGGATAAGATATCCATGTAAAATATTAATGTGCCATGTATCATATAAAGGTAACATGTATAGGTATATATCATTGAAGCATGAAGAATGTGATCACACCAAGTCCTAAAATGCATGATGCAGATCATGACAATGTTTAGATAGTAATGATATAATATCAATAAACAATCAATCCCACACATAAGAACACTCAAAAGCAAACAAAAAGACAATGTTAAAAAGAGACCACAAATGAGGGGCATGTTCAAATGCTTCACAATTGAAGGGACATGACTTAGTCAAATGTCCACAAAGTAAGAATGACATATTCAAATGTCAACATAAATAAGCAATGACATATTCAAATGTCAAAGAGGAAAAAAAAGGTACAAGGGCCATAAATAATGGAGCATATTTAAATGATCAAACAAACAAGATAATATCAAGGCAAGACACCTAAGGAAGTTCATAAAGGAAAGCATAAGTAACCAACATAAACATATCATACTAGTCCTTGTATATGCATGTTAGCAAAAAATGTTGAGTACATAGCATATCAAGTACACTAAAAAATATATAAGCATGGATAAAGGCATTTGTAATTACATAAATGAGATGAAACATGATAATGTAAAATGACCATAGAGTTTTATAACCTAGATGTATTTTGATCATAGAGGTGGATGCCCCCAACATCTTAGTGACGTCTGTAGAGGGAAAGACAAACATCCAAAAGTGCATAAATCATGTAATTGTGTATGCTTGTATCACACTCAAAATATGTGTGAGATACATGTATATTATGCCATTTACCAATATGGAACCAACAAAATATATGTCAATGAGCTAATAGAACATGTTAATGTTGAACATATTTTTAGATTTTGAAGATTTTTTATTTTTAGTTTTATTTTTGAAAATTTTTAAGTGAGGTATTTATGCAAGTGTTTCAATTTATTTCCTTTATTTCCTAGTTTTGAAAGTAGATAAAAGAAAGTGAATATTAAGGTGTGTGGATGAATACCTAGTATAATGTGTGCATTGATACAAATGAATGTGGGAACTCCTTTTTGTCTAGGGAGGATAACTTGCAAATCACAAGAAAACTAGAAGAGGATTTGTTAGATGGTAGGTTGAGTGGATTGCCTAGGGTATGCTAGATCTGAGAAGCACAGTGCTTTCTAAGAGGCTGTCAATCCACTTTTAAAATAATTAAGTAAAAAATGATATAATAAATATACTTACATTCAAATGATAAGAAAGTAAATATGTAATAAAATAAATAAGGTATATGTTTGATAGAAGATACGACACGATAGGTCAATACCATGTACAAGTGCACCAAGGTTAGGTTCAGAGGGTTTGGGTAGGGTCTGCAAATAGGTCAAGAATAAAAATAGGGGTTTGATTGGGTGAAAAGGGGAAAGTATAATAATCTATTATTTTTTTTACAGTGATTGTCAGTGGTTGGGTGTGATCGATGATAGTTGGGTATGACCAACAATGGTCACGTGACCGGTGATGGTTGGGGTAACCGATGACAGTTCTTGTAATTGATGATAGTTGCCTATAAAAGTTTATAAAAATTAAGATGGAGCTAAAGATGAAATAGATAATGGGTAGGATTTAGGGTATGGATAGTTGGGGTAAGGGGTAGTGTGTAGGTGAACAAAACAAGGTAGGAAAACCTGATAATGAAAGAAAACACTAAAAATAAAAAGAAGGTACCTGTATGATGCCAAGTGAATGATAGTTGAAAATTTGAAGAAATTTGGGTAGCATAATAGTAATTAAACCTTCAAAGGTTATGTAGATAGATTTTTGGGATGCTAAGTACCTACATAAAGAAAATAAGAGAGCCTGGATGCAAATTTTAGATCTACAACTCTCCCAAGAGCCCTGTGTTTATAGCACAAAACTGCTAAGTAAGGAGAGGGAAGCTTGAGGTAAAGTTACTAAGTTGGGAGGGCGTGAAGTTGCCTATTTTCATTTAGTATTTAAAATTTGGCACTAAAGCAAGTTTCTATTTTGGAGGATGTTTATCTTGAATAAAGATGGAGTTCCTTATATGTTTAAGGCAAGCTAAGTGACCCCAACTATCGATGGTTAGGGTGACCATCGATGGTTACCTTAACCAACAATGATTGAGTGGCCATGAATGAATGAGTGGAAAGGTGATAAATGAAAGGATGTGTTTAGGATGATTTATCATAATGAAGTTGTAAATGAATACTAGTAGACTAGGTGGTCCACTAGACAAAGAGTTGATTAAGGGTCCACAGTTCAAGACACCATTGAAAACTATTGTCATGTAGTTTTTAAGTGTCTAAATTTTTCCCCTTTTTTATTTTATAACTTTAAGCAAGTTGTAGAACAAAAATATGTGGTTGGTCAAGGTCTAGGTTTAGTTACCCTTAGTTTGGGGGGAGGAAGTGTTCCACCTCAAACTGGGAGTTAATGAGGTAAGATGAAAATTGGGTCATGGTTTGATAAAAGGTAGAGTAGGTGTGAATATGCACAACATGTGATGAAGTTCAAGAGTCAAAATCACACTATAACTAAAGTTTCCAATGTTGAAAATAAGGTCAAGTTCTAGGATGAATGTCAAGGTAGCCAATCCCCAATGTTAAGCATGGCTGATCGGGTCACACTTGTCATATGTCCTGGAAAGGGTTAGTGTTTGCTAAAGTATCTATGGTAGGAAGTGATCCTAAGAAAAACATAATGGGTCAAGTCATGCATGAGGTGGTGTGTAATATAAAAGTTTAATAGGGTAAAATTGGTCAAGGTGATCATGATAACGAAAGTAAGGTCACCACAAGGTATGCGAATAGGTAACAACATCGAGTTAGGTGAAGGTAAATGGGTCAGGTAGTTGGGTGGGTAGGGGGTGGCCGAGTTGACTCATGTGCTAGGCAAGAGGACACTGCCTACATAGTCCCATGGATAGTTTATCTAATATAGACTTTAGGCTTAATGTAGTTCTTGATTGGGTTTAGGGAAAGGGTGATTCCCAAATAGTTATAAGGTTTGTAAGAATTGGATGAGCTCATGTGGATGCACTAAGAGGTTTGAGTGAAGTAGGAAAAAATGTAGGTGCATAGGGGTAAAAGAAGAAAAATCACCCTAACCATCGATGGTTAGGGTCAACTGATGATGGTTAGGCAACCATCGATGGTTAGGGTAAACCGTCGATGGTTAGGATCAACCAATGATGGTTAAGAAACTATAGACAATTAGGGTAGGCCATCGATGTTTAGGAAACCATCAATGGTTAGGGTCAACCATCGATGATTGAGAAGAAACCCTAAATCAATGGTAAAAAGGTCAACTAGGCCCAATTTTGTCTACATTTACAACTTTGAGAACTTGAGCATTGTCCATTTTTGAGCATTTATATGAAGATTACTCATGAGTGGTGAAAGTAAGGGGAGTTGTTGAGAGGAGTGTGGTGTGTGAGAGTGACGGTGGGGTCAGGATGGACACTGGAGAGGCTCATGGACAAGTGGCTAGGTAGGGGTTGAGGTGGCACCACTGATTATGAAGTGAGGTAGGCCATGTCTTAAATTGGAAGGGAATTAGTAAGATGGTAAAATTATAACAAGGCATGTGTAATTAAAAGGAATTGTGGGTTTAGGGATGTAATGCTAGGGTTTTTTCTATTATGATGGTTTATGTGTAAAAGTATATGTGTGGGTAGGTGTTTTAGTTTTAGAGAGGTAGCTATACATGTGTAAGGGTGTTAAAAACTAATTTTAGGCAGTATAGGGGGATTTAAGGTTTTAGAAGGAGGTCAGGGGGTTGAGGCTCATTGCCTACAATCACATAATAGTGACAGTCAGTGGTTGGAGTGAACTGGTGATGGTTGACTATGGGGGTATATGGCCTCAAGGAGACTGTTGATAGTTAAGGGGATATGTCGATGGTCAAGTTGAGTTGGGATGGGGTAGGAGTTGGGTTAGGAGAATTGGAGTGGGCAGGATTTGGGATAGGTATAGAGTTAAAATGGCTAGGAGTTAGGTTAAAAGAGTTAGGTAATGGGAGTGTAATGGATTTTGCAAGGAGTTTGGAAGGTAGGATAGGATTAGAATTAGGGTAGGAGAGTGGGGAGGTGGGAAGGATAGGATAAGAGTTGGGAAGGATTAGGGTCAGGATGGGTTAGGATTTGGCTTAGGGTAGGAGGCATTTTGAGATAAGAGTTGATTGGGGTTATTGATTGACGATATATTTGTTATTGTAGGTACATGATTAGATCTAGTTACATGATAAGGTTTTTATTATTTTTGCTAAGGTGAGGGATGCCATTTTTGTGGAGGACTGACATCACATGGAGGTAGTGGGTTTTAGAGCAATGAAACATTACCAACACCTTCCTAAGGATGTTAGGATGATCGTCACCCTCATCAAGAGATGGGATAGATCACTAATACCTTCTAGTTGCTAATTAGAGAGATGAAAATATTTTTAGAGGATGTCCATCGAATTACATATCTACTCATCTATGGATATCCTATCTACCACATAGAGGGGGAGGAGATTAATGAGTGTATGGTGATGTTGTATAGAGATGATCAAGATGATGCCCAGTTCCATGCTAGAGGTTTCAGCATTAGGCCTCTATACCAAAGGGCTCTTGGTGAGAGACATTTATTGACCATGTTACAACTAATGGTAATGTGTTACACACTACTAGATTCTATAGGAGGGAGATATCTTGGTGTGCTGTTGGGGGTGCTGGTGGAGCTATTTTTAGGTGGTATACTGTTTGGATGGGCACATGTCTTACTAGTTTAGATATATAGAGAGTTATGGGGGTTCAGAGTGCATATGCACTATGGCATCAACATGGGATTTGTTCTTCACTGTTGGGCCTATGAACACATATAGGTACCAAGACCCTTGGGCCTTCCGATAGAGGGATACCAACTAATGGATTATGTGGTCATCTTTTATTAATAGAGGAGAGATGTAGCCATGATAGGTGCGGGTGGTGGTACTAGGGACATTGATTGGTTTAAAGGAGCTTTAAAGAGTTTAGTTCTTGGTGACATAGTGTGGAGGCCATATCGGACATGACTTATATGGTTTGGGTACATGTACCACACCCTATCGTTACAGAGTTAGAGATGGGCCTATGGGAGGTGGGATGGTGAGGTAGAGCACATCCCCTTTGAGTGAGCATGATGTTAGTTTGAGCTTGTGCAGGGTATCCCTCCTAATTTTGCTTAGTATAAGAGGGAGGATGTAGAGTTCTATCTACTAGAGCCATAGATAGTCGAGCAAGAGCTAGTTTTTAAGGAGTTGCCCTTGAGGGATGGAGATGATGCAGGTTGCATAATTGATTACCTAGCCTAGTTTCAAGGGAGATACATAACCATGGATTTTGGTTTGGGATATGGGGACCAATAACTAATGGATGTTGACCTAGGTCATAGGACAACATAGGGTGATCCATAGGTAGTGACCTTATTGGTAGCAACATAGGCCTAGATTATGACATTATAGGGGTAGATTTCCATCTTATAGGGTCAGTTAGGAGGGGTTACAATGCAGAGAAATTAGGCCCAGGCACAAGTCACTACTTTACAAAGTCAGGTGGCCATGTTACAGTGGTAGCATGTCATAGTGATAGGAGAGCAGGACCAAGTGAGGGTCTCACTTGATTTGGTGACACAAGAGAGAGACTCTTTATGATGGGCTAATGGAGTAGTAGTGGCACCACTAGGTTTTATGACATAGGTCAGATATCTAGCAGCCATACAAGAATTACATTACTATGAGGCCATTATGCTAGCACAGTGTCCTAATGAGCCAAGGTCAGGTGAGTACCAAGTGAGTTTGGCTAGTGGAGTAACACTTGTAATACTAGGTCAATGGGCAATGGTAGTGGGTCAATAGGGAAGTAATCTACGAGGACCACCATTAGATGTCGGTGCTATTGGTTTTGGTTTAGGTGTTCCAAGTTCATGAGCAGAGATCCTATGTGATGTATTTTGATATTTTGACATCGGCCTATGTGTCGAGATGCGAGATGTATTTATGAGTGAGAGATATGTACATTTATTGACACTTATATATATATATATACATACATACATACATACATATAGATGTTTCAAATGATTGAGATGATTTTATGTTTGTTCATGAATGCTTATGTATGAGACTTATGATATTTGTGATTATCTTGCATAGTATATGCATGTGATTTTGATTGATGTTATGAGGCTCATAGGATGATGTTGTGATTTCATTATAATATGATTATGATAGTGATGTGTTTATGATGATGTTATATTGTAATTAATGTTATAAGGTCATTGATTATGATCTTAATGATATGGATTTATGATGATGTTTTATAATGTTATGAGCTTATTGATTATGATGTTATTGTTTTAATTATGATTAAGATGTTTATTATGTTAGTGATGATTGTGTTATGTGATGCTAATGTGTTGGCTATGTCATTTATGAATGGTGTTAATTTTGAGTTGAATGATGAGGATGGTTATAATATAATGTTAATGTTAGGATGATTGTATGGATTATGCTTTGTGAATGGATATGATGATATAAGATGATAGTTTGTAGGGAAAAGGAAACATTCATATTCACTTGTTTTGGATAAGAAAATGAAACATGGTGCCTTCTACTAGTGAGAACTAAACAATAAGAATCCATAAATGGATTAACTTAGTGAACACAAACCCATCAAATGTTTCATAAGAGCATGCTTTATTAAGAAAACATGCATCTTGACCACTTCATGCCAAGTAAGCTCATAGTCCCTTAGGTGTGATTAGGATGTGGATGATAGGTAAGGGTGTAAATGTTGGAGTGGAGTTATTAGGTTTTCCATAGGTGACCAAAGAACTTTAGTAGACAAGTCCATGCATTTTTATATACGTATAATGGGTACAATAATCAATATGGGAAGTCTACTTGTGCTACATATAAGAGTCGATTATGGCTTAATTGAAATAAGTAGGTAGACTGATCGATACAAGAAGTCTACAAATGGTCGATATAAGAATAAATTGCTACTTATTGATTTTGCTTATTGTTATTGATTTAAAGTTTCTAAAGCTAATTGATGCGAGAAAATTTTAATGAATATTGTTTAGCCATCCTTTAAGGGAGCGGTCTAAGATTTTACTATGCATAGTTGTCCTTCAAGGGAGCAGTCTATTTTTGAGCAAATTTTGATTTGATGTGGAAGCTATCCTTTAAGGGAGTAGTCTACCATTTATTTAGATATATGGATATGTTTTAAACTAAAATTAGACAAAGAAAAGTCTAGTCAGTTTCAAAAGGTCTACCCATATAGAAGCAAGACCTAGGCACAGAAGGTTTGTTAGAAGAAGGGGTTTTGAAAAATAATTGACCATGGGATTTATCTATTAAAAGACAAAAATTATCCATGAGAACCATGCTATGGGTAGAGCCAGGGTACCCATAATTAGGATGAGGCTGGTACTATGATAGGTGAATCACATGGCTCTATATAATCAATTGATCCCAAAAGGATAGAAAGGAAATGAGGTGGAAGAAGGTTAATGAACCAATGGGACAAGCTTAAGTTAGACATAGAAGTGCGTTTGATCCTTGTTTTAATAATGAAAGAAATGTAAATGTGAAGCATTAATGGGTTCATGTTCTGGCTTGCCCTCGAGAGAGGACAAATGATAAGCACTCAATCCATACTTATGGGTTATTATGTAAGGTCCTAATTGGTTAAAAGCAAACTTACCCTTTTTAGTCTTCTCCATGTTAGTAACATGCTGATTTTCCTTGAGGATGAGATCTCTGATGTTGAACTCTCATGTTTTTAGATATTTTTTACACGCTCACTTGATACACTCTTGATAAATGTGAAAGTGATTAAGGGTAAAAAGGTGACGTTCATCAAGAAGTTCTAAGTGTGCAAGGTGTTCTTGATGATAGTCACTTTTAAAAAGAATCTCATGCAAGAATATGTGAAGGGATAGAATTTGGACTTCAATAGGTAGAACTGTCTTGGCTCTAAAGATGAGAGAGAAAGGTGTAACACCTATAATAGTTTGGATACTAGTGAATAAGCCCATAAAAAAAGGGATATAGAGGTGTCAATCCTTACCTAAAGCACTGACTACCTTAGTGAGCATTTTGATGAGTGTTTTGTTGGAAGCCTCAGCTTGTCCATTGGCTTGTGGATGATAAGGCAAGGAAAAGCTTATGTCGATACCAAAAGCATCACAAAGCTCTTAGACTTTTTTATTCTTAAAGGATTTTCCATTATCAATGATGATTTTGTGAGGAACACCAAAGTGGTAGATGATGTGGTGGTTGATGAAATCAATGACTTTTTTAGCTTTGATTGAGATCAATAGGATGGCTTCCACCCATTTGGTAAAATTTTTCATGCTGGTGATGATATATTGATGTCATTGCGAGGAATACGGATTGATCTCTCTGATAAGATCAAGACCCCATTATGAGAAGGGCCAATAGTCAGTTGATGCCTAAAGACCATTAGGAGGTGCATGATGAAGGTTAGCATGTTTTTGACACTTGGCACATTTCTTGACATAGTCACAACAATCTTGATTGAGCATGGGCCAATAGTGGCCTAGATGAAGAATGTATTTGGCAATAACCAAACCATTGAAGTGCCCACCACAAATACCATTATAGTCTTCTTTAATGGTGTGAGAAGCCTCATGGCTATGAAGGCAACGAAGGAGGAGACCATTAAAGCCTTATTTATAAACAATGCACCTAGTATAATGTAATGAGAGGTACCTTGTATGAAATATTTATGAGCATTTATTGAAAGATCATAAGGGAGGACACCGACATTAAGGTAGTTGAATATTTGATCATACCAAATGTTTGTAGGCAACGTTTCAATCTAATAAATGTTAGGAAGATCAGATTTGAGGTAAGATGGTGTGACAAAGTGATGGATGGTGACAAATAGTTTAGAGTCAATAGGTTGAGATGGAATTTGGGATGCAAGGGAAGTCATTGTGTCTACAAATTTGTTGGTGGAGTGAGGGACTGATTAGATAGTGTAGTAGTCAAATGAATCTAAAAGTATATCAAAAAGTTGTTTGTACTTTAGAAGGATATCATTTTTTCATTGATAGGCTCTTGTAACTTGGTTGATAATGAGTTGAGAGTCTCCAAAGATGCTAATTAATTTGATTCCCAGAGCTAGAGTGGTTTAGAGATCGATGACTAAGGCTTCATATTTGGCTATATTATTGGTGCATTCAAAATCAAATTTGAAAGAAAGGGGAAGAGGTTCCCTGTTAAGGGTAATGAGGATTATGTCAATACCCCCACCATTTTGGCATTTAGAGCCATCAAATACATAGTCATTTGATAGGTGGGTTCTTCCAAATAAAGAGTGGCTATAGACTCATCCAAAAAGGCAAGATGGGGAGTT
Source organism: Torreya grandis (assembly GCA_037957365.1). NCBI lineage: Eukaryota > Viridiplantae > Streptophyta > Pinopsida > Cupressales > Taxaceae > Torreya > Torreya grandis. The sequence goes on along the minus strand of JARHVA010003097.1, from coordinate 1,332,414 downwards.
TGATTATTAGGAAGAGGAGCTTCAACTAGTTGGTTTGCAATCACCTATCCCTTAATGGATTTTTGTGGAAAAAATTCAAGGTTGAACTTAGATAAAAGCATGAGCCACTTAGCCATACATTGGTTATGATATAGCTTGGAGTGCATGTACTTGAGGGGGTCAGTGTTAATAATTACATAAGTTTTGTGGTTGAAAAGGTAGCGATGTAATTTAGAGGTAATGAAAACTAAAGCAAGGCAAAGTTTTTTAGGGTGTGTGTATTAGGTTTCATAGTTAATGAGGGTATGGTTAATGATATAAATGGCCTGCTCCTTATGTTGGTCATCACGCTGAGTGAGCATGGCTCCCAAGGAATGATCGGTGGTAGATATGTATAAATAAAAGGGCTAATCCTCCTTTGGGGGAATAAGGACTAGTGGAGAGAGAAGATACTCCTTGATTGCATCAAAGGCTTGTTAACATTCTTTCATCCATTTAAAGGAGGTATATTTCTTAAGGAGGTGGTGAAAAGGCTGACAATGATTGGATAGCTGAGAGATAAGTAGTGGATTGATTAAAGTTTGCTGTGCAGGCTACGAAGTTATCTTAGGTTAGTAGGGGGAGGCATTTCCAAAATAGCTCAAACTTTTTTAGGGTCTATTTCTATTCCATGGAGGGAAATAATAAAACCTAAAAGTTTTCCTGATAAGACCCCAAAGATGCATTTCTTTGGCTTAAGCCTGACATGATAGTGGATAAGTCTTTCAAAGATGATAACGATAATAATGAGGTGATCTTGATGATGCTATGATTTATCGAGCAGATCATCAATATAGTCCTCAACTATTTTATGAATGAGGTCATGTAAGATATAGGTAATGGCTCGCTTATAGGTTTCCCTTGCATTCTTTAGGCCAAAAGGCAAGACATGATAGCAAAAAGTTCCCTATGGGGTGATGAAGGATGTCATATGCTGATCTTGAGGGGAGATCAAGATTTGGTTGTATCATAAAAAACCATCCATGCGGGTTAGTATTTCATGACCAACAATGAAATCAATAAGTTGGTCTATGTTAGGTGGTGGAAAATTATCTTTGGGGCATTTGAGGTTAAGGTCATGGAAATCCACACAAGGGTAGAGTCCCCTAGTGGGTTTGGTAACAGGAAAAATATTAGAGACCCATTATGGGTAGTCAATGGGTTGAATGAATTTGATGGATAGAAGGTGTTGAAGTTCTTATTTGATGAGAAGAACTATGTAAGAGTGCACATGATGAAGCTTTTGCCGAATTGGCTTAACTTCAGGACATGTTACAATATTATAAAGAGCGATGAAAGGGTCAATGCAAGCATATCTTGATAAGACCAAGTAAATACTATGCTACAGTTGTGGAGAAAATATTGATAGTCTCGTTATTCTTCAAGGGTTAAGGATTGGCCAATCTTGATGATATAAGGGTCCTCCTAAGTTCTCAAATTGACATGTGTGGTCATTTCATTTAGCATTGTTTGGTTTTTAGGAGGGAGGGCCTTCTAAAAAGAGGAGTCCCCTGCACCCAGGTAGGTAAGAATAGAATTGTCATCTTGATGTTGGATGGTGTTAATGGTGGGTGAGTCATGTGTAATAATTTTAGGGTGGATGAGAGGAATGGTTTTGGTTTGGCCTTCTTGTTGATAAGTTAGGGGACCCAAACTGATAGTACTAATAAAAAAATTTAGGTGAGATGATGTTGATGTCTTCAAATTGGAAATATGGGGTTGGTGAGGGTAGAGGTTTTTTAAATTGGAAAAATGAGGTTGGTGAGGGTAGAATTTATTCAAATTGGAAAAGTTGGGTTGGTGAAGGCATAAGTTCTTCAAATTTGACAAGTGGGGCTGGTGAAGGTAGAGGTTCTTCAAATTAGAAAAGTGGGGTTGGTGAAGGTAGAGGTTCGTCAGTAGTGGTGAGAATTGGTTTTGGTGATGTGGGCTCTTTCGGGGGAACGTACCCTAGGCCAAAGAACTCATGAGGTTTTTGAGTTTTGATGATGGGAAACTCAAGAGGTCCTTGTTCATAGAGGCTAAAACCAAACCCCTTTTAAGTGCACTGATGAAGGTATGTTTGAGCAAAGGTCAGGTTACTAAGATAAGAAAAGTTAAAAGTGAATGGCTGGATGTACAACATGGTGATGGGAGAAAGGAATAGTTTATCAAGTCTCACATAGACAAAATATGTTCTATTGTTGGGAAGGCAAAAGGAGATGAGGGTACTAATATTGGGATCATAAGATGGATCATTTTGGAGATTCCCAAATTTGTGCAGAGAAGGGAAAGAATCCAAAGCTAAAAGTTGATATTCCTCTAGTGTGAGACACTAAAATGTGGATTGTAATGGGTCTTTGACTAGAATTTGAGATGAAGGGCTGGTTGAATTAGTAGATGCTTCATCATTATTGAAGATATAAGTGTTGGAGGGTTGGGTTGATGTGGCAGTTTGGCTAGAGGTTGGTTGTGAATAGGGTGGAGGTGGAATGAGAATGTCATCGGGATGATATGTCATATTACAAGAAGCAAAGGGACTCGAATAAGCTTTGATTATAATGACTTGTCCCTCATGTTCAAACTTGACACATTAGTGAAGGGTAAAAGGGATGCAACCCATAACATGGATCCAAGGGCAATTGAGTAACACATTATATTGAAATTCACCCTCATAACATAAAATAATTCAATAATAGTTTGAGGCCCCAACTAGATGTGGAGAACAATTATTCCCAAAGTGGCAACCAAGGTATTATTAAATGATCAGATAACTACCGAGCTTTTTGACATGATGTTTTTAGGTAGTTGAAGTTGATCGTAAGCATGGGAGGAAATGATATTGATACTCACTCCCCCATCAATCATGACTTATTTAACTTTTGTCTCATTGATGGATGCTGTGATGAAAAGAGGGGGATCAAGGTCTTCATTATGATATGGAAAAATTTATAATTCTTGAAAGGTGACCATGGAAACATGTTGGATGGCTCTAATCAAAGATATTAGAGGTTGAGGATCATCTGGTTAAACCTCTATAGAATGTAGTGTTTCGATTAAAGCTTGATGGTGTTGGGTCGAGGTGATAATTAAGCCATCAAGACTCATTTTGATTGATGTTTGGTGAAGTTTTTTTAACACCAAGCATTAGATGAATGGAGAAGTGTTGGAAGAAGGAGCTCCTAAAATGGAGACTTTTATATTGGATGGTTATGAGGGTGAAGGTGAAGGTGTAGTTGTTTGGGTTTGGTTGGTTGCTTGAGGAGATAAAGGTAGGACTATGGAATGGTTGCCTTGGCCTTACCTTTTTCATTTCATTGGGAAACTTTACCCTTATCCTTTTTTTGGGATTGAGACCAAGTCATTACATGAATGGTATGGATAAGGGGACTGATTACTTGCTTTGGTTCCTCTGCTTCACTCCTTGGTGGGAGTAAAAAAGTAGATGCTTGGCAGGTAGATTGGATAGGTGGTAAAAGAGGCAAGGGGATTAAAGAAGGTTCATCCAATAGATCATCTTCTTCCAAAAGGCCATGAACAATTGACTAGAGAGCTTTACAATTCTCTGTATCATGTCTAGGGGTCCTATGATAAAGATAAATCAGATTGTCATTGAACAAAGTTGGCTTTTAGGGAGTGGGGTCAAAAGGATTGATTGGTGGTAAGCTAATGGCAGAAGCTTGCAATAGTCTTTATAAAATGTTTGTATAAGATTCTAATAAAGATCTTGGAGGTGGTGGAGTTTGGACTTTGGGTGTAGGGATCTTATGGGGCAAATATTTTTTGATGGGAGGTGTGGTTGGTGGAGTGAGTTTGGTTGGTGGTTAATAAAGAATTGGCTTAGTTATAATTGGTTTAGAGATTGGAGGTTTAGATGATGAGGGTTTAATGGATGGGAAAGTGGATGGAGAGAGGTTGGTAAAGAATGATGATGAACTAGAGGATTGGTTTGTTATAGGTGGAGAAAGGGGAGATGGGTTCTTAGAGGAAGAGTAGGTAATGGGAATGGTTGAAGGATGTGGTCCCAAAATAGAGGGTAAAGGTGAAGGAGTTGGTATGGTCCTTCCTCAAAGTTGTGGTCTAGGCAATCCTACCTTCTTAATGGATTAAATTGGATTTAGCTTTGGTTAGGTTGATGTGGTTAAGTCCAATCTCAAAGGACGGTGTACAGGATTAGGCATGGGAAGGACCCTTAAGTTTTTGATTGGCTTGATAAGAGTGGCATAGGGTGACTTGAAAATTTTAGGTGAGGGTAATTGAGATGGTTCTTTTGTGACTTTAGGAGGGGTAGTTGGTGGAGTCCTAACAATAGACTTGAGAGTAGACTCAAGTGAAGTAGAAGGTTCAATTTTGTTTTGATATGGGAGTCCAAGCTGATGCCAAAAGGTGGCTCTATCAAAGTTAGGTTGGGAGGTAAATTATAGCCTTTGAACTAGTTGAGAAAAAGGTTTATAAATGGGTCTTGTTCCTTGATCATTAGTTTCAAAATGCAAGCCCTTAGGGGAAGAAGAATGAGTGGTTTCAATGTTGCTATCTTTGGTAGAAGGTTCTAAAAGTGATGATTGGGTAGATGAGGGTATTGTCTCTCTGGAAATAGTTTCCAAAGGAGGTATGAATGGTTTTGTAATAGGAGTGGTAAGGGTAATGTTTTCAAGTAGAAGGGCAGGTATAGTTTCTTCCTTGGTTTGGTTATCTAAAGAAGTAGGTGACTGTTCTTTTTGGATTGGAGGAGTGGGTGAAATGGTCGATGGAATGGTTCTCCTTGGGTATTTCTACCATAGGAGGGGTAGATGGAGCTATGGTTTTATCAAAGGAGATGGAAGGGGTAGTTAATTAATCCATTAGGTTTTGTGAAGGAATAGATGGTGGGTTAACTTCCTCTATTTGGGTGATAGAGGTGATGACTTCTTTAGCAGTGGGTACATTACTGATGACATTAATCACATGTGTCTCATGTGAATTGGAGGATTCAGGTTGGCTTTCATGAAGTTGGGTTGAAGGTGAATGATTTGGGAAAGGTTTTCAAAAAATGTCAAGAGATTGGTTGAAAGGAGAATTTAGGTTACCAAACATAAGTTCCCCTTTATCAATCAGGTCATGGATAATGCTTTTAAAGGTATTGCATCTATCAGTATTATGTCCAATGACTCGATGATAATCATAATGATCATTCTCATTGTACCACATGAGAAGGGGACAATAAGTATCAAATTATTGAGGGGGATTGATGGGTGGAATTTGGATTAGATTGGCTTTAAGTAGATTATCTAAGACTGATGCATATGATTCCCCAATTGGGTTAAATGGTTTTGAAGGATACTAATTTTGGGTATGATTTTGGAGATTGGAAGAATTATTGATTCAAGGTGTTTGGTTGATAGTTGAAAGTGGTGCAGTTTTGAGAACAACAGAGTGTGCTGATGCTTTTGCTTTAGAATTGGTTGGGTTTGTGGTCTTGGTGGAGAATGATTCAATGGATTTGAAACTAGAATTTTTATTTCAAAGCTTTAACTTCCCTTCATTAATAGCTTAGTTTTCTAATTTACATGCCATAGTGAATGCTTTGTCAAAGGTACTAAAGGTTTGGACTTGGAGAATTAGAACAATATGTTTGGCATACTCTTGAGAGAATAATTTGATTAATTCAGGTTAGGGTAATGGGAAGGTGAGTTGATTAATGAGTCCCCTCCATCTGGAAATGAAATCAATAATGGATCCATCTTCAAATTGTTTGGAGTATATGTCAGTTATGGAAACCTTTTTAGATATGTTTACAAAAAAGTGTTCCAAAAAGATTTGTGCCAATTGAGAGAAAGAAAAGATAAAATGAGTGGGAAGGGCACTATACCAATTAAAGGTAGCCCTGGATAATGACATTGGAAAGGTTAGGAGGAGGAGAGCATCATCATAAGCAATCAATTAGCAAGCATGATAGAACACTCTTTGATGCTACTGAGGATCCTCCTTACCTTGGAATTTAGAAAAAAATTGGCAATTCCCATTGAGAAGGGTAGGCATGAATGGGCATAGAGGGGTGGATAGGCTCATTACAAATTTGGTCATAGGACAAAAGATTGGTTGAGGCAGAGATGGATGACTCCAATCTATTCATTTTGTCCATTAGGATTTTGATTAGATCGGGTTGAGGTTGAGAAGTTGCATAGTTGAGGGGCACATTCTGTTGAGGTTGGCTTGTGGTTATGTATGGATAGGTGGTAGATGGTGTCGAAGAAGCCACATATTGATAGGTGGTGGTAAGGGGTTGAGATGGTGGCACATAAAATCTAATTGGTATAAAAGGTTGGGTGGAGGGTGGTATGTACCATTGTGGGTTATAGACATACTGATAAGTTGTCATAGGCACTTATTAAGAAAAGCATGTGGTTGGCATGGTTGAGGTAGGAGGAAGTTGGGAAGGTAGAGGTTGGGTAGTTAACCTAGTGCTGATTGGGGGAAGGTTTTGAGGTATGAAGAGTGCTAGGTTTTGAATTGTAAATGTGGCCAATGGATTAGTTGCAACCAAAGGGAAGATAAAAGTTGAAGTGGAAGATAATGCCATGGTAGATGGGGCATAGGTGACTAATGGTAAGGTTGAACCCTCATGGGGTGTGATAGGAGGTATGTGGTTGGGAGGTGGAAAGTTAGTTTGAGTTTGGATGGATGGGTTGTTGGAAGGCATGAGTCAATAGTTGGGTTGAAGTGGTACCTACCATAAGGTGGGATGGCATGCCAAGAGAAGGATTAGAATAAGGAACCAAAGAAGGTGGGTATGGTGAGGCAAGGTATTGAGGTAATGATGTAAAGAAAAAAAACTATTATCAAGAAAGATAGTAAAGTCTAGATATCCTTTAGATATGATTGGAATTCTGGAAGGAGAAGGTGGTGGAGGAGAGTGGCGAGGTGAAGTTTGAGGAGATTTGTCAACATATGATGTATAATCCATGGATGAAGAATAAGGTGGTGGTTGGTTGTTTTGATTTCTCACTTTTTTTTTGGTTAAAACCATATGATAAAATAGGGAATGTTATTGTGACACTCACACCTCAAATAGAGAGCAAACCCAAAAGAATTTCAAAGCAATCAATACATACAATAAGAAGTGTGTTTTAACCTTAGGATTACTTTTAAATCACTTTTGGTTTATGCCTTAAAGAGTGTGATAAGGGAGGTTGGCTTGAAAAATAGGTACTAAAGATGAAGTCTATGAATGATTTCAAGTTGTTTAGGCACTCAGAAGGAGATCTATGTTGAACTTTAGTACGTGGCTTGGTGTTGGGGCCTAACCCCTCACTTCATGATCCTATAGTGATAAGGGTGTTAGGTGCTTAGCCAAGATATAATGAGTCCAAAGTTTATACTCAACTAGAGATATGAGTTTGTTCTCCCCTTGGTGGTGAAATCCAAGTGGGATAGCTAGGAGGGGGTAAGGTTGCTACTAGGTGATGAAATCCCAGTCGGTCCTTATCTCAAGTATTGTTTTGATGTGTAAATTATTTTGTGGTTTAGTTTTATGTGTGATAACAAGTGTGAATGCTATGATAGATTACTTTGCCTCCTAAGTTACTAGATGAACTAAAATCAACAAGTAATCAATGAATGTAAATGGTTAATTTTTAAGCCCCAAAAGAAATGATTTTGTTCAATGAGTAAACAATTAGTGAAGAAAGGGAACTGGGTCCCATCGAGTGTGCCAAAATGTTTCAATTTATTTCCTTCATTTCTTAGTTTTGAAAGTAGATAAAAGAAAGTGAATATTAAGGTGTGTGGATGAATACCTGTATAATTCTTGCATTGATCCAGATGAATGTGGGAACTCCTTTTTAGCTAGGGAGGATAACTTGCAAATCACAAGAAAAATAGAAGAGGATTTGTTAGATGGTAGGTTGAGTGGATTGCCTAATGTATGATAGATCCAAGAAGCACAAGGATTTCTAGGAGGCTATCAATCCACTTTTAAGACAATTAAGTCAAAAATTATATAATAAATATACTTACATTTTAAAAATAAGAAAGTAAATATGCAAGAAAATAAATAATGTATCTGTTTGATAGAAGATACAACATGATGGGTCAATACCATGTACAAGTGCACCAAGGTTAGGTTCAGAGGGTCTGGGTAGGGTATGTAGATAGGTTAGGAATATAAATAGTAGTTTGATTGGGTGAAAAAGTGAATAAATAACAATCTATTATTATTTTTTGATAGTGACCATCGATAGTTGGGTGTGATCAGCGATGGTTGGGTATGATCAACGATAGTCAGGTAACTGACAATGATTGGGGTAACCGGTGATGGTTCCTACAATCAATGACAATTGCCTATGGAAGTTTGTAAAAATTAAGATGGAGTTGAAGATGAAATAACTAATGGGCAGGAGTTAGAGTATTGATAGTTGGGGTAAGGGGTGGTGTACATGTGAGTAGAACAAGGTAGGAAAACCTCATAATGAAAGAAAACACTAAAAATAAAAAGAGGGTACCTATATGATGCCAAGTGAATGATAATTAAAAATATGAAATTTCTTGAGTGGAATAATAGTAATTGAACCTTAAAAGGTTATGTAGATAGATTTTTGGGATGCTAAGTACCTGTACAAAGAAAATAAGAGAGCCTAGATGCAAATTTTGGATCCACAACTCTCCCAAGAGCCCTATATTTATAACACAAAACTGCTAAGTAAGGAGAGGGAAGCTTGAGGGAAAGTTACTAAGTTGGAAGGGGGTGATGTTTCCTATTTTTATTTAGTCTTTAAAAGTTGTCAATAAAGCAAGTTTCCATTATGGAGGATGTTTATCTCAAACAAAGCTGGAGTTTCCATAAAAGCTTAAGGCAAGCTAAGTGACCCCAACCGTCGATGATTAGGGTGATTGTCGATGGTTATTTTAACTGGTGATGGTTGAGGGGCCATGAATGAATGAATAGAAAGGTGATAAATGAAAGGATGTGTTTAGGGTGATTTGTCATAATGAAGTTGTAAATGAATGCGAGTAGACTAGGTGGTCCACTAGACGAAGAGTTGATTAAGGGTCCATAGTTCAAGACACCATTGAAAACTATTGTCATGTAGTTTTCAAGTGTCTATAAAAAGTGCATGATGTTCATTGGAATTTTGAGAGGTTTTCCTTCAAATGTAGATAGGTAGTACATTTTTTCCCAATTTTTATTTAATGGTAAATGGTCCTAGCCAATTTGGTTTGAACTTTACCACAATGTATTTTTTGTATCAATGTTCTTTTGATTTTATTTTAATATTGGGTCACCCATAAAAAAGTCACTTAGACAAACATTTTTATTATACACATTCTTAACATGATATTAATAAATATGTAAGTGTTCAAAAACCTTTTTGAAATTTTTACTCAACTATTCTAATTGATGCAATCTCTTTTCACGGTATTCATTATCATTTATTATATCTTTGAGATAGACACAAAGGGAAGGTATCTCAAGTTCAATCGATAACACTACCTCTAAACCATAAAAAAAATAATAAGGTGTAGCCTGAGTAGGTGTGTGAACACTATTACAGTATGCCCATAAAGCATACACCATCTACTAGTGCCAATTTGAACTATATCATTCAACTATTTTTCCAAGTATTTTGATAATGGTTTTATTTGTTGTCTCTACCTATCCATTTCCATATGGATAGTAAGGTGTATAAAAGGTATGTTATTTTTATATTTACTATAAACGTGTTTGACTATCTTATTTTTGAATGGGGATTTATTATAAAAATTAATCGTTGAAAGTATGCCAAAATGGGAAATAATATTGGTCATCACAAACCTGCATATGTCATATCCTGTATTAAATTCAAGGGGAATTACCTCCACCCATTTCCTAAAATATTATGTTGCTATGATTATGAAATTATGTCCACCAAAAAACACTAGATTTATCTTTTTAGTTAAATAAAATCCCCATAAGGAGAAAATCCATGGTGAGACAATAAGTTATAACTTGTGGGATGGTGCATGGTTCAAATTACTATATTTTTAGCATTATAAACATAATTTGGCATGTTAAATACATTATTGTTCCATGGTAGGCCAATAATATCCTTGACATAAGAGTTTTTGGGACATGGCCTTGTCAATGAAACATCTGTCGCACTTACTATCATGCATTCTAATAATGTAGTATGTGCCTTTTTTATGTTTGAACATCAAATAAGGTATCCATCAATCTATTGTTTGAATAAATCATTCCAAATAATAACATAACGAAGTGTTTCATGTTGTAATTTTTGTTTATCATTTTTTGTAAACTGGTCCAATATATAAACTTGGCAAATGAAATTATAAATATCACTCTACCATTTTGTGTTCATAGAACTCTGAGTAACAACAAAAACTATTAAGGCATTAAATTTTTATAATAAATGGAAGGATATCATAATTGGTGTATGGTAAAGTTTATATGATAATTGTTTATATCAAATGTCATCAAGGATGATGCACTAACCATTGCATCTGCATGGTAGTTATCTTTATGAGGGATACCATCAATAGAAAATGTATCAAAAGTTTCTTTTAGTCTGTCTACCATTTATTTATATGGTATAAGGTGTTCTTCATTGGATTGTTAATGATTGGTAACTTGATTAAATATCAGATAAGAATCACTAAATACATGAATGTATTTATATGAATATTTTTTACTATTGATAACTTGATTATCAAGGCTTCATATTCTGCTATATTATTAGTGCAAGAAAAATCTAATCTATAAGAGAAATGTAGGTATTTTCCCTCAAGGGTTTGGAATATAATACCAACACCCATTCCTATTCTACATTTTGATCCATCACAAAACATTAACCATGGATTTGAATATATTTTATATGCCTCTAAATCATGACAAAAAGCATCGATAATTGGAAAATGATCAAGTAATGGAGCAACAACTATCTAGTTAGCTACAACTTGACCTTTTATCGAATTTTGGGACACAAATTTGAAATAAAAAATTGTGAGTTGCATCAACCATTTTTAAATACAAAAATGAGGTGTGTTTTATTCGTAAGGAACTTTAATGGATCTTATTTAACTATCACATAGAACTCATTGCTGATCAAATAGTGTCATAGTTTTTATGTAACAAAAACCAAGGCTAAACATATTTTTTCCATTGCTTTATATTTCCCTTCATAATCAACCTATTGGTGAAAGATACAATAAATAGATCAATCTTTATGACTATCATCATACTATGATGATAGAGCTCTAAGGGCCTCAGGAGTTGCTGAGATATAGAGAAGTAATGACCTATATAGAATAGGATGCATGAGTACTGGTGGGTTTGTTAAATAGTCTTTAATTTTATCAAAGCTTTGTTGACAAATGTCACCCATAAAATTTTTGTGTTTTTTTTAAACAAAATCATAAAAGGAATTGTTTTATCATCTAAATAAGTGATGAAGCATTAGGTAACCAAATTCTACCTTGTAAACATAGTAACTACTTTAGATTAGTTGGTAAAGTAATCTAAATAATAGATTTTACATTTTTGGGATCAACCTCAAGGCCTCAATAGGAAATAATGTATCTGAGTAGCTTTCTAAAAGACACTCTAAAAAATAAATTTTTAAGGAAATAGATGTTGAACTTGCATAAATGATCAAATATTTGTCGTAAATCATGAGCATGGTCTTGTCGGTGATTGCATTTTATGAGTAAATAATCGACATAATATTCAATAGTTTTGTGAAGAAAATTATGAAACATATGAGTCATGGCACTTTGATATGTTTCTCTCATATTTTAAGTCTAAAATGCATGGTCATATAACAAAATATTCCCCATGGAGTGGTAAAAGTTATCTTCTATTGATCTATTATGTTAATTTTAATTTTGTTATATCTTGAAAACCCATACATAAATGAAAATGTCTAATTTCTAATCAACAATCATGTTGATAATAGTTAATGGAAAGTCATATTTTAGACAAGATTTAAATCATGATAATCAATGCAACATTGAATTTACCCATTAGGCTTAGTAATAGGCATAATGTTAGATACCCAATCAGAATGTGGAATGGCATGTATGAATCTGACATCTAACAACTTTTGAATCTCATTTTGGACTATCAACACCACTTTAGGATGCATTTAATGAATCTTTTGTATAACAAGATTTACATTGGAATACAATAATAGATTTTGCATCACCACTGATGGGTCAATCCTAGGCATATTTGAGTAATCCTAAGTAGATACTTCCTGGTAATCATGCAGGACTTATTGATAGGCTTTGCCTTCATCATCCTACATCATTTTTACAAGCAATACTAACTAAGGATATTTTTCTATTCCATACTTAAATTATATAGTTTCTTCATTTAGCGATGTAGACCATTCTAAAATAAATGGTGCTTTAGGAATAATATTATTTGCATCATGTTGGACATTGGTATCCTCTATCTCACCAAAATAATCATGAGCATAGGTGGCATGAGGAAACTTATTCTTACGATAGAAGGAAAGGATATCATCATATGCCCCTAAGTACTTTAATAATGACTCATTATTTGAAAATTTATAAAATGCCAATTTTTTTAGTAAAATAGTCTTATCATTTAAATGAGAGTGAATCACATGCATATATGTTGTGTAATTATGCATACATTCAGATTTGGGCTTTTGGAAACAAGGCATGGTGTGAGTAGATTGCTGATGAGTTATATATTAATAAGAAAACCTAAACCTTGTTGATTTATGTTATTTCTAAGAGAAATGGGTTGAGCTATGCCCTGCTCAATTTTTCCCAACCCTTGTCCTTTATATTCATATTTGAGAAAATGCCAAGAACCAAAATTAAGTTTATGGGATTACGACGTAGGATTATTTATTTGTTGGATTATGTCACAATGTTTGAAGGGATTAGTATCCATCAGGAATGTAAATAAATCCCTAATGGCTAAATTTTAAGCATGTGTGTAGATTATATAGAACCAAGAAATGTATGAAGGGGTGTCTAGCCAAAGTGTGAATTTCAATAAGAGTTCTCTTTTCTTCATCAACACTCCATCATTTCTTCAATTTGAAATTGCCAAGATTCTAAGATGTAACATTAGAAATTTATCATCTAGTTATCTTGACATCCCTTTGCTTGAAGGCTGGATAAAACCTTCTTTTTGGATCCCCCTCATAGATAGGATTTAGAAGACGTTAGCCAGCTAGAAAGGGAATCTCCTATTGATAAAGTTCAAATTCCTAAGAATTCCCTTCATAGTATTCTAGTTTATTTCATGTCCACTTTTACCATTCCAAAATTTATTACAAACAAGGTGGAGAGTATTCAAAAATCTTTCTTTTGGAGAGGTTTGGAGGACAAATTCAGATTTTCACTCATTTCCTAGGATCATGCCTGTCGCCCAATTTCCTTAGGAGGCCTAGGACTGAGAAGGGTTTCATCCATGAACCAAGTACTCCTAGCTAAGCAAGGCTAGAGAGGTGTCATGGAGGATAACTAATGGACCAAAATCATCAGGGCCAAATACCTCATCTTGAGGGAAGGCTCTCATTTGTTAGTAGATCTTGGTCTTGTTAATGGTTCTAATTTTTAGAAAGCCCTATAAGTGGGCAAGAATCTCCTTAACAAAGGGATCAAATGGAATGTTGAAAGAGGAAATTTGGTGGATTTTGGGAGTGCTCCATAGATCTTGACCCCTCTAGAATCTACCCCCTAAGACCCAAAATTGATATCTTTGTACAAGAATAATTATGGGCTCAAAGTAATGGATTATTAGGAAATTAGAAATATGAGAAAGTGCTAGAAAACTTTAGCCAAACTAGGGTTGGACTAGCAACAAACCCATCTGCTTCAATCTCTAAATGAATCCATCCAACATATTCATATCAGTCAAGCTCCTAGAGAAGATAAACTTGTCTGAAAACATAATTCCAATGGGATTTACTTGATGAAATCAAGATTCTTATCTTTGTGGAACTTGGATGAGGAGGATTTCAATTGGAAATCTCTTTGGATCAAAAATCTCATCCCCAAAATCAATGTCTTCTACTAATTGGGCAGCTTAAAACAAGATATTAATAGTGGATAATCTAATCAAAAGAACTCTTACCATCCCTAACAAATGTTCTCTTTGTAAATAGATAGCAAAAATAGTGGAACATCTCTTTTTTTCCCATTCAGGTCGACTATATTTTAGCAATTCTTTAGCGATTCCAAAATTTCATGGGTTTTTATAGGATCCATCTTGGAATTAATTACCCAATGAAAACCCCCTTGGGAAGAGTCATCATTAATTCATTAGTGGAATTTGGCCCTACCTTATATATTTTGGGGCATCTAGAAAGCCAAGAATGCTTGCATATTTGAGTCTCATCAACCTCATCTTGAGTCTACCTTCAAAAGGATCAAGGATTTTATGAAAGAAAATTGGTCAATCTCTACCCACACCTTTAATCAACCAAGATCCCCACTTTCTTCCACAATTTTAAAATAACTTAATTTTGATATTCCAGGCAAAGCCTAGATAAAAGGGGTGGATGGATCTCTCGTCAAATGGTCTCCTCCCATTCCTCAGTGGGTTAAATTAAATTTTGATGGGGTATCAAAGGAGAATCCTAGTCTAACTAGGGTGGGTGGTTTGATTAGGGATTCTTTAGGAAATATCAAAGTAGCTTATGCAGGGCCCCTTGGAATTTAAACCAATCACGTTGTGGAAGCCTCGGTGACTTTGTGGGGCATTGAAGAGATGGTTAAAGTGGGTTATCAATTTATTCATATAGAAGGGGACTCAATGAACATCATTAATTATCTTAATGGTCTATCCCCATCTTCCTAGAACATTTATAGAATCATCAACGGTGCCAAATCCCTTCTCAACTATTTCAAAGGAGTTATTAGCAAACATGTTTATAGAGAAGGAAATAGGGGAGTGATTTCCTTACAAATATAGGGGTAATTATAAGTGATTACATCACTTGGCATGATGGGGAATTTCTAGATGACGTCATCTAAATAGTCAAGAAGGAAAAGGGACTTGCCATTTAAAGCCATGATGATAAAATTTTTTAAGCTTAGATTGTGGGTTAAGCGTAAGGATTTCCACATGTGAAAAACCATCCTTTCCAAAGAGTGGCATGAGGGTCTATCATCATGATTTCACACATATCCTATGATTGGTTATTGCTCTTCCTATTTTTATTCTCTAATACTGTCAATTGCTTTTTACAATGCCTACAAAGATAACAACAAAGTGAAAGTGAATATGGGTGGAGATAGAAATTGCTTTGAGCCAATTTCCTATTCTAACATAAATAAAAAGGATCATGTTTGGAAGAAAATGGTTAAAGTGGGGTTGGACCCATTCATGGAACATCTAGTGGGGCATGATACGTCTCTTTCAAGGGATTTCGCCCATGATTGGAAAAACTGTGAGGTGAGAATGCACGGGCTAAAGATCCAAATTATAGAGGAGCTAATAGGCGAGATAATAGGAATGGAATGCCATGAAGTAAATACATTCAAAGACAAGCATCGTAAGGAGGAACTCAAGTAGATTTTTTTTAGAAAAGAGAAGGAGAAATATAGGCCAAAACTCTTGTCCAAAAAAGGTTACATGTGTGTTGATTTGCTAAGGAAATAACCAGAGGTATGTCTCCAAATAATGTATTATATTACTTTGGAAGGAAAATACACCATCCTCTATTCATATCATTTCTTGATTTTGAACCATTTCAAGGGTCATCTCATTAGTATCCCTTTCTTTCTACTGCATTCTTTGGAGGTTTCTATTTTAAATTTAAAGAAGAACCTAATCGTGGATATTATTCACCAAGGCCTCATTTTCTTACTGATCAAAAGGGGGGAACCAGTTTGGTCCAAGACCATCTCAGAGATTATTGAAATTAACAATGATAAGGATTTAGAGGTGGAGGTTGACCAACCCTCAATTTCTAAAGAAGAAATCAAGGGAAAAAGTTGGGGGCTTCTAGCGCCCATGCACAAAAAAATCTTAAATTTGATTTAGGAAGCCCCTCTTTTGATTCTAAAGGAAAATACACCCTAGGGGCTGATGGGAATAAGGGTGTCAAAGAATCACTCCATAAAATCCACACCAAAATTTCAATCCAAATTCTCCTTTGTCGAGAAATCTTGGAAGAATTCAAGAGGTTAAGTAACTTTTTAGGTTTTAACAAGTTTGTGGTTCATGATGGTAGGATTTTTGAGACTCACAACTCTAGAGAGGAATCAATCTAGAAGGAAAATGAGGATGAGGATATCTGGGTTACTGAGGAAATCATAAAAGAACCCCCTCACTTGGATTTTAAAAAACAAGAAGCTAGATAATGAGGAGGAATAGTTTATTGGTAGTCGCACTAGAGGCAAATGTCACAAAAAAGCAAATATAGTGACCAAGCAATTAGTTGCCTACTTTGAGCCATAATAACTCTATTATCTCCCATTTTGGTTGGGTCCTTTTTGATCTATCCATTAGCAGTTGGCTGAAGTTTAGTGGTAGTAAGGCTTTTTGTTAGGGTTTTCACCCTTATCTTGTTTGAGTTTTGTTGTTTTCTCTCACTTTTCTATCTATTCTCTTTTGTACTAGGTCAAGGTCCCTTCAACTCATTTTTACCTATCAAAAAAATAAAAATAATATATATAGAACCAAGAACATTTAATCTATCCAAGGTCATACCAAAAGTATATTATAATTTTAATTATTTGACATAACATGGCATAAAGTAGGTAGTGTACGGGGTCCCATAGTAATGTTTAATGTTATTTTCCTCAATACTTGTCATGGAATATTATCAAAACCTATAATGCTCATTAAGGAAATAAAGGATATGTTGCAAATATTGAGCCTTGAACCATTATTCACAAGGAATCTCTTTCTAATTTTATTGCACACACAAACTTGAATGTATAATGGTAAGCAACAATTTATGAATTCCTATAGTGGTAGGTCTTCCTTTTCAAAGGATATATTATGTTCATTCCATTTGATGGAATTTAACATATAATACACATATGGAGGCTCCAGATTACTTAGTAAAAAGGTCATGCATAATTCATCCAAAAGAACATCCTTGTAATGGAAGGAATGGTTTAGCAAGTCCCAAAATGAATTTTTAGATATAACATCATTGGAGGAGTTTGTGTCATGGTGGGAAGAACAAACATGTTTCATGCATTCCCTTCAACATTTGGTAGTAGAAGGTAGGAACTCATTTTAAACATTATAACAAGAGGGGGTATTCAAGAACACATGATTTACAGTAATCATATTTGGAACCCATTATAGATTGGACTGATTTAATTTTGCAAGTGACATAACAAGTAAAAACTACTATTAATTAATGCAATATGAAGTAAAAACCAAATATATCCATATTAAACATACCTTTATGATTTTTTATTTTAAAAATCATTTTTTAAAATCACAAATAAAAAACAATGAAACATGAAATGATAACTAACTAAAAACCCTAAGAATAAAAAAAATTCATTCATATGAATTGGATTCACCAAATTTTTTACCCTAAAATATAGATTATGGGCGATCTAGGGTTAAATGGTAAGATATATCATAGGGCATGAGGATGGTTGACTATCTCTAGAGAAGGATAATTGTTTGTGAAACTCAGATAGAGCATATAATAAATTTATTATGCTAAGATACTAAAGATAGTAAGTACAACTATGCTATATATTACAATAACAATGAAAATAATATACTTAGTTGGTTATACTGCTAATATATTATTGGGTCTAGAACAAGTAGAAAGTGGATTGGATCTAGATTTTTGAATAATCATCTGATTCTATAAATTATGCCTCTATAGCCACAAACACTTGTGTCAACTTGGGATATTTGCATCAATGATATTATCTAGCTTAGATGTAGGTGTCCAGTATGAAATACCTATTAAAATAATATGTGACCACCTAAATTCTTCTATGTTTTATGTCACCTTTATTCTAGTGCATTCAAATCTGGGTCATGGACTATCACTCCTTGTCAAATAACAAAACCCTAATTCTTGTTAGAAAAATGGGTTAGTGGGAATATGGTGTTTATTCAACCCAAATACCCTCTATCAATGATAGATGCCTACATAACCAATAATATGAAGAGGGCCTTAGACTGATGTATTTCTCCCTTATGTTTTATCTTATGTGTGAATCATGCAATGTGTGATAATCAAGTACAATAGTGACTTATCTTGTAACTTGGTGAGTATAACTCTTGTGATACTCCTTTGGTAATTCAAACCTATAGATATGTTATCCCTATGACTGGTAAAAAAATAAGAGAAAATAGAGAATTTTTGCTCACTTGAGTGTTTGATAAAATGATTTTGGTAAGTTTCCTTTGTTTTTATAGGTATTTTCTAGGTGAGGAATGAATGAGGATTGATCTTATATTTATACCAATCCCTCTAGATAATATCTCGCATTAAAGTGTGTAGGTCTACCTTTAGGATACATTTCATTTTCAAATTAGATGACTTTAAGGCACTAAAAACTTGTGTTGGGATAGGACACTTGCATTGACATAAGCGTCTGATTGGGATGTAAGTGTTTGGGTAGTTGGAAAACATGTGTAGGTCTATAACTAGTAGAGATGGAAAATAAGTAAGTTTATAACATTTTTGGAAATATATAAGGCCTGAGTCATCAGAATAATATAGGTCAAACTAATAGATAAGAAATTAGGTACATATATATCATTTAAGCAAGCATTTTGGTAGTGTTAAAGGTATACAATCTAAAGGTACATCCATTATGTGTATAAAATCAAATTGCTATATCATTTAGAAATAGTGTTGACAATTACTACATTATTCAACAATGAACTTTATTTTGATAGTTTTCTCATTTTTTTCATGAACATCATTTTATGTTATTTTATAAATATATATTATCTTCTTATTTCATCAATAAATTTTATTCCATTAGCAACAAGCTATTCAACTTGACTATCCATGGTTATCCCATGATTATTGTATTTATGAATGTTTGCAACAAGACTTTTATCAATATCTTGAATGGGAATAAAATTCAGGATAAATTCCATGTGAATATTATTTGGAATAAATAATGTCTTTATGTATTCTAAAAGTGCATACCCATGATCTTCAACATGTTCTTGAGTTTATTTCTTGAATTATATTCTTTCAATCAATGTAACTACAGAAAATTGAAGTTTTAAATATATCCTTCATGATTTGATTCACTAATGGGAATTATAATCATAGTATAGTCTTTGAGAGTCATGTATTATTTATTTTTATCAGTTATAGGTTTTTCAATATTAATAAAATGCACCTAGAGGATCAAATATCAATCTTAAAGTATATTTTGCCATTTTGGGTGGAAGGCTTTGTAAGAGATTAGCTACTACATCAAAGTCAAAATTAACAACCTTAACATTATTATTATTCCATTTATTTATCATTTATGTACCCAAGGAAAGGAATATCTACCTAAATAAATAAAAAATTTGGTGACTTTATCCTTAGATGATCCACAAAGAGAGATTATTGAGAAGAATTTGTAGGGTCTCTTGAAATAACAATTTTCTTTGTAGTTGATAAAGGAGGAGTTGGTGAAGGAGGTAGAGGTGGAGGTGAAACATGATATGGATATTAAGCATGAGTTTATGATGGAATAGACACATGGGATGATGGAGGAGGTTGAGGAGGTGAAATATAATATAAAAGAGGTTCTTGTGCCAAACTTGAATCAAAATCAATATACTAATGTATTATATTGTTAATCAATAGAGATGGATCTAATTATTTTGAAGGAGTTGTACCTAAAGAAATAGAAGAAGGCATCAAAGTTATATTTTTAGGTTCATATCCACACATTTGTTCTATAAATTTAATTTTAGTTAGATCTTATCCATCATTTTCACCACTTTTTTCTTTGATCAACCCAAGACTCTTAACATATGCTTTAGTACCAGATGATTAAGTAACATTTATTGATTTTATTTTTTCTAATTTTTAGAATATCTAACATCTTGTGAGGTTCACAAAATTATATAGTGAATCAAATTATTTTTTACCCAAACTTCTGATCTTTCCAAAATAAATTTAGTGCAATATTTCAACTTTTATTATTCTTTAATTGACTAATGGTAAAGTATTTAACATTTTAAATTAGGTGAATCTAATTAAGTGTATTAAAATATTAAAAACTAAAATGAGTTAGAATACAATAAACTATAATATAATAAATAATTTAAAGAAATCATAAATTTGATAAAAATAGTATACTAGACTAGGGTTAGTGAGTCTCCCTCAAATTGATTTTATGTTAACTTTTGTTGATTGTGCAAACTATCCATAATGAGAAACTGATCAAAGAAATCTATGAATTGTGTCATACCTTAATCCATAATTTTAAAATGTATAGAGATAAGAATGTATTAGGTGATGAAGTCTTGCCTATGTAATTTTCCTCTATATAAAAAATTATCCACGTTGACTTTATATATGATTTTTTAGTTTAGGTACATGCGATCATTAAAGATGTATTTTTGATAACTTGTGGGTACCTTTGACATGTAGAAGACCTGAAAAATAAAAACCTATACCTACATATGCACTAGATAGAAATAAGATAACAAAGAGGGGGAATTTAGTGTAGTGGGAATGGATGAGATAGCTTCATAAATCCCTTATGACTGATCATTGTGTACATAGCCCAAATGGGACTCAGGTTAATGTAGTTCTCACTCCTTGAGTGATTGTGTGATCCATGATTGTGAAACTTTACGAATATAGACATAAGATTGATTTAAATTGTTTAAAATGAATGCCCTTAACTTGAAATAAGAGATATTCATACTTGGTATATGATTTTAAGGATGCAACATAATTGAAATTAGATAAGATGGTTCTCTTTTGATTAATGTTTAGTGATTTTTTAAAGGTTCCTTTAGGTGAATTAATGAGTATCCTTGATGTTATTTTATATGGAAATATTTATGATTTTTCCACTAATCAACCTTACCAAAAGTGTAAAATGTATTATGAATTGTTTAAAGTTTGAAAAGTAGTCATTAGATCAATTTACATAGAGGCACACTAGGGGGTAGAGCCATCTTGTGGACTTGTTATCTTGGAAGGTAAAAAATTTATGAAATTTTGTAACAAATTTATGTGAGTATAATAAGGGTGATTAGAGATTTGTATGGATGAAATTGGGATGTCTAAATTATGTTCTTAGTATTTTAAATATTTTAAAAGGATCTCATAAATATTGCAATTTAATGAAATGGAGAATAAACCATGTAAGGTAAAAGATATCAATAATAAGCATTTTCAAGCATTTAATGATTAATTTTGAGTATCTACATTTGGACACAATTTATTCTAGTGATGTAATGAAGTGAAATAACTAGGGTAAAGTAGATGCAAACCTAAGTGTGTACACATATTTTATATTTTTATGAGAAACTGTATCATGTAATATGTCTTAGTAAGAAATTTGAAACAATGCCACTGAAAGTAATTATTATCCATATTTAAAAACTAACAAAATTACAACATGACTTTTCAAATTAAAAAAGAGAGCAAGGAAATTATGTACTGAAAAGTGTATCTAATATAATTTCACTATATCTTGGAAGTGGATAAGTGCTTCCTCTTTGTTAGATCATTTTCAAGTGAAAATAGGGTAATTTAAACCTTGTTTTCTTCCTAGATAGGAAGAACAAAGTATTTTGAAAGTGGTAATATGATGAATGGTAGGACATTTAGTGTTATAGACCATAAGCATACCATCTCATGGAGTTAGAAATAGTGGAGAATTGAGAGTGATCAAGTCTCAATTTTAAAACCTTTGTATGCAATTGATTTTGAGAGACTGTACATTCCAACTCTCATTTGAATGTTTAGAGTAATTTGTAAAATATTTGAAGGGGTGAAACCAAAAATTATGGCTCACTAAGTTTTTAAAAAGTGTAACCATAAATTTTAAGTGTCACTACAATCTAACGTGGCCCACTTGCAACATTGAGATAAATCACACCACTGTAGATAGATATAGATTTTATTTGAAACTTAATAATTTGAAAAATGACATAGTATAAATATAAACATGAATGAATATCACACCCCCTATATTTTTTAATTCATTGATATTGAAATTCCATTAGAATTTGTAATTTCTCAACTTTGAACTTTTTGAACTTGTAACTTTTCCACTTTTGAAACCTTTTAAAAATTTAAAACTTTGTAATTTTTGAACTATTTGAAACTTGAAATCTTTAACTATAGGAATGAGTGCACATGCTTGTCACATTCCCTCATAATATTAGAATGTTTGTTACATCCCAATTTCTTGCTAGGCAAATCTACTTAATTATCTATGGATATTTATAGTTGGAAAATTTAATTTGGTTATTTTTGACTAAGCTTGAGAT